>NW_019014546.1:44829-76317 GCF_000150535.2 Carica papaya
AAGTTAGAGGTACTAACTTGTACTTTTTCTATTTTTTGCATATCTTTATATTGACAAACTTACAACAATATATTATTGTTTTGGCTGCTTCAAGTATTGTATTCAATCATATTCTAGTACTATGTTACATCTCGTATCTTTATTAAACAGTAGGTTTTACTTATCTCTTTTTGAGTTTCAAGGGAATAGGTCATTTTTTTTATTCTCTGAATCAAATCTTCTTCATGTTTGAGGTGCCAAACAGATTTAGCTTGTAATTTAAAAGTCTAGCTGTCGTGGTTTTTTAGGTAGAGAACTTAGATCCTCTGGTGCAGCGGGCTATTACTGCTGCTACTAAGCTTCCAGATCTCCAAGGCAAGTTTTGATAAATGAATTTTACAATTTAGGTGTTTGAATGTTTCATTTAAAATGAATTTCATTAGCAGTTTCATCTTTTGCATCTTCTGAACCCTTTATACCCCTTCTTTAATTAGAGCGGTATGACAATATACCTAGTAATATTGAGTTAAAGCTTCTGCCGTTTCAGCGAGATGGTGTAAGGTAACTTTTTTGAGTTTCCCATATTTACTCATTTGTTTGTCATGACATAACTTTCAATTTTGCAAAACTTACCATTCTTGGTACTGAAGTTATAAAGCTTCTTTAATCTGTTGGCTGCTTGTAGTTCATATTATTGTCTTATTGACAAATAATATTTTGCATATCTTGTTTATTTCTTATTTCGTAGGTTTGTGCTGCAGCATGGGGGGCGTGTGCTCTTGGCAGATGAAATGGGACTTGGAAAGACTTTGCAAGCAAGTGTTTGTCAATCTGATGCTCTTCTAGTTACTTATGTGCTAAGATGCATATTATTAAGAACTTGATCTTTTCAATCATAGATTTTAGGTTGTCTTGCTATATATTTCATTTCTTCTTTTTGATTCTGTGACATCTTATAATGTGTGTAAATATATAATTTATGGCTGAGTGTGTATTGATATAATGTGAACAGTTGCTTTGCCTAATGTATACTTGCTAAAAAAATGCATCTTAAAGCTTTCTCTTGTTCAAATAAGTTCCTATAGATTTCATAGTAATTTTATGAAAAACTATCATCCATATCAAACTATTAGCTAAATAGAATGGTAACTTTTTAATCTTTGGCGAAGGAAATTTTCGATGCATAAGGGGTTTTTTATTGTATGTCACATATGTTAAAGTTGAGGGAATATCCTTATTTATAAGGAGAGTATCTTCTCTCCCAAGTGAGAAGCCTTTTACAAGACAAACTTGATAAAATAATATATCATTTGGGTTTGGTGAGACTTTGCCACATTAGACGTGAATATAAATTTAATTTTTCTTTGGTCCACATTTACCGTCTTTCTATACTTTTTATTTTTTTAAAAAATGTTCAACAAGTTTCTATGAACCTCACACATAGATAAATAGTATTGCTTATTTATTTGAAGCTACTTATGCTTATTGGATTTAATTTCTCGAATGGGGTTCCTTGTGGAAAGGAAATTTTTTTAAAATTTTCGTAAAATTGTGCAAAATAATATAGTCATGGTTTTGCGAAGGGCTAGTAGTTTGTGCTTTTATAAGGATGGATATTGAATTCTTCATACTTTTTACAGGCAATTGTTGTGACCACATGCATTCGTGAATCTTGGCCTGTTCTTATACTAACACCTTCTTCTTTACGTCTGCATTGGGCTTCAGTAAGTGTTCTATCATTTTCATATTTGAGTCTAGGAAGACTTCTTTTTCTTGTTATACATTTACATTATTTATTTTCTTTATAGATGATTCAAGAATGGCTGGAGATTCCTCCATCTGACATAGTTGTATGTAATCATTATCTCTCAAAGTTTTTAAAAGCAATAATACTTATATTTGTAGTTGTAGAAAGAACATTTTATACCTTAAACAAAACAAATCAATGTTCCAGGTTGTTTTACCCCAATCGGGTGGATCAAATAGAGGAGGGTTCAGAATATTATCTTCGAATACCAAGGGTACCATTCATCTTGATGGTCTCTTCAACATCATCTCCTATGATGTGGTCCCTAAATTACAACATATGCTTATGGCATTGGATTTTAAGGTAAGTATATCTAGTTAATTTATATTTTTTAGCTGTTAAAAACAAACTTTGTGTTTACTTCAACTCTATTCTAATGGCATTTAATTTCTATATGTTAATTATTTGATACGTACAAGTTAGTCATAATTATGTATTTGATATAAATCTAACCAACTTCAGTCACATATTAAATTCCACAATGATGAAACAAGAAAGAATTACTTCGTTTGGGAGAAGATAATCTTCTTGGCTTCTCTTTGGGCTAAAGCTCATGGGATTTACTCGGAGATCCCCTTGCTGTTCTGCACAGGAGTTGGAATGCCTTGATTATGTGACGAGTTGTTGGCTGTTATTGTTTTATTTTCTTTGTTTTTGTTTCGGTTTACTTGGTTTTCAGCTGGATAATTTATCCTCTGTTTTATTGTACTGGTCTCCTCTTTCTTATTTTTTTTTGAAATATAAGAAAGGTATTATTATGCATAAAGGTACCAGTGACGTACCGCCCGTATACAAAACATAGTTATAAGTCAAACAAGTGGTCCATGATAATACCAAAATCATCTCAATCTTTGATGCTATGCCCTAATAAAATAGAGTTAAAAGTGTGAAAGTATTTATCTCTAATGTTTGTAAAAGTAGTTTTTATATCCTCAAATGCTCTCGCGTTTCTTTCCTTCTACACAACCCAAAAAATAATTAGTGGAATAAGGAACAAATGCCTTTCTTTTTACAAAAATCCGCCCACGCCCACAACTCTCTACTCACATTATTAGCCATAATCCAATTTAATCCCAATAAGCCCAAAATAGTGGTCCAAATGTTGTATGTTGTCAGACAAGTCAACAATAAGTGGTTGCATGTTTGCTCATCAGATTTGCAGAGATAGCATCTATTAACCATAGTGTTATCTTTCCTTTTTAGCATGTCAATAATCAAAATACATTCATTTGCAGCATTCCAAGTAAAAAAATCCATTCTTGAAGGGGCTCGTCTTCCATATTTGCTTGAAAGTTGTTGTTTTGCTGCAACTGTTATCACTTATACAAGGAAACTTGTACAACGATTTCACTGAAAAACCTCTCTTTTCATCAAGCTTCCAAACCCTTTTATCTCTGTCATCATTCAGCTTAATGCTGTCCAAACACAGTAACATATTGCTATAATCATTTATTTCCCAATCCTGTAAGTTTCTTTTCACTTTCACATTTAAGGCCTTCCTCTCCCCCACATTCTTATACATCTCCTTCACTTTAGCCTCCTTATCACAGGCGATGTCAAAGATTTTTGTAAAGCGATCTTTTAGTTTAAAATTTCCCATCCATTCATCCTGCCAAAAACTGACATCCTCACCATTACCTAATTGCCAACCTACACAGATCTTGAAAAAATAGCTGCAATCCCTAATTTTCTTCCAGAGGCTCATCTCGTGCGGTTTGAATCTTCCCCTCCTACCTCTCTCCTTCTCTCAATCAACCCATCTCGCCTGCACCACCTTCCTCCATAACCTCCCCTCTTCCACAAGAGATCTCCACAACCATTTCCCATTAAAGGCTCGGTTTAACTCCCTAATTGACCTTAAACTGAGACCCCCTTCCTGAACTAGTTTCTTCACCTCCTTGCACCTAAGCAAATGATATTTTCTATTTCCCTCCTCATCCTCCCAAAGGAACCTACATTGGATGTGTTCAAGTTTTGTCGCAATGTTGGCCAGAATGGTTAAAATAGAAAGGTAGTATATAGGTAAATTTGCCAATGTGCTGTTTATCAAGGTAAGTCTATCCCCTTCAGATAGAAAATTTCTTTTTCATCCCGCCAGCGTTTTTTCAAACATCTTCACAATAGATTCCAAAGTTTTCATATTTTTAAATTTGCCTCAAGAGGTAAGCCAAGATATTTAATTGGAAGTGTAGTTGTCTTACATCCCAACACTAAAGCCAAACTCTCCTCATTCCCTTCATCACCAATTCTAACCAATTCCATCTTCCTCATGTTTATTTTAAGATCGGATACCATTTGAAAACAAAGAAAGATGCACCTCAAGTGAAACATAGCATTGACAGTCGGTTCGCAAAAAAATAGATGAGAAATCCTCACTCTTTCCTCCCCCCTCCCCACATCCACACCCTTCAACAAATTCAGCTCCTCTGCCCTCTCCATCAATCTATTAAAAACCTACATAATAGTAGTGGAAAGTAATGGTGACAAATGATCCACTTGCCGAAGTCCTCTAAAAGGCTTAAAAAATATTGATGGGAACCTATTAACTATGACTGCAAAAGAGGTAGTGGAATTACGTTTCATGATCCATTTTTGCCATTTACACCCAAAACCCATCCTCATAAGTATATAATTCACAAAATCCCAGCACATATGGTCATACACATTCTTTATATCGATTTTACACATGAGGCGCTGTTGATTTTGGAAAAAGAAAACAATAATTTTATTTCTCACTTTTTATGTTGTTACATTTAGTATTTATAAAATTTTTAATCTACTAATGAGGAAATTTTTATTTTACGAGAATTATACTTATGTAATATTATTATTCTCATAGAGTTCTGATTGCATAATATTAAATAATAAATTAAAATAATTAAATAATAAAATATAGTAATTAACATCCCATCTCAAGTTGGTGTTGGGATATCACACATGACCAATTTGTAGACCAAATTTTGAAGAGCTATCTTTCTAATCAGTACCAAAGGATGCCAAAAAAGTATTGTAAATTGAAACCAGATTTGTCAGACAGCAGTTCGACTTGGCTCAGCTCAAAATGACTCACCTTGGCTCAAAACGGCTCGACTCAGTTGAAAATAGCTTGGCCCAGCTCAAAGCGGCTCGAGCTTGGCTCTAAAACGGTTTGAGCTCCACTGAAGTACCACATGAGCTCTCTCGCGACGCCACGCACCTCCACCGGAACTGCCATGCACCGTTGGACGCCTTGCCAATGGACCACCACGTGCCCCCATGCGCCTCTGCCAGAATTGCCACGTGCCTCCGCCGACCACCACACACTGCCGTGATTTCACCGATAATCACCACAGAAAATGCTGGTAGTTTCAGATCCAGCATGGATCTGGTGAGATTGCGCCGAGGGACATTGGAAAATGTCTTTGTGCAAAACGGGCCGTCGTGCATCTTCTTCTTCTTCGACAAGCTCTGTTGTGTGTTCTCTCTCCGGCTTTCTGGTTTTAGGCGCAAATAAGGACGGACTTTAAGATCCATCTTTAATTTCTCTTCTTTGAACCTCTGTTCGCATAGATTGGGGACAACCACCACGTGTTCTTTAAATCGCGGCTGCTGATCGACACACTTGGGTTGTTCACCGATCCAGTTATGCTTGGCCAGGCTGTTCGCGCACTCTGCCTCACCAGTTGGTCGCCACTTGCGCAAAGATCTGGTCTGATATGCCGCCTGCCGTTGTTTCACTGTTTCTTCTTTAGGTGGCGGTCAGGAATGCAAGGAAGGATCTGTGATTTGTTTTTCTTTGCTCTCTCTTATATTTGGCTTTCTAGGGAGGTGTTGAAGTAAATCATGAAATTAGAATTCTAAAATAGTTTTATTTGGCTTTGATATCATCTTGATTTAAAAAAAAAAAATTATATTTCTCATTTTATGTTGTTACACTTACAGTAGTTATAGAATTCTTATTCTATTGATAAAGAAATTTTTATTTTACGAGAATTCTAATTATATAAGATTATTATTCTCATAGAGTTCTAATTACATAATGTCAAATAATAAACTAAAATAATTAAATAATAAAATATGATAGTCAACAAATCCTTTTTTTTTGTCCTACCAATTCATCCACACCTTCATTAGCAATCATCACATCATCAAGGATTTGTCTACCTTCAACAAATGCACTTTGAATTTCGCTAATCACCTCACCGAACATTTTTGATAGTCTCTTTGTTAAAACTTTAGAAATCAATTTATAAATGTTCTCCACTAGACTGGTTGGTATAAAATCTTTTATATCTTTTGCACCCACCACTTTTGGAAGAAGAATCAAGAAAGTCAAATTGATAGAATTGATAAAAGACCTCGTCCTGTGAAACTCATTAAAAAACAGCTAGCACATATTTCTTGATCACATCCCAGAAAACTTGGCAGAACTTCATGTTGATTTAAAAAAAAAAATTATATTTCTCATTTTATGTTGTTACACTTACGGTATTTATACAATTCTTATTCTATTGATAAAGAAATTCTTATTTTACGAGAATTCTAATTATATAAGATTATTATTCTCATAGAGTTCTAATTACATAATATTAAATAATAAACTAAAATAATTAAATAATAAAATATGATAGTCAACAAATCCTTTTTTTTGTCCTACCAATTCATCCACACCTTCATTAGCAATCATCACATCATCAAGGATTTGTCTACCTTCAACAAATGCATTTTGAATTTCACTAATCACCTCACCGAACACTTTTGATAGTCTCTTCGTTAAAATTTTAGAAATCAATTTATAAATGTTCTCCACTAGACTGGTTGGTATAAAATCTTTTATATCTTTTGCACCCACCACTTTTGGAAGAAGAATCAAGAAAGTCAAATTGATAGAATTGATAAAAGACCCCGTCCTATGAAACTCATTAAAAAACAGCTAGCACATATTTCTTGATCACATCCCAGAAACTTGGCAGAACTTCATGTTGAAAGCATCCGGCCCCGGCACCTTCTCTCCATTACATTCATCAAGGCACCCTTTAATTTCTTCTTCAGTGAACTAAGCCTCCAACCCATCTCTGCTTTGGGCACACAACACCGTAAAGTGAAGATTATCAAGTTTAGGCCTACTTAATACATCTTCAGTATACAATTGCTGGAAAAACAGCCTTATCCTCTTCCGCATGTCTTCATTGCCTTTGACTATTTCCCCATTACAACAAAGTTCTTCCACATAGTTATTTTTTCTGTGAAAGTTGGTCGTACAATGAAAGTACCTTGTGTTTCTATCCCCTTCTATAAGCCATTTCTCCCTATCTTTTTGTCTCCAAGAAATTGCCTCCAAGTTCATGACCGATGCGACTTCCTTCCTTAGATCATCCCTCCTCTCCCTTCCATGCTCCATCTCCTTATTATCTTGGTCGGCCATCTCTATAAAATTCTCATTCAATGATCTCTCTAATCTACCCTCCTCCCTCTCCCACTTCTTAATTTTAATTTTTAGAGTCTTCAACTTAGAAGCAAAAACACAACTAACCATACCCACCACAATCGTTTCCTGCTAACATTTTTCCACTGAATTCCTAAACCCCTCCAACTTCAGCCACTTATTATTCAATCTAAATGGGATAGACCTCCAAATAATGCCTTCAGGGACAAGGCAAATTGGGAAATGATCAAAAATTGGCCGGCTTAAATTTTTTTGCATCAAACTTGCAAGCTGCATTAACAAACTATTAGAAATTAAGAACCGGTCAATTCTTGACCATGAAGGGTTTTCTCTTTCATTGGACCAAGTCCACCTTCCTCCCCCAAGTGGAATATCCACAAGCTCCAACTTATCCACTATATTAAAATTGTCCCCAATCACCCATCTCTCACCCCACTTCATATTACACCTCAACAAGTTCATCCCAAAGACACTCCCTTTAATCTCTGTTCCCTCTGCAATAGATGCCAGAAAAAACCCACCTCTTACCATCCCTAAAATTCTCCAACAAGCAAGACAGAGACACCCTCCCCCTCTCCAACCCCCTGCATAAAATTTTTTCATTATCCCACATAACAAGAATCCCTCTTTCTTAATAAAACTTCCTTTTTTATAAGAAAACTTTCTTTTGCTTTTAGTAAGGATGACTAAGTATGAACTTCATGGTGAGTTTCTTTTGGAAAACTCCCAAGATTTTGTTTTTGGATATTTCAACACTTCAAAACCTGAGGTTGAGTTTTCTCAGACCTAAAGAGAAAGATGCAGCATGGATTTTGACAAATGAATTTTAGTTACATTAGGACTTTTTTTTAGATAATCTATGAATTATTTTAATAATATGGCTAAGATAAGGACTTTTTACTGATAGAGTTTGATTTTATTTAGCTATTGGGAATTTGCTTTTATCTGTATTAGAGTTTTGTTTATGTACGAATTTTAGGATTTTACTTTATGTTTTCCTTGGAAGTGGTACTTCCTAATAATATAAGTATTTGTGGCTTTTGTGAAGTTCAGTTATAGGGTTCTTGAGAATTTTCTCAATCTTTCTAGTTCTGCAGTGCAATGGAAACTTCAACTGTTATAGTTTGGAATCCCTTCTTAGGTGTAATATCTAGAAATCCTCGGTGGCCCTACATTCTTAGTAGACAAATTACCCTAGTTTGTTCTTCATCTCCCTATGTATCTGAGCCAAACGAAAATCAGTTACTCAAATATCGTGTTTGACACCACCCAGTTACTGTGTTTGACAGTCAAGCAGTGCTCCCATGTGCTTGACACCCAAATTTGCAATCTTGAACCCAACCACATGACAAGGCATTTCGATGTCCTTAGTTCACTAAAAAGCTTTCCTTCCAACACAAGCTTGATTTGGATCTGTTAATTAGCGACCATAACATATAGCTAGATGACACCACTAGAAAAGCCACCTCGTGACATCATACATCCACCATCTGAGCTCTATCTTCACACAAGTAAGGTACTGACTGAACAAGCACAAAAGTGTCCATTCACAAAGACATGGATGTGAGACATGGTAACTCGGAATCATGGTATTCTACCTTTTTTCCCTCTACTCTGATAGTTTCTCCTTTATGTACTTTTAAAGTGAAGTAGTTTTCATTTTTAAATGATAATATTTAGAAACAGAAAATTAAAGAATTAGCCAAAAATCTCGGACCAGACGTGTTGGCATTTTATTCTCAACACTCTTAGATGATAATACCTTCTACTGAGGCTGGGCCTTGTTTGTAGTGTCCTTACATGTGACTAGAAACTTTTTTTGAAATAATAAGTATAATATGTATCATTAAATATAAGCGCCAAGAGGGTGCAAACCCATGTGCAAAAATTATTTACAAATCATTAAGGATATCAATATGTTCTCCTAAATCTTACATGTAATTATTCGTGTGACTAGAATTTTTTAATGGAGATAGTGAATCTTTCTATTTTGTCCATCTGTGATAGGTTATTTAATGCTTATGGCCTTGTTTTTTTGCAGGTTGTAATTGCTGATGAGTCACACTTTTTGAAAAATGCTCAGGCAAAGAGGACAAATGCTTCCATTCCTGTCATAAAGGTCTTTCTTCCTTGTTAAATAATAATCATATGCTTGTTATTGTTTTCTTCTTACATTTATTTACCCGCAAAACTGAATCCTCAAGGTTGATGCTGAAGACTATTCACCTTTACCTTCATTAGAAAGTGTGTAGATTTGATCATTAAGGTGACTTTACAAGGTCATGCTATAAAACTAGTGTATTTGGGCTAATCAAGTAGAACAATCTAGGAATTTTATAAAGAAAAATACTTGTTCAAATTACCTATCGCACATAACTAGTCTGCTTATTTTGTGCGAAGGAACTGGAACAGTTGCATCTCGCTCTCCCTTCCTCCCCAACCTCCTCTCTTTCTCTCTCTCTTCCCTCTCTCACATTCAGCGTCAATAATTTCAGAAAGCTCAGTATGCAATTTTACTTAGTGGAACTCCTGCTTTATCTAGACCAATTGAGCTTTTTAAGCAGGTATCATCATATGTTAGTTTGAGATTTGCAACTTTCAACTCCAAGAATATATGGAAGTAACAGGATAATGTGTTTGTTGGAAATTGTGTCCTCTTGACAGTTGGAAGCGTTGTATCCAGATGTGTATAAGAATGTTCATGAATATGGTAATCGGTACTGCAAAGGGGTAAGTGACAATTCTTTGTGGGTCTAGAATGTGTGACTTATTTATCCACTGGCCGTAGGTATTGAATAAATTGGTTGTTTCTTATGTGAACCATCCAGGGAGCTTTTGGAATTTATCAAGGTGCAAGTAACCATGAAGAACTGCACAATCTAATGAAGGCAACTCTCATGATCCGCAGACTTAAAAAGGATGTCCTTTCTGAACTTCCTGTGAAGCGAAGGCAACAGGTTGATACTGGGTTTTGTTTTGCTCCTGCCATTTTTCCAAATAAGAAGGTTTATGACTTTGTTTGGTTTAAGGTTTGCAATATCTTGGTCTTTCCGTGGTAAAGTAATAGCAGTTTGATTTAGTTAAAATATGATATTTTAGAGTTAACAGCATTGTCAGAACCGTCAGTTTGTATCTGTAAAGAAAATGATACTAAAATCAATCCGGGAAAGTTTACTGGAGTCTGCAGTATCAGCTTTCAACAACTGCATTGACTTTTAATTATCTATTGTCTGAAAAATTTCCTATGGGATAAATTCTAATGTGGCTGTTTTGTACTCAAACATGGTATCTTCGCATTCAAAGTCGTGCATGTAATCAACAAATTAATTTTATGGCAGAAATGTGTAAAATAGAAAAAGAATTTGATCATTCAATTTGTGGTGTTTCTTTTTATTGTGCATGTATCAGTCAAGTTTAGGAATGGAGTATAGTTATATGATTTGTGTAACATTTTGTTATCCGTGCCAAACTAATTCTCAGGTCTTCCTAGAGTTGGCTGAAAAAGATATGAAACAAATCAATGCTTTATTTTGTGAGGTAAGTTAACTCTTGTGAAATTATTATTTTTTTCTTTTCCAAATTCCTCTAGTCAAACATCAAAAACCTTTTGTGCTGCTGAGAGCAGAATCGCTGGTTGCCTGCATAGAATCACAAGTTACAGCTGGCTATGGTAATCGTAATGGGATTAAATTTAGATGTCTCTTTGCAAAATTTATTGCTGATTTTAAGGGATTCTGTTGCTGCAGCTACAAATATAACTAATTGTGTTATGGTGCTCGACTGAGAATTGTCCATTACAGATGGACTTTTTCCTGTTTATCTTGCAATTGTTAAGTTTAAAATTATTGTACCTTCTCTAATTAACAGGTGATATCTATATATAATATATGAAAAGTAATCTTGGAAGTCAAGGACCTTAATATGCATTCTTTCAAAAAAAAGAAAGAAAGAAAGGACGACGTTAATATGACACAAAAATGGAACTAAAGAGCAGTGCCACCAAATGGCCTTTTTAGATTAGACATTTGCATGTCCTGTGATTCTGAAGGTCAATCTTTGCGTAATCTTACTATTAACAATCTAGATGAGAGCCTGGTCTACCGACCTCTAACGATGGTCCCAAACATTGCTTTGATCACCCTCTACCAGAGACTACCATTTTCATTCATAAATCTCCAAAGCTATTTCCCCTAAATTTTCATATTAACCCCAAGTAAAGATCTCAAGCTCAACCCTCCTTGATACATAAGCTTTTTAAGCTCATCCCATGCCATAAGATGATGCTTATTCCTGTCATCTATAAGAATCTATATTGAATTGTTTCCAATATCTTGGTTACAATCATATTTACTATCAATAGGGACATATAATAAATGGGAATATCAATCATCTTGCTTTCTGTAAGTGAGAATCTCCCTCATAAGAAACTTCACTTATTATCATTAATCACTTTCATTTATTATTATTATTTTTTTGAGATGGATCACTTTAATTATATGTTGCCTGATAATAATCTTATCTCTTACTATGTACTGGATATGATTATATAGCTGCTATCACAATCTACTACTTCTGGGGAATCTGTCCTGGTCTAATGGCTAAGGAAAATGACTGGCTGAAGAAATTTTAAATTTACAGACAATAATTATATTATCGTATTTGCTTTAGTCTCTCAGTTTCTGTCGCTTTCTTTCTCTTCCAACATTATCTTTACATTTCCTATTATCAAAGCATTAAAATATTGTTGATTCTCATTATGTCACGTAATTGGGGGACCATTATTTTTGGCTCTAAGAGGCCCACATTTTTGTTTTTTCGATTAATTTTTTTGACTCTGTGTTTGCATTTGGATTTATTTTTTGAGGAGGATGTCTTATTCTCTCTATCTGTGATTATTTTCTCCCTCAATAGAATTTCTTCTTTGATAGAAAATGTTTATGTACGTGTAACGAAAAGCAGTTCTGCTTTGTAGTTGGAGGTAATCAAAGCAAAGATTAAGGTCTGCAAATCAGAAGAAGAGGTTGAATCTCTCAAATTTTCTGAGAAGAATCTTATTAATAAGGTAGAAATTACTGGGAAACATCCTTAAAGGCTCCTTACTACATGCAATAATTGTTCTTGTGTTCTGTATTGGATGTGTGTCTTTTTCTTTTGGGGAAAATCTGATATTATGTGCTTTAGCTCCATTTCTTTTTGCAGGCTTTGAATTGGTGAGCTATATTATTCTGCCACTGATCCAAATCAGCTTCTCTTTCTCATCCTTTTCTTTTTATTTCTAAAATAATCTTATTTCAGATCTATATTGATTCTGCTGCAGCCAAGATCCCAGCGGTTCTAGATTATCTGGGAACTGTAATTGAGGTAATTTTCTTTCATCTAGTAATCTTGAGTTCTTTCTGCTCTCCATCCATTTCTGCATGTATTAATGTGTGAAAGGCACTGCCATAGTAGAAATCGAGATTCAGAGTCTGGTGATAGACTTCAACATCTATATGTGCAGGTATACACTCAGGTGCTCTATGTGTTAGGATTCATGGATGCATGATCAATTATTTATTTGAGAAGTGATTAGATACTCATGGGTTCCTGATCCATGATATTACTCTACTTTAGGAATATATTTAAAAAAAAAAAAAATTACTTCAGGAATGACATAGCTATTGTTTAAATATAATGACTTTTGAGTATGCAAAGGAGGCTAATTCATTATGTATTAGTTTTATATGTGAACTGCATATTTTTTTTCGCATACTCTCTTTTGGTGTGTTTGAACCTTCTTCTTGCAGGCTGGCTGCAAGTTTCTCATATTTGCTCATCATCAGCCCATGCTTGATGCAATACACCAGTTTCTGCTTGTAAGACCAACTGATCTTTGTTAAAACCTTTCTCAAGTTGACTTCTAAGGGTAGGATATTTGCAGAGGAGAAAAGTGGGCTGCATTCGGATTGATGGTGGTACTGCGCAATCCTCAAGACAAGCTTTGGTTAATGACTTTCAGGAAAAGGATGTTATCAAGGCAGCAGTGGTGAGACTGCTTACTTAATCTATCCCTGTATATGGTTCTTGTTTCCTTAGCTTGATACTCCATTCTAGTTTTAAAGTTCGCAACATTGTATTGTAAGTTGTAACAGGATTTCTGAGCTTTGTCCTTTTGGGTGATGATATCCAGCTATCGATCAAAACTGGAGGTGTTGGCTTAACTCTAACAGCAGCAAGCACTGTAATTTTTGCCGAGTTGTCATGGACACCCGGTGATCTGATACAAGCTGAGGATCGTGCTCACAGGATTGGCCAGGTAAATCAAAACTCATGGCTTTAGAAAGTCGGAATGACTCTTATGTCATTTCAAACCTGTTAATTGCTTAAACTGTGACCAGTTATGGTCTGGTAATTAATTGTATAGACTATTAATTTTAGTCTGGTGAAGTTGCAGCATGATGCTTGCGTGCTTTAGATTTTGCATGGCGTGGGCCTGCTCAATATTTGTAAATGAACATATTTGAATCCAATTGCTTTTTCAACCAGCATGAGAAGCATAGTAACTTGCAGGACTGAAGTTAGCTATCATTAAATCCTAATATATAGTATTTTGGCTTTATAGGTAGTTAGCTGGTGATTTTACCACCAAAGTTGTTGTCACAGACTATAGTTTTTGTCGTATAATATATTGAATTCATCATCCAGGCCTTTTCTATAGAATCTTAAAAAATGGGAATTGACATATTAATTTTGGAGTTGGATGTGGTCGATGGAATTCAGGAACCTGTGAAAACGTGGGCCTGAACTGGGGGTTATGTGGTCAATGAAATTCAGGAACCAGTGACAAACAGGGGCTATAGATTAATGATGTTAAGGCCAGAATTGAGGGCCATGACCGGCACCAGGGAATGGGTACCTGTAGTGCCACCAATGTCCTCTGCAAACCTGAGAAATCTGATATGGTCATTACATAATTCAATCCAAACTATTAAGGTTATACAGGAAGAGAATCCATACGCTGTACTGCTAGTAATTTTTAGCACTTCAAGTAAGAGTATACAATAAGATGCAATGATGCAATGATCTTATCCTCAAAAATATTTTCGAATATGCTCAATTAATAATGTGAATTGCAAGTAGAATTAAGTTACTGTAGGAACTTACCTATGAAGAAAGTTTTGAATGGTAGCATGCAAGAAAGAATTATAGCCTTTTGTGAGCGAAACAAACTACATCCACCGATGTCATCCAGCAATGTGTAACCTGTGTCTCTACATAGACAACATGCATCCTCCTCAAATACATATAGAAACCCACCTCTGTTCAAATACATAATGTAATGAGTCTCAAACTTATATATTTGTAGCCCATACACTAAAAAGAGTCATACTTATGCCTTACACGTTCTGATGCCCGTGCATAACTAGCTAACATATGCATGATTGTATTTGCACTAACATGTTCTCATAGGGTAATATTATATATTTTATTGATATAATTTATGAATTTTTATCTATATGTTAATGTTCACCATATTGTCAAAATACCCAACCTATGCATAAATAGGTAACAATATATATACTTTTTTCGAGATAAAAAGTGTGGTGTGATTCATTCATTCACGAGCACCAAAGGGGCGCCAACCCATTTACAAAAAGTATTTACATATTAATTAAAATATTAATAAAATCTTCAAAATCTTCAATTGTGTGAAGAAGATTATCCATGATAAAAAAACTCATGGTCTATAATTATTTATCTCTAACTCTATCCAAGGCGTCTTCCAACCCCTCAAAAGCTCTCAGGTTCCTCTCTTTTCATACTACCCAAAAAATAGCAAGAGGATGAGATTCAATGTTTCTTTACTCCACTAATACCCTTCCAAGCCCAAATCTTTTCCCTCACCGAACCAGCCAACTGATCCCAGTAACCTATAAATCAATGTCCATAATTTATACACAAAGGGGCACCAAAAGAGAATATGATTATAGGACTCCACCTCCCTCTCACATAAGAAATGTCATTCACCAACATTTTTTCTCTTCTCATTAGCTTGTCAATAGTCAGGATACAGCCAAGACCTGCTTTTCACGCAAAGCTAACAACTCTGGATGGAACATTAATCTTTCATATTTCCCGAAAAGGAAAACTAGTGTCTGTGACCTTATTTTTAGTTAGATAGTTATAGAAGGACCTAATCGAGAAAGACTTTATAGCATTGAGTCTCCAAATAGGTTGGTTCTTGCTCTCGTTGTTGTTGATTGTAGCAATAGAGAGTGTATGGGGAGAGCCTCATAATCATTAACTTCTCAATCATTATGGTTTCTCATAACTTTCACATGTCATTTCCCTTCTCCCGATTGTCTCTATATGACTTGTGTACGAGATGTTCTTGTGTTGTGTAATATTATGAGTATGAGAAAACTGCTCTCTTAGTGACCCCTTTTTAGTCAAGTGTCATGTCAGAAACTAATTTTGTCTCTCATGCCAAACCTCCACCAAATACAATCTTGGAATTTGTTCCTACCTATGCATATTTTTTTCCTCATTCCTTTCCCATGCGGTCTAGTTGATAATCTAGTGTACTACCCTCTATTCATGATTCTGAATTTTACCTCAACCACCCTCTACTATGGGGTACTATTTTCATTTATGAATCTGTAGAGCCACTTTCCCTCTAAGGCTAAATTCATCTCCACTAAAGATCTCAACCCCAAACCCTTCCTGACATATAGGCTTTTTAACCTCTTTCCGTGCCACTAGGTGATACTTCTTCCTATATGCTAAGTCGCCCTGTAGGGCTTTATATTGAATTGATTCCGGTTTCTTGGCTACGCTTGTCGGGATTGTCAAAAGTGCCATGCAATAAATGGAGATATTGGCCATTATACTTTTAATGAGTTTAAGTCTTCCCCTTTTAGATAGGAGGTTCCTCTTCTATCCTGTCAATTTTCTATTAGACCTTCCCGCCACAGTATATGACGTCATCACATTTTTATAGTTATCCCCCAATGGTAACCCCAAATATTCAACCGGTAACTCCACACTTACACCCAATGACTTTTGCCAAACAAGAAGTATTGCTCTCATCACCTTGTCTCACCAGCTCAGACTTGGCTAAGTTAATTTTTTTTTGGGAAATAAAAAGCATAATATGTATATTAATATGTACAAAAGATTTACAAATGAGTTAAAGTGTCAATGACATTTACAAAATTATCATTATTAATGTTATGACCTAATAAAATAGAACAAAAATAGTAAATCCATCTATCCTTTAGCATTTTCAAATTACATTCTTTTCCAACAAAAGGTCTAGTATTTCTCTCTTTCCAAATGAACCAAAAAACAATCAATGGAATTTGATTAGCAATACATCTCTTACAGCTCAATCCATCCTACGCCCAAATCTCATCACGAACTGAACCCGCGACCACCCATTCAATCCCCAACAAACTATAAATCATGCACCAAAGCCTATATGCGATATGACACCACAATAGAAGATGATTACATGATTCCTCTGCGTTTAGACATAGAAGACAACCATTCACAATGATTAGTCCTCTTGCTCTAAGTTTGTCCGTAGTGAGAATTTTCTCCCAACAAGCCTCCCACGCAAAAAAAGCAACTCGTGGGGGAACCATTGTCTTCCAGATTTGTTTCCATGGAGAGTTCTGAGACCCATCTGCAGCCCCTTAATCAGAAATTTGTAGTAAGAATGGACAAACTTAGAGTATAAATTAATTTTTTTTTTCTAAAATAAAAGTATAATGTGGTATTAATATCAACAATGGTATCAAGGGGTGGTACCACCCATATACATGGTACTTACAAGTCAATTAAATGATCAGTGACATTTCCAAAATCTTACAACCTATTAATGTCTTGACTCAAAATCATAAAACCAAAAATATAAAACCATCTATCCCTAATATTAATCATCTCTTTCTCAATTTCATCAAAAGCTCTTGTATTCCTCTTATTCCAAATAACCTAAAAGATGGATAAAGGAATTAGAAAAAAATATGTTTTTTTTACATAAGCCCACCCATGCCCACAACTTGTCCCTCACCAAGCTCACTACCACCCAATTTAGACTTAACTAAATTAATATTTGAGTCTAGAAACCATTTAGAAACTCAGCAAAATGCATATGAGATTAAATATGTCGCTCTCATCAGATTCACAAAATACAAAAGTGTCATCGACAAAAAAAAAAGCAAATTACCTCCTCCATATGCTTCTACTCACCCATCTTGAAACATTTAAATAACTCCAGCTCTTTGGAGCTTAAAAACATTTTGTTCAGAACTCCATAAAAACTATGATAGAGGAGATAAGGAATTACTTTGTGCAGGCATCTGGAAGCTTTGAAAAATGAAGATGCACCCCAATCATCATAATGGCAAAAGTAGTAATGGGCAAAAGTTGTAAACTTCAGGTATAATAAAGATCATATAAGAATGGGAAAATATTGGAGTAATGGGCTTGGAGAAAGATATTTACATGTTTTTGTGATGAACTTGGGAATGGGAAGATACTAAAGTGGAAGGGGAAATGGTTATGGATGTTACACAAGCTAAGAGCATCATCCAGATTGCTGATATTCCATCCTAAAATGGTGTATACAAGGTGTTTGTGAAAAGCTCATAAAGAAATGACCAGTCTGAAAATCATATGGAGAAGAAAATTCTTATTGTAGAGAATGACTGGTTCTTTTGGAATCAATTGGGCTACATGTACAAGGGTAGTAGAATCCTTCCAGTCGATGTTTATATATGTGAAGTTTCACCAAATACTCACTATTTTAGTTTTAAAATTCTTTGAATAATGAAAATTTCAATTTCAAACAAGAATGGGATGAGTTCTTGTCTTGGCTGATGAACATCCTTCCAGACAAGGATGCCTTCATGGCACATCAGAACTGAGTCATGACACATCATTGGCTGAGGTGTTAATCAGAAAGTTGAGGTGTCAGTGGAGGAGATATGAGGAGTATTGGTTTGAATTTCCTAATTATACTCCTTGTTACTCTACTATTATTTTCTGCATTTCTCGTTATATTTCTTCTGTTATTTGCCTCTGATCTTTTTGGACAACAGGATATATATGAAAATTGTAACTGTAAGCATTATCTCAATTTTAAAACAGAGAAATGTGAGAGAAATATATTTAAAAAAAATTATAGAAATGGCTCAACTCAGTGGTAATTTTCTTCTCTGTTATCGGTTCATCCTCATTTTCTCATATTCCTCTATTTCTTTTTTGTTTCTTTAAATCCTTTTTTCTTTGTCTATTTTTTTCTTAAATCAGGATGTAGGATCCTGATAAGTCACAGCTGCGGAAGCAGTTGCCTTGCCCCAAGAGGTGGTGAATTGGGCAGAGGTTGCTGGTTTCCCTGCTTCCTGTTTGCCTGCTGCCTCCCTCTTTTCTTCTATTTTCCCTTTTTTTTTTTTATAAAGAATCTAGTTTCTTTTGCTCTTCTGTCTAGATAAAGACCCTAATGTAGTCTACCTTTCTTTCCTTTGTGATTTAAAGATATAATGGGCACTGTCTTACCATATTTTGTGGAGTATTAAAGATATAATGACGTTTGAAGTTCAGTTAAGAAGATATTTGATAATTGAATTTTCATGATGGTATTGGATGATGCCTAACACTTCTCATAATGTTAAAGGGTATTACCAATGGTAATTTTTTTGTGTTGTCTAATGGTAGATGATCATTCATAAAAGTGGCTCCTTTCGCGGGTTGGTCAGAAGTCAGTCTTCTTTGGTAAGACGGAATTGGACAAAGAAAAGAGAGTGCTCGACTGGGATAATGGCCAACAAAGACCGTAATTACATAGATAACCCCTCCTCCCTTTCTCCGTCTTTAAGGCAAACCGTATGCCGGCTGGAAAGAAAGACGACCTTACCTTCTCGTAGATGGTGTCAGTAAGAGCTACTTTAGTATCCCCGTTGACCTTCTTTTGTAGATAGAATGTTCAATGAGTGGAAACAATCAACCTTACTAATAAAGGTGCTTGTTGAGTAAGGCCGGCTTTTAGAGCCCAAGCCCTTTGTATAGGTTGGGTGCTTGAGTGCATCTTTCTCATATTGAGAAAATCTTTCCTTTAGTTTCCAATAAGGGGCGCGTTAGCTAGGCCGTTTTCTTGCAGGAGTGCTAAAGTGCATCCTTATGTTTTCTTCGCTTGCTCTGCAGTACGAGCCTCATACAGAGCCGCGCCCCTTTAATATGATGAGAAGAAGAGGGGCCGCGCTCTTTTCTTTTCCGCACCAATCCTTATTTACTACTACATCTTTTTTTGGGTGTATAGCTCAGTTGGTAGAGCATTGGGCTTTCAATACGATTAGTTCTCCATTACATAATGGGATAGGATGGTCCATAAAATTGTGAAATGGCACTCTGTGTACCTCTCCATCATAATCATTTATATGGCTTGGACTTTTTTGTAATAATGAGTTGAGACTCACAGATATGCAACCTTGAGGTTATTGTGATTTCTAATAGGATTCAGTTTGATGGTGTGAATACGAGATTCTCTTCCATATTTTGCTAACATGTGGTTAATGTTTTAGGCCTCTTCCGTTAATGTATACTATCTGCTAGCAAATGACACCGTTGATGACATCATATGGTATGTTGGCTTTTTGAATGCGCTTGGATGAATAATCTTAATTCTACAAATCTAATTGTTGGAAAAAGCTGTGAGGATATTACTGTATTTTATGTAGGGATGTGGTTCAGAGCAAGCTGGAGAATTTGGGGCAGGTTCTCTCTCTCTCTCTCTCTCTCTCTCTATATATATAAATATATATTTGCAAATTCGTGTGCATGTGTCTATATATATTTTGAAAAGTACTTTTAAATTTGAACTGAACTTTGTTGTTATTTGAAAATTAGATGCTTGATGGGCAGCACGAGAACATTCTGGAAATCTCAGGTGGGCAGTCAGGCAGTTGCCTGGCAAAGCAGAAAACATTGGACTCTTTTTTGAAGCGGTGCAACAAGGTTGATAACACTGAAGATGAGCCTAAAGCAAAGTACCCCAGGCACATGTAATAGTAGTAACAAAGAATAGTATGATGGTAGGGCTTGTACTGGTATGTAGTCCATTAGCTCTAAGAGCAACAGAAAATGTACATAATGTCTTGCTTGCTCTTGTTATTCCCTTTTGAGTGGGGAAAGAAATGTTGGACACAAGGTGCCCTTTTCACCGCTAGGAAGGAATCAATTTTTTTGACCTTTTTAAAAATTTGTTTCGTGATATTGTCTTTGTCAGTTAGACAAATTATTGACGGAGGAGTACGCGGATGGTATTTGAATGATAAATTTAAAATAAATTTTAAAAATTACTGAATCGGTGGTATTTCAAGAATTCAAACTTATTATATTTTAAAAGATATACTTAATTTTCCTCTTAAACAAAAACTTTTATTTCTTTTCTCCTTTCTTCATTAATAAATTATTATTTTAAATATATTTTAATTTTAATTTTTTAAAATAATTTTAAATTTAATATAATAATAAAAAATTATAATTCTTTGTTTTATTATATAAATAATTTTATTTTTATTAAAATTAAATTAATATAATAATATAAATAATAATTATTTATTTTATCAAATATAAAAAATTAATTAATTTATTTAAATATAAAAAAAAAAAATTATTATTTTATTTTATTTTATTATAGTAACATTACTATATTTCAATTACCCACCAATCATTAAAATTCATTTAAGCAAGTCAAATATGATGAATAATTACTTACAATATTAAAGTACTTTTGAGACACTAAATAAGATTTAAAAAAATATTATTAATTAACTATTGTTACCATATTTATATTTATAAGAAAATTTGTACATTTGGCTAGAAGAAAAAGCTATAAGGTAATAAAAGAAGATGGAAGTTGATTTTATATCTAAGTTGCTGGAGACAAACAAAAACGCTGGCTATCTTCTCCGAGTAAATTAGCAACTATAAGCCCAACATCCTCCAACCCAACACCTATGCACAGAGGATTCCTCCCTCCACCACCCTCCACCACCTTGACGTTGGGGCCATCCCTGCACTTTCCCATACACTTGCACCCGACAACAGCACCTTCTACGCCCATTACCCTCTCAAATTCTTCCATCAAAGCTGCCCCTCCCGATTTCCTGCACTTGTTCCCCATGCACACCTCAATTCTCTTGCTAACCCCATCTCCACTTCCTTCTTCTTCTTCCTCTTTCTCCACAGACATCTCCATTCCCGCTTCCCCTCTCACCCTCCTCAATTCAACTACCTCCCCACAATCGCTCCCACTTGATTCAGATGACAACTCGCACTCCCGCATCCCCTTCCTCCTCGCCTTCTCTTCTTTCTTTTTCCGCTTCTCCTCTGCCCTCATCTCCTCAAGTCGTTTCAGCAATACCTCTGACGCTTCCTGCATCCAGTTCAAAACAAAGCGATTTCAACATCCAGGTTTCAACAGTGCAAATATCAAATCACATACGAGATAAAATAATCCATCCATACCGCGATCATCTTGTCTTTAACCTGGCCACTCAAAGCCGATTCAGGGTCCGCGCCGAAGAGCGCGGCGGACAACACAGGCAAGTCCTTAGACAACCGTTTGAGCAGTTTCAACTTCTTCTTGGTAGCTGCCTTCTCCTTGCCGGCACCGCACCTGGGCGATGCATAGTAATACCGCAAATTCCCGTTGTCCGTAAACCCCCGACTCAAACCCGAAATTGAGTCCGTGACTCGACGAGGCGCCACCCGGAGCTCCCCCGAACATGGAGCTCCGGAAGGAAGGGAAGAAAATTGACGATCAATTGCAGAGCCCGAGAAGCAGGTAACCTGGTGCAAGACGATGCGGGAGACCTCCATGATTCTGATGAAACTAAAAGTCGAGAGAGAGAGTCTGGAGTTATAGTTGTTTCGGGATGCCTTCCTTGTTGGAGAGGGAATGGGAGAAGGAGGGTGGGGGTAATTTCAATTGGTGGGGGAACACGTGGGAGCTTATGATTGGATTACTGCTGACGTGGAGGAGCGCTCGCTCTTCACCTGGCGCCTTGTGACGGTTTTCAGTTTGGCACGGTTCGGCGTGGC
This sequence comes from Carica papaya, assembly GCF_000150535.2. The sequence goes on from NW_019014546.1 coordinate 67,128, forward strand.
GCTGACATGCGTCTGCGTCCGATATCTGCCGTCGAATGAGTTTGATGGTCCAAATTATGCCAGCTTGATCCACGTGGGACGCCTTGCAAGCAATACTAAGATCAGTTGGTGCGTTAATTCTGTCTATTAAATCTAAACATTTATTTTTTAAGTAATTATTTTGAATAATTTATATAATGAGAGACTGCCACTAAAATACTCATATTATTATTAAATACACAATTGGCTTCAAATTGTTAAAATATTTTTGGTCGATAATATTCATTTAATTAAATTAATTGTGGGAAATAATTAGTTTTACTTCTTGATGTAGTGAGAATGACATCCAACTGACGTACATATATATATATATATATATTAAAGATTAATCTGAGAATATTTTTATAAAAATAGGAAAATCCCATTGAATTGAACGAATATCCTCTTTTCAAGGAAAGAGAAGATTCCTAAACCAGTACCAAAAGTCAAGTGAGAAAAAGTAGATACCCCCCCATTTGAATTAGTCTACCAGCCATTGATAATGACTTTCAAACCCCATACTTCACTGCAAAACAATCTGATCTGCATTCTCCTCCTACTCCTACTCCTACTCTGCACCAACCAAAAGGAACCTTACCTTCAACCTTACTAGTTGCATTTCTGATTCATTGCTCTTTTATTTGCATATATATATATATATATATATATATACACATATGTAGGACTCCTCCACAAATATCTCTCAAGATTTCTAACTGAGGTTTCCTTGAAGAGGAAAAAGTTGAGGTTTTTATACAATCTACTACAACAATGAAAGTTTTCTCTTTTTCAGAAAAAAAAAACAACAACAAAAAAAAAAACAATATCCAACGCTAATCCTTTTCGTGAATCTAATCTAGGTGTTATCGATTTTACAAGTCATATCTCATGATGACGGTATTCCAGCAACCAGCTCCTGGGATCTTCTGGAATGTCCTGCAACGTGCTGCTTAATCTCTTCAAAACAGCACAGTGTTTTGGAGTCAAGACCTCCACCAAACTGCAAATACACAGCATCATAAATTTCATTGATCCTGACGAATGTTCTTACCCCCCACAAATTACCGCAGTAAAGGTCAGACCTTCTACCCCGCAACCAACTATAAATTCCACAAGACCCAATAACTTGAAACGTAGAAATAGAGATTCCCACGGTAGAATTTCAACAACACATGAGGGATTGTGTAAAAAAATCAAGGCTTGTGTGTTAATGGCTTCTCCATTCCCATATATAGCTGGTAAATTTATCAGGAAACTAAGCTGTTACCTGGTGAGCTCTATAGGCAAAATGCACAACCTGAAGCAGTAGAGCTTCCTGGGTGGATTCCCTGTCTAAATTCCTTGCCACTTCAAGCTCCACCCTCACTCTCTTCATATAGGTCTTGGCCAATTTTACCCAAGCCTGCTTAATCTGCGCACAAGAATGGTCAATCAATTAAAAGTCTTGCACACACATTACTATTCATCTACAATGATCAATTAAAGTCTTGCACTTTAGATCAAAATTTAAAACCATCCTTCCAAGTTTAAACTGATTCGTTCAACTGTCACACCTTACTCATTATTCCTGAATCAAGCATCCAATCAGTGGGGATCTTATAATCCTCATAAAAGCGCACGACTGAGCTTCTCAGTTTTATTAGTCTCTGTGTGCTCCTTTCAGACCTGGAATCATGATAAGAAGGAAGCGTAAGTCAATACCTGACCGGATAAAATAAATTTTTCATGGTAACTTGAATCTAGTAAAGGAAACCTTACTGGTCTAGTGAGCTAGCCATCTTCTTCAAGGTAGATTCACATGGAATATTTGGATCATCATTATAAGAATAAATCTTCATTTCTAACATTTTAAGTTCACGATACTCAACGGCAGCTTCCCGCAAAGCATCGGCTTTCCTCTCAGGCCACTTGAAATGCTTTAACACAGCCCGCTCATCAGCCTGAAACAAACACTAGTGATAAAAAATTTCATATAATAATGCCAATTTCTCCAACCTGCATCACCAATAGACACGCAATGGGATATTGAACCCCAATTTTCCAGCTGCATAAGGGAGCATTTTTTCCCTAGGGGCTAGAGTGAAATGGTCCGGGCAACCTTATCTATCCTTAATTATAAACAACTGAGAAAACATCAAACAACCTCCGGTGAAACTTATAAGATGTTATATTTCGTGTAGGATGATGGTCCACCCATTTAGACGACACACAACTCCAAAGAAGCAATCACCCATTTATTCACACTTTATTATTGAGATATAATAGAAAAGCAGCTACTGGGAGGGAAGGCGGCGTGAAATTTATCAACTTGAGGAAGACAATGGACTAAGATAAGCCACCACCTGTGGCCAGTAACTATCCAACAGATGGAGAAATTACCTTCTTATGGTTTTCAGGACTTGGTACAGCCACAGGATTACGAAAGCATAATGTGTCCTACTCTAACATGCCATTTGAACAGTTATAACATCTTTTCAGGAATATCCAATATGAACATTACGAAAGCAGAAAGAATTACCAGACATGCAAGTTCAATATCAAGCCAGTCGACAAATTTTAGGACATCTTCTATATCATTATAAGCTGCGGCCAATACTTTCTGGATAAGGCCATTTATGAACTCTCCCTTTGTTTCAATGTCTGCTCTTATCTAGAAAGCAATTGTCAGTCAGCAACAGCTCAAACTTCAATTGAAAGTGGAGTCAACAGAAAAACATGAATTAGATCTTAGATGCTCACTGCTAGGAGATGTGCTGAACGATTTTGAATTTCTCCAACTATGCTACTATGGGCACTGATAACTGTTGGTTTATTTTGACTCCCAGTTAGTGGAGGATCTCTATTTACTTGTTGCTTAATCGAAATGCCATGAAGATGTTCAAGCGGAGAAACCTTTTGTGTCGGAGGTGTTCTGGCTGGAAATCGAATTGGGGGTGGGGGTGGCGGTGCTGGAGGTAGTGGTGGCAAAGAGGGGCATGGTAGAGCCCTTCTTTCTGCCTTGGCAAGTTGGGGAATTGGACATGGTGATGGAGTCTTAGCAATTTTTGGCTCACGGTTTGTCACCTTTCTACCCATTGCAGATACCAGTTTGGTGGCAATTAGTTTTTGAATGTCCTTGAAGTTAGGGCTCTGGTACTCTGCAACTGCCTCCTCCTTCATTGGAAAGAGAAGAGAAGATAAGAATCATGGAGAAAACCATAGACAAGAAAAAAAATACAACCAAGTTAAAAATTTGACGGGTAATTGAAGTGTTGGTAGATAAAGGAAAAGAAGATGAAAATAAAAGAAGAAGAAAGGCAATGAATTCATTGGTTGACCTTGTGAGAAGCGGTAAGAGCTGCAATTTTAGCTTCAGCTGCGGCAAGATCCTGAGAGAGTTTGTTATTCTGCGACTGGAGTTGTGCATTTAACGTTTGAGCTTTATCCAAGTCTGCCTTCAAAGCGAGCAACTGAGATTGCAAATCCTTAACAAGAACCTCACTAAATTGTAGCTTTTCCTGGTGGGATTGGTGGTTCTTCCTGGGAGTGGGGTGAGAAAAGTTGGTAGATTTTTGAGGGTCTTGTCCAGGTGGGTTTGTCCTGGGTCTTGTGGGTAGCCTAGAAGAGGAAGCAGGTTTTGGTTTCGGGGGGTGTCTGGGCTTAGAAGTGGTATGCGACATGGTAGTAGGCGAGGAGATGGGTTTTGGTGTGAGAGAAGAGACACAGTTGGGGAGAGAAGAAGATGAAGGGAAAGGAAGAGGTGGCGTATGGGGAATGGAGCCAGAAGTAGGAGCTTCGGTCTGTTCTTCTTGTTCCTCTTCTTGGGGTATTGATATCATATCAGGATCAGGGTCTAGCAAGGAGGAGAATAAAACAGAAAAAGTGGAGTTACTGTATCATCACCATCACATGCCATTAATGTGAATTTATGAGGTCATTAAAATGTGATGGAACCGTATAAATGAGGATGAAAAATTTGTTTTATCGGGATGTTTTTGTAGGATAAATGTTGTTTGTTTGTGACAAGAATTAGGTGGTGGTGCGGCACCCAATCATAGGATGAGTCCTTTCCACGAACATGATGCACACAAACACAAACACAATCACAATTTTTAATGCCAAATGCCAATGTAATGCAATATTAGTGCTTGGTAGGCAAGTGGGAATGACAATTCTTAATCAAGGGTGGTGTATTATTATTATCTTTAAGCTTACACCTTAATCATTTCCTCACCTTTTCATTTATTTATTATTACATTCCTTCTTCTTCCCAACACCTCATACATAATTTTAATAATAAATACAAAGAACAGATCGAAGAATTTTAAGCCCAATGCAAAAAGTTTAGACACTGAGAATGAGAATTTGTAAAAAAAAAAAAAAAGTTACAGGGTCCAAAAAGCACATTCACTTGGAGTTGATACACATAAGAATGAACTGAAAAGGCAATACTCTTACCTATCTCTCTAATCTTCGGGTACGCATGCCTTGATGAGATAACCAGTGACTGGATTTCTAACCTTTGAAGACATAGCTGCATATGCATCCCTTCAATCCAAATATAGAAGAAACAGGACACAGGATAGGAGTTTGTTGCAATTTCCCATCGAACTTGCGTTTGTTGGTCTGATTGTGATTTCCCACCTAGTTCCTTTCCATTTTTTTATTTACTCATCGTTACAAATTTTTTCTGTAAATCAATCTATCAAAGCTTCACATTAACACTCATCTGTTGGTTGCGCAGATGAGGAAGTCTTGTGATACGGTGTCGTTTCATCGTAATAAGAGATAAAATTAAGCGGATAAGACTTGTATTATTTATGTCATAATAAAAATTAATATGATGGTTATAGAAAGTAATAATAAAAAATAAGATGGATACGTAATAAGTTCAAAGTTCAGTACATGGGGGTTCTGTCGATCCCGTCACATAGTAAAACCACCCCCCTCCCCCTGCAAAAAAAAAAAAAAAAGCGACATGTTCGCGCTGGAGGTTTTGGGAAACGTACCTTTGTTCGGGGAGGCCATCGCTGCCGCCAATCTTTGTAACCCTGCTACTGCTGCTGCTGCTGCTGCTTTCAAAGGAAGATCAATCTATCAACTCAAGAGAGCTTTCTCGATTAAGTGCGTTTGCAGCGGCGACGCCAGCAGTACCGACACCGTTCCCCTAGCCGATGATGTGTTTTCCGTGACATCATCAAGCAAATGTGACGTAGATTATCTAGGGGAAAGCACCAAAGGCGATCTGAACCTCAAGCTAGATCCTCTTCTGACTTTTGGTATCTCCTCCGCTTTTCTTCCCTCTCTTGACTTTCCGCTATGTACCTTGTTCTTCCTTTACTCTACTCCTTGTTTCTTTTCTTTTCCCGTGGAATTGGACTTGTTCTGTCGATGCTGCTGCGGCTTTCAGTTGATCTCCAAACCAGTGCCATTAAAGTTTTATGTCTTGTATCGACGTTTCACTTCTCAACTCTTTTATCTTTATATCTTAGTATGCCTGAACAATCTTTTGGCAGCCAACATCTTTTATCATACAATTTGACCGCCCAACCTTTGCCCTTCTGTTTTACATTCATTTTCTTGACTCGCTTCCGCTAATATTTGTTGCGAATTAACTTTTGCTGGTCTTTAATTACATGGTATCCCCGTGAAGGAATTGATGGCCACGCAACTTTAGAAGGTCCAATTGAGGAGGTTGCCAGGACGGAGGCTCAAGAAGCTGAGGATTTGCTTCGAGACCTGGGTATCCCTGTTGGTGAATCTAATCCCTTTTCTCTTCATTTTATCATGCATTAATCTGTCTCTTCACAAACTAACACTACACTTACTACTGTCTGTGGGGTGGTAGCAAGTCAGCAGCTTTGATATTCTGATGCCTGCTGATGTACTCCACCAATTAACATGTTTTAGTTCGTTATGGAATTTGAAAAAAATATTGTTTATTTTTCTTTGCTCAGCATACCTCTGCTCCTCCTTATGTCACATCATTAATGCTTGGATATGCCTAATTCATTTATGCTGTTAATGTACAGAGTCCTGCTGCAAGATATTCTCCCCGTGGCATATTTTGTAGCCGAACACTGAACCTCCGGTCAATTAGTGCCATCGGATATGACATGGACTACACCTTGATTCATTATAATGTTATGGTGAATATCTCTTTTCTTTCTTCTCATATCAGAAACTGAAAGATTTGATAATGAATAGAGTACCTAATGCCTTGATCAGTGGCTCTAGATTTTTCTAACAAGTTTATTGTTTTAAATCCCTAAGAACCTGGTTTCACTGTTATGTTGGCTATTTTCTTTGATTTGGATTTGCTGTGTATTGTGCAATACTGTCCTCTATCAGTTCAAATTGTTTACTTGAATTGGTTTGAAATACTTTTGCCTCTCTGGTTGGACTGTTTGAATTGTAAGACTGTGTTGTACTCTTCCAGGCTTGGGAAGGAAGAGCATATGATTACTGCATGGACAATCTACAGAACATGGGTTTTCCAGTTGACGGGGTTGCATTTGACCCAGACTTGGTAAGGAGTTTCTATTGTTTTAGCATTTATGGAGTTCATGATGCCTCTAATTTCTTATGTGCTTCACAAATTGTCCGCCTTTATGTATTAGGTCATTAGAGGTCTTGTCATTGACAAAGAAAACGGTAACCTGGTTAAGGCTGATAGATTTGGTTATGTGAAGAGAGCCATGCATGGGACAAAAATGCTATCAACTCGAGCTGTCAGGTATGATTCGGAACTTATGATTTTGGTTATTAATAATCTCCAGAAAACATGGAAGTTAGCATCATCTGACATGGGGATGCCAGTCGCTCAAAATGTTTACTAATTATTGAAATGCAAATAATAGAAAAAAATTACTTTTTCTCATTATCCCTCTCCAAAAGAAATTAATGAAATGGTCCTTCTAGGTACCTTAGTTGAGTAAAATATTTCATCATCATTATCTGATAATTTAGCTTTGTGCTTCCATGCAGACACAAACACATACTCACACTTCTGCATATGAATTCCACTCGTACGCATAGAGACACGCTCATACACTTCTGCTGAAATCTTGCTAAACATGTTGCCTACAGTTTTCTAGACATGTGTGTCATTTGAGGCAAAATTATTTTATTATTTTCTATAGTGGTTCGTAATTTTTTATGCATTGAAGTGAAATGTATGGGAGGGAACTTGTGGACCTGCGAAACGAGAGTCGATGGGTGTTCCTGAACACACTATTTTCTGTTTCAGAAGCTGTGGCTTACATGCAGGTAATTTCTTTTTGTACTCCATAGCAATATTTGAAAATGTCACTCCTATTAACTAAAAAATCAATCTGTCTTGGTTTTTTCTTTTTGTTTATCATCAAATGATTTAGACTATGTTTCTTGGTCTTTCTTCCTTTCTGGTGAGGTGTCTTGTGCTAGCATTTGTTAACTTGAGCTGCAACTTGTATCTCACTCATTTCTCTTCTTCTTAAATTAATGAATGTCTATGATTTAGTCAGGAAGATATTCTGTTACGCTTAGCGTCTAGTCCTTATGATGCACAACCCAGGCTCACATCACATTTTTAAATAAACTGTATTGCCTGTGAATGGAAGACTACTGTGCACAGATTTTCTGGCACTATTTTCTTTATGAATCATCTTATCCATGAGCATGCTGGGCAGATCATTCTTTTTTAATGGAACATGAAACCTTTTCAGATGGTTGACAGACTGGATGAAGGAGCTATCTCAGCAGATCTTGGTCCACTTGATTACAAAGGACTTTATAAGGTAATGTATCTCAGAGATTTTAAGAGGTCCGCCAGTTCAAATATGTGATTCTCTGTTAATTCTTCTATTTGATATTCAGGCTGTTGGAAAAGCTCTCTTCAGAGCACATGTAGAAGGACAGCTTAAGGTTAATATGCCCCTGGAAGTTTATTTATAGTGTTTAAGCTCATGTTCTTAAGACACCAACTGATGGGTGGCATCATACAGAGTGAGATAATGTCAAAGCCTGAGCTATTTGTGGAGCCTGATCCAGAACTACCTTTAGCACTTTTGGATCAAAAGGAGGTATTGCTTTGAAATTGTATGCTGTTGTAAACTTAAATTTGTTATAGATTTTTCATTTACCTGGTCATTTCCATGGATCAGGCTGGTAAAAAATTGCTGCTTATTACAAACTCAGATTACCATTACACGGACAAAATGATGCAGCATTCCTTCAATAGATTCCTCCCCAATGATATGAGTTGGCGAGATCTGTTTGACATTGTGAGTAAATTTGTATTGTATTACTATGTCGTATTTTGCAGATATATTTTTCCAATTAATTTTCTAATTGTTGTACTTAATGCAAATTGCCAAAATTGCATGGAAATTGATGGAGATCTTGATGTTTTTGTGATGTCTTTTCTTTTTATCCATGAAATGTAGGTTATAGTGTCTGCAAGGAAGCCGGAGTTCTTTCAAATGTCACATCCACTATATGAGGTAGTGACCGGTGAGGGGTTGATGCTTCCTTGCTTCAAGGCTCAGACAGGTGATGTATGCTTGTCTTTGTGCTTGTTTAGCTGTAAGCTGCACGATAGAAACTAGTTTCATGGTATATAAAATCAAAGTTAGGGTCCATTTAGTTATGATCAACAATTTTGAGTTTTAGTTCAGAGAAACTCCATGCTTCAAGGTTCAGACGCATGATGTATGCTTGTCCTTCAGCTTGTTTAGCTGTACGCTACGCTCTAGAAATTAATTTTAGGGCAAATAGAATTAAAGTTTTAGTGTCTGTTTAGTTATTAGAAACTATTTTAAGTTTTTGTTCTCTAAATTAATTGACTAATTTATTGAAAAATGAAAATAAGGTTTGGAGAACATGGTAAAAATATAGCACGAGTTTCAGGACAGCTTTTATTCTTTTCAAACTCATGCTATATTTTCAGTATTATTTTTTAAAATTTTGGAAATAATAAAGAAAATATGTCATGTTTCTTTTCAGAATAGTTTTCCACAACTAAACTCAGGCCTTAGCATCTCTTTTTATTATGCAGGAGGTTTGTACTCAGGAGGAAGTGCTCAGATGGTTGAGAATTCCCTTAACATACATGGAGATGAGATTTTGTATGTAGGTGACCACATCTACACTGATGTAAGTCAATCCAAAGTCCATCTTAGATGGCGAACAGCGCTAATTTGTCGAGAATTGG
>NW_019014546.1:77613-101138 GCF_000150535.2 Carica papaya
GTGATGTATGTAAATTTAGTGTACAAGTGAATTAAGGTGGCATCTTTTGCAGTCTTTAATCTTTAATCTGGGATGGTGATTGTTGATGTCATCTGCTATTTGCCATTATTGTCCATGGGTAGCACATGAATGAATGCGTGTGTAAGGAAGAGTGATCATCGTTTTGCCCGAGAATTAAATGAATTATTATTTTATTATCTGAACTAATAGTAAAATTACTAGAGATTTAATAAATTATAATAAAAGAATTTTAAAATAAATTTTCTAACTATAACAATAGAAATTAACAAGATTAGTTTTTTTTTTTTCTCCCCAAAACTTGCTATAAGAACCCATGATCTTTTAAGTAATACAGGTTTTTCGATAAGAATTTATTCTTAAAATCTGAATCAAGAAAGACGAAAAAATCCTACCAATAGAAATAACTTTTTACTTTATTTATTATTATTATTTTTCAAAAAGAGCGCACTCTAGTGATTGATTACCTCCTGAGCAATTCCTTTGGCACTGGGGTGTCGTTGAAAGGCTCACACTTTAACCTTAATACGAAACAAGGATGTGACTTTGATCTGTTGGCTGAACCGGGAATACATGGGCCGTCGTCCCGGGAAGAGAAGAACACAAGTCAAATACTAAACACAGAGAAGAATGGCAACAGTGTCGGCATGGGTAGGCGGGGGTTTAACGGTCGACGATCGCCGGATTCTCGTCGCACTTAACAGCGCAGCCTCTAGCCTTTCCTTCGTTGGATCCGCCTTCATAGTCCTCTGTTATTGCCTCTTCAAGGAGCTTCGCAAGTTTTCCTTCAAGCTCGTCTTCTACCTTGCCCTCTCCGTATCTCTCTCTCTCTCTCTCTCTCTCTCTCTCTTCTGTTCTCAGATTTTGATTTCCACTTGTATTCCATTTTATACTTGGATCTGTTACTGCTTTCTTTGCTTCCCCTCATCAAATAGGCATTTAAAATATGTTCTTGTCTTCTAAGTCTCACTTAGTCATTCTCTATGCGTTTTGGACACAGGACATGCTTTGCAGTTTCTTCAGCATAGTCGGGTATGCTTCCGACCTTTCATTCTTATTCTTCCTTTATCTCATCGCTTCAAATGTGGGTTTTGCTTCCTCTTTTTTTCTTTTTTTTTTTCTAATTTAATTTCCCCCTGAAATTGTTGTATGGGTGATGCAGAGATCCGTCGAAAGGATTCTTTTGTTATGCACAGGCGTATAGCACCCATTTTTTCTGCGTGGCTTCCTTCTTGTGGACAACAACTATTGCTTTTACCCTTCATCGCACTGTCGTCCGACACAAGACAGATGTTGAAGACTTGGAAGCCATGTTTCACCTCTATGTTTGGGGTATGCCCATATTTCTCACATCAAATTTTCTTGTATTTAATTTGTTCTGCAAATTCGGCATCTACTGTACTGGAACTCCCTATGCGATACTACCTTTCTTAGGAAGAAGGCTTGCTTTTCTGTTGTGGTTTAAAGCAAACATTTCATGTTCCAAATGCTCTTGATTTACTTTTATGCCGTTACCTTGTTCATATCTCAAGCTTATTACTTTCTATAGGAACTTCACTTGTTATGACTGTCATACGATCTTTTGGTCATAACCACTCACACTTGGGCGCCTGGTGCTGGATACAAACTGGCCGCACAGGAAAGGCAAGTGCCTACACTTAGATTCTTTCAGAACTTGAAATGTCTCAAATTTTGTTAAAGTCAGGAGTCTGGTTCTTTGGCATAAGTTTTTTGATGGTGATATTAGTTTATGGTTATCCAAACTATTATGCTCCTTGTTTACTCTGGTTTTACAATATGATTTATTCTTAATTTTACATTCTAAGTGACATGAATGCTAGCAGCTTATTTGATGTTTATGAGTGTTAGATGCCTTCAAAATCTTCTGCATCATTTAAGTTTGTAATCAAAATCCTCTTCTGATGCTCATTTGTAAAATGTTGTGTACTTCTGCAGGCAGTTCACTTTATAACATTCTATGCACCTCTTTGGGGTGCAATTCTCTACAATGGCTATACATACTTCCAAGTAATACGCATGCTAAACAACGTAACACGTGTATGTGCTCATTTACATCATTTTATCATTACAAGGTGATATTGCCATCATATATATAATAATTAGCATGACATGTTTGGAAATATCAGATGGCTGTGGGCATGTCAGATCGGTCATATCAGTTCGATTCAAGAGCAGACATGAAGGTATGCTTTGTTACCAGCATCTTGTTTTGGTAAGAATAGGAAACATGTAACTGATAAACGTAGGCATGCTTTTTCTGTTGTTTTTATTGCTAGAATGCAGTCACGGGTAAAAAATCACTTTTTTAACATTTTAACTACATATCTTTTAGAAAGGACATTTTAACTATGAGGAAACTTGTTTATAGATAAATGAAATAAGTTCTTTTTAACTCTTTGCCAATAATTTTTGTTGTTTTAGGCTTTGAACCGGTGGGGATACTATCCGCTTATTCTAATAGGATCATGGGCATTTGGCACAATCAACCTTATTCATGATTTCATTGAGCCAGGACACAGAATCTTTTGGCTCTCGTTTCTCGATGTTGGAACTGCTGCGCTTATGGTAATTCCGATTACAATAAATGTGCTTTCAAATCTTTATTTTCCTAGAAAAGATATTGCAACCCAATATTTTACTTCGACATGCCTGTTCTTATGTCTCTCTCTGTATGGTTGTCTGCATTTATCTATTTGTGCCTTCTTTCCATGTTTTGTGTCATTTCAATATTTTTTTTCTTCAGCTTAGATACATAAATTAATTGCTTGGTGATGTCAAATGGAAACATTAAGGCCTAATGTGTCAAAAGTCACTTGCTACAACTTCACACCAACATTTTGCTTCACCGGAAACTAATTGGTTGCTGTTTTGTCTATATTCAGGGCCTATTCAACTCAATAGCATATGGACTGAACTCTTCAGTGCGGCGAGCAATTTATGAAAGATTAGAATTGTAAGTTGCAGATCCTGTTTCTTTATGACAATTTTCTTATTTAGATCTCAGGAAACGATAAATTATCTTCAAGGATCTGCCATTAGTGTGTTCCTTTATTTGATTAAGAAAGAAGTATTGTTAGCAAGGCAACCTTCTAATCGGTTGACAGCCATATGAAACTGGCATCAGTTTGTTGCTTCAGTTCGGACTGCTTGAAAAATTAGAATGGTTGTTCTGTTTCTCTTGTACTTGTCTGGAACCTCTCTTTGGTTGGTTGAAATCTCCTGTTTTATATTTTGCATTAAAGATTTTTGGTTCTAGATTTATTTCTTCTTCCAAACTGAAAAAGCCGAAAGAAAAAAAATGTGCTTGAACATTTGAATCTTGAAAGTGGTAGAGAGCCATGAAACACAGAATTGATTGACTCTAGGCTGTCCAGTTCTACCAATCTTTGCTGAAGGCTTTTAACAAAGTTATTGTTGGATGGTTTACTAGGTTCTGGCCAGATAGATTTAAAAGATGGCTTCCAAGCAGCGCAAGGTCCAGAAACCAGCAGCCACAAAGTGAGATGGTGTCGTTAAAAATTCAGGATGAGCAATAGGAGGAAATTGGTCATCATCTACTTCAACTCCCAGCATTTATTTATTCATTGCCCGAGAGAGAAAGATGGAAAATGAAGAGGTGTGGCATGCAGGGGAAAAGCGAGTTTCATCAGTTTTTCATTTCTTTGGAGCAAAGCCATTGTGATCCACCATCTAACAGGCCTTCTCTTTAAGAATTGGTTCTCATTGCATGGGGTGGAATTAGTCTGTACAATTTTTACTTGTATTTATTGTGTTTTTTTCTTTGGCTTCAGAAAGCTGCCTTGTTTCTTTTCCTCAATCTTTGTTGATGTATATGGTTGATTACTTTTTATTTATACACCTTAAGAGTAGTTGCTGGTATGTTTTCAGAAGAAAAATGGGAGGATTAAGTTAATTATGATTAGAAGATATCATTAAACTCAACAAAATTATAATTGCCGAAAACAAGTTAGTGGACTTTCATTAAAGTTACCAACTTTACGTAAATAATCAGTTTGATAAAATGTTTGTATTTATTAGTTGTAAATTTGAAGTAATGAATGTATAAGAACGTTATAGTTTCAAATAGAAATATCAAGGTAAAAGCACGGTTTTCGGAATGCAACCATTGAAGGGTCTCTCTTAATTCTCTTCTTTTTCTTCTTCTTCTTCTTGCTATTTTGTTCTGGGTTCTATCTTATGTCTACTATTCAATGGCTAAAAAATTGATATTAAATTTAAATTATAAATATGAAACATCTTAAATGCGTAAGCAACAACTGAGAGAGCCCGTTTTTCAGCACTGAGAAACATATTGAACTTGGGCCGACTCAGGTAAGACTACAAATGTTTGAAACATCGTACAAACCCAAAAATAAGAATCCTGCAACCGTGAAGACCCAAACAACCAGCGATCCTTCGGCTTTTCTTTTCCTCTTCTGGGTTAATCTATCAGACTCGGATGGCGCAATGAGTTAGTTGATTGTGAGTTAGTCGTGGAATCACATTGTCATCAGAGTTTTGGAAGAGAAAGATGAAGCAGCTTCGGTGGGCAATGGATGGAGATTTTTGGGAGCTAGACATCTCCACTCCCACCACCCTCGAGGGCACTGCGCGGCCGGTCCCCGGCGATTCACTCCCTCTCGGCCTCTCAAGAGGCGCCAGGCTCTCCAGGCCCAACCAGATCGACTTCTTCCACCGCTTCATGGCTACACCTCTCCTTCCCTCTTATTCCTCCCTCCGCGGCTTCTCTCTGCAGCGAGTCTTCACTATCCCTTTCTCCAACACCTGGTCCCTCTTCCATTTCTTTTTCTTTTCCTTACCAATTTCATTTCAGGGGTGCCCAATTCTAATATTAGCTTATGCAGGTATGCTACCCTGCTGGGTCAGTTCAATTGCCGAAAGTTCTTGTCTTCTCTGAAGGAGAGTGGGTTTGCGACCCAGTCGGCCTCCTCCCGGCTGCACAACATTGCCAGATATTTTCGTGAAAAATCTTTGTACGCGCTTGGTTTGTGCTCTGAGTTCTTACTAACGCCGGACGATACTCTCATTCTTAGCTTCGATTCTTGCGGTGATGACAATACTATTCCTCGCAAGAAAGCAGTCCTGCATCACAAGGCAATTGTTTGGTGATACGTTTGAATTATGACGACCTTATGTTCTCCTTTGCATTTTAGACAGTAAGATACGAGTAATCTTCTCTCTCTGTTTTTGTAGTTCCCGGGTCACAATCTAACAGCGGAGGCAGCTTGGCCTGGACTTTTTGTGGACAAACATGGTGATTATTGGGATGTGCCCTTTTCTGTGGCACTTGATTTGGCTTCTGTTGCGTCTGATTCTGGACCTAGTTATCATTTCTGCGTGCGCCATAATGATGGGCTGCCTACATTGCTTCAAGGTGATCAAACCTCACAAGTACCAGTTCCTCTACTTCCCGGTTTGTCTATCAAGACTGCATTTTCTTATAAGAATAGCGTTGATATTTGGAAGAGTAGCGCTAAGATGCTCAAAATGAAGCAACCTTATGACTTTTTCCTCTCAAATCCCCATGTTTCGGCATCAGGGATCATCGGTAAGCTACAACCTATTGTTATAAGCTTTAGCTCCAGCTTAGAAGTTGGGTAACGGTGGATTCTTCTTCTTTCTGATCTACAAGTGCAACATCATCTTGGCGGTGATATCTAATTTTATTGTGTCTTGTCTTGTTGAGCCTTGTTCATTTGAGGCGCTGCAGCTCTTTCTGATGTGAAATCCTGTACCTATATTTCATATCTGCAGGCACCGTGATGACGGCTCTTATTGGTGACAATTCTGTGAAATCACGAGTTCAACAAGATTATCAGGGTTTTGGAGGCTTATCTCTTCATGCTGCTTCCATAAAATCTGCCTTTTTAGCAGATATATTTGCATCCGTCTCACTTACAGCACAATATGGAAACTTTCAGAAAATGTTTTTGGATCTTACTCGGTGTCATGCTCGGTTGAATTTTCCTTCTGGTTCCAGATTTCTTTCAGGTGCCACAAGTTTAGCACAAGATTTTTTCAATTCTCAGCAGCCAACCCTGGATACAGTTCAGGCAATTTGCCCTAAGATTTCCATTTCTCTGCAGCAGCAGGTACTAGCTTTTCTTGCATTCTCTTTGATTTTTATATTGCTTTTAAATATTTTCAATCCTTTGCCAATAAGGTATAAAAATATATGCCTATGAATTGTTAAATGAAATACAGTGATCTGTCACAAGTAATCACTGGCTAACCTTTAGGTTGCCCTTCATTGGGGTAATTTTTATGTCCGTTTTCTCAAATTCAACAATAATTTGTCATGTTAGCTTTTCAGACCTAACTATGGAGAAGCAATTTGAACCAACCTAAACTTTTTCCCACACTTCTACAGGTGGTTGGACCTTTTAGTTTTAGAGTGGATGCAGGATTTGCAGTTGATTTGAGAAAGAAAGAATTTCCAGTATGCATAGAGGATCCAGTTTTTGCTGTTGAGCATGCGTTGCAGGTCCTGGGTTCTGCCAAGGCCGTCGCATGGTATTCACCAAAGCACAAAGAATTCATGATAGAGCTTCGATTTTATGAGACCTAGTACCCTGGGGGAATATGTTCAAAAAAGAAACCCTACATTTTGGCTTCTGATATGTAGGGCCAATTGGGGGAAGATACTGTAATATTTCAGCTTGACTCCATTTCACAAACTTCTTGTAGACGTTATGTTGTCCGAGAAAACAAGGGTGTCCTTTTAGCCCCAGAGATTATTATGTTCTTGTTTCAGGAGGACAGGGGTAGAGACTTTTATTTGAAGAAAAAAGGGAGAGGTTGTTGTTTTGAGAAGAGAGGGGATTCAATCCAGTGAATGAGACTAAAAACCTCATTTTGAAACTCTCTAGTCCTCATTTTTTCCTACTCAAGCTTACTGAAATTTGACTGATATCTGTCTGGTAAAAGAAACAATTGAGGTAGATGGAAGAAATTATCTAATTGATATGATGTGTGGAAAATTGATGAAAACGATTAGAATTTGGTACAGGCCAGTTTGGATTTGATTCTAAGCATGAATAAGAAAATGCAAAAATCTGCCAATTTAGGAGCGACAACCATCTCAATTTTTGAAATGCCTTCATTTCAAACTAAATGTTCAATAAAATGGAAGTTTACATTTGGTTATACTATGATGCCTACCAAAACTAGTCCCTGGACAGTTTGCAGGAAGCTTCAAGTGCTCTTCCTTGTAGTTAACAGAGACAAGACAGAGGCCATGGGGTGGGGCAGACAAGGAATGTTTGGCAAGCTCCCTGCGGTCTCGAGCTTCCAAAATCATAGGAACAATATCAGGAGGAATCGCTTCTTTTCCAATTTGAACGAGCAAGGCAACCTGCAGAAGCCGAAAAAGATTTGGTTTATACAATTGGACAAATCTCAATTTAATTCTGCGGCAGTGTCTCAAATTAACTTTCTATGGAATTGACAGAATTATTAGAGCAAACATGGTGGATATTCATCCAGTCAAATACAGCCAGATTTGAGTTCCATAGTTGCCTAACATTAGCAAACGCTCTTAGCCTGGTAGACATACCATGTTCCGGACTTGTCTGTACAAGAAACCTGAACCTTCAACTTGGAGGTGTAGAAGAGTTCCCTGACCAGTGAGAAAAAAATTGAGGGATAAATAGTAGAGCATGTTTCTTATTTGAAAGCTGAAATGACATGCAGACCGCCCAAGCTGTGATGAGTGAAAATTACCATCTCAATGATGTCAAACCGAAATATAGTTTTGAATGGATCTGGCAGGCGATCATTGCGGGATGCATTGGCAAAGGCAGAGAAATCATGCCTTCCAATAAAATGCTTTGCAGCTTCTCGCATGAGAGAGGTATTTAGTTTATAAAGACTGTGGTAAGCGTAGAGACGGTGGAACGGGTCCATAATAGTATCATTATATATCCTATAGAGATAAATCTTGCTTTTGACTGAAAATCGAGCATGGAAATCTGGGAGTGCAGCACTTATCTCTCTAACTCGGATATCAGGGGGAAGAAGACCATTCAAGGCAGCATGAACTGTTTCTAAGGTGTCATAATTGAAAGGAGTAAGAAAGTGCGCCACCTGAAAAGGTTTAATAGTTGTCATCAATTTCATGAATGGATGATAGCGGTTGAGGTGAGAAAGGGAGCAAGTGAGACCTGACCCCAAGCATGAACACCTGTATCCGTCCTGCTCGCACCAACCAAATGAAGGTCCTTTCTTTCAAGTTTTGTTACTCGAATTAAGGCCTTCTCCACAATGCACTGTATGGTCGGAGGTGACTGCTGAAACTGCCAGCCTTTCATGACAATCAAACTTTCGAATCAATTGAAAGTACACATAAACAACATGTTGAGGTCTAGCTCAATATTAGCAATGGCTACCCGACAACAGATTTTAATTAAAGAAGAAATGTACGCACTTGTTAGGGTTTATGATTTTCCTTGTGCTATCTCAGCTGCATTCTCGAGAGTTAAGAAGAAGAAGAAGAAGAAGAAGAAGAAGAAGAAGAAGAAGAACCTGCATATTGGGTGCCATCGTATGCTATGACAAAACGCCATTTATAGACAGGCACCGGAACCGCAAAGGCGGATTTCTCTAGGAGCTTCGGTCCCTCTGAGGCGTCCCCAGCCGCTTTCTGCGTCAAATTTTGAACCCTCCATGCCTATCCAATCTATCAGTTTTAAACACACAAACTGAAACAGATATACAGAGAGAGAGAGAGAGGGAGGGAGGAAGATAAATCAGTTCCTACCGAGGTATTATTTGGAAAGGCAGCAACACAACACAGGGCTGCAACTGCACAATTCATCTCAAAAATCCCTATTTTCACTTCATTCCTTCATTTTCATACAGGAGTCCAAACTTGTTAAATGGATGAATGTATTTTCTCTTTCGATAAAAATAAGTTTCCTTTCCTTTCCTTTCTCGAAAAGGAAAATAATATTTAATTTAGATAAATTTGTCTTGATAGTCACCCGGTTTAATAACCTGAACCGAGTGGATTAATATTAATTCCCATCAGTCCGGTTCATGGACGATAAGAAATCAAGGATGGACAGTGCGGAAACACGTTAACCAAGGTAGACACGC
Organism: Carica papaya; assembly: GCF_000150535.2. The sequence goes on from NW_019014546.1 coordinate 86,770, forward strand.
ACGTAGCGCAGCGGAAGGGCAGACCGGGATACTGTTTGAGTTCCGTGCGTAATCACTTCTGGTGCCCTGCCTCTCAGGCTCCGCTTCCTCTCGCGGCTATTCCTGCGCTCTTAGACTACCACAAAAACCAATCGACACCCTACCGCGTAACTTATAACCTGCCGCTTCTCTTCTCTTTCGGCCTGCCCCAATCACAGGTATCGTAGCCTTTCTCCTGGATTTCGATTTATCTCCTCTATTTACCCCGTGCTTTGTTAGGGTTTTCTATCGCTCTCCTCTGTTTTCCTCTTGTAATCAACAAAACAAAACCACTGGTTTCTCATTGCATGGCGCAAAACTTCTCTTATTTTCTTCTTGTTGTTCTTTCCATTATGTTATAATTACATTGCTTTTGTTGATTCTGGGGATTACGCGACCTTTTTCTTCCAACTAGTCACATCTAACATACTCACTTTGCATCACCTATTGCCACAAAAAAAAAAACCTTCCTTTTATGCCTCCCATTACTATTTCTTCATGTGCTTCTCTAATTGGACCAGTTTAACGCCTACACGTCTTCCCCTGTGATTATTATCCTAACTGCATTTCTAATTTTGTTAACTTCATTATTTCCCCCCTTCTGCTATCGTAACTTCAAGTGACCAATATTTGTTTCCTCGGGCAATGGCTGCCAAGAAAATTATAGCTATATGTCAGTCTGGAGGCGACTTTGTCACCAATAGAGATGGCTCCTTGTCCTACACCGGTGGCGACGCCTACGCCATTGATATTGATCAGCACACGCAGTTGGATGCTTTCAAGGCAGAGTTAGCGGAAATGTTCGCTTGCAGCATAGATACCATCTCTATCAAGTACTTCCTCCCTGGCAACAAAAAGACTCTTATCACAATCTCCAAAGACAAGGATTTCAACCGCATGGTTAATTTTTCCGGAGATGCAGGGACTGTCGAAATCTTTGTTATGTCGGAGGAAGCTGCTGCCCGGAATGTGTCAAACATGCCTGCTAGTAGGTAGTTATTCTCCAGTCTTGCTTTCTCTCTCTTTTCCCAGGAACTTGATCTGCTGTTCGCTTTCGTCCATATTTGCAGCAAGTCACATGCCCTTAGACAGGTCAGATGGGCATGCTTACCATGCGGGAATTGAAATTTGATCCGTTATGATTGTTCATTAAAACAGATGGCTGAAGCTTTTACTAGTAATGTTCTCAATAGTTGTTCTTTGATTATGCAGGTCAAGCAGGACAACTGTTTCGGAGGCTGCGGTTTTAGCAGTTGCCCCTGTTGATGCTGTAATTGATATGCCCAATGTAATTGATCGGGTGGATATGGACATACACAATGAAACCCCTCTGGCTTGCATGTCACCCGATATGATTGAAGATAGACATCATAAAGCCGCACAACAGTGGGAAAATACAATCACTGGGGTAGACCAAAGGTTTAATAGCTTCAGCGAATTTCGGGAAGCACTGCATAAATATTCAATTGCACATGGGTTCGCTTACAGATACAAGAAAAACGATAGTCATCGTGTTACCGTCAAATGCAAATCTCAAGGTTGTCCGTGGCGGATTTATGCATCGAGATTGTCCACCACCCAGTTAATTTGTATCAAGAGAATGAGCACAAGACATACATGTGAAGGAGTCACTGTTAAAGCCGGTTATAGAGCAACGAGAGGTTGGGTGGGAAGTATCATAAAAGAGAAATTGAAAGTTTCCCCAAATTACAAGCCAAAGGACATTGCTGATGACATTAAAAGAGAATATGGAATTCAGCTGAATTATTCTCAAGCGTGGCGTGCAAAGGAGATTGCAAGGGAGCAATTACAAGGCTCCTACAAGGAGGCATATAGTCAGTTACCTTTCTTTTGTGAGAAGATAAAGGAAACAAATCCAGGCAGTATCACTACTTTTACAACAAAGGAAGACTCTAGTTTCCACCGTCTCTTTGTGTCCTTTCACGCCTCAATATCTGGATTTCAACAAGGTTGTCGTCCTCTCCTTTTTCTGGATAGCACTGCCTTAAACTCTAAATACCAAGGGGTCTTATTAGTTGCTACAGCTCCAGATGCTGAAGATGGTATATTCCCAGTGGCCTTTGCTGTTGTAGATGCAGAGACTGAGGACAACTGGCATTGGTTTCTAGTGGAACTCAAATCTGCAGTTTCAGAATCTCGCCGAATTACATTTGTTGCAGATTTTCAAAATGGCTTGAAGAGGTCATTGGCTGAAGTATTTGAGAGGTGCTACCACAGCTATTGTTTACGACATCTTGCTGAGAAACTCAATCGGGACCTGAAGGGGCAATTTTCCCATGAAGCAAGACGATTCATGATTAATGACTTCTATGCTGCTGCATATGCCCCGAAACTTGAGGGTTTCCAGAATTCTGTGGAGAACATAAAAGGTATTTCCCCTGAAGCATACAATTGGGTTGTACAAAGTGAGCCAGAGCACTGGGCAAATGCATTATTCGAAGGAGAAAGGTATAACCACATGACATCAAACTTTGGTCAAGTGTTCTACAGTTGGGTGTCAGAGGCACATGAGCTGCCAATAACACAAATGATAGATTCGTTGCGAGGGAAAATGATGGAAGCGATCTATATGCGCCGGGTAGAATCCAACCAGTGGGAAACAACATTAACACCATCGAATGAGGAGAAACTGCAGAAGGAAACTGCCCTGGCTCGGTCACTTCAGGTTTTACTCTCCCATGGAAGCACATTTGAGGTTCGTGGGGATTCTGTTGACATTGTTGATGTTGATCATTGCGAGTGTAGCTGCAGGAGTTGGAGACTAAGTGGTTTACCTTGCTGCCATGCTATTGCTGTCTTTGAATGTATTGGTAAAAATCCATACGAATATTGCTCCAGATACTTAACGACAGAGAGTTATCGCCTATCCTATGCAGAGTCTATTTATCCAGTTCCAAATGTGGACAGAAGTCTCCTGGATGAATCAAGTCAGATGGTGGTTACTGTAACCCCTCCTCCAACAAAACGTCCTCCAGGCAGACCCAAAATGAAACAGGCCGAGTCAATGGACATAATTAAACGCCAGCTTCAGTGTAGCAAATGCAAGGGTCTTGGCCACAATAAGAAAACTTGCAAAGGTTCTTAGCACAGAGTTTAGGATTGTGTAAGTAGGTATTTTATGCTCTTTTCTTTTTTTTTTTTTTTTTTCTCAAAACAAAAGAATAGGTAGTTGTCAAGAATTTTGTTAGGTAGATTAGGGTTGATGTGGGTATATGTTAATATTTTTGGCTTGTGCAGAGGAACTATAATGCACGAATGTGTTTGATTGTGGTCATTTAATGATCCTTAGTAGTTTACCTACATGATGCAAATATTTCTACGACGATGTATTGAATTTTTTACGTTTAAAATTGAGGAAATCAAGTTGGTCTGCTTCTGGCCTAACTGTTTAAAATTGGTAGTGTAGGTGTTGGGAATTTGGGAGAAATTGGTTTGACATGTTGATAGGTTAGTGAGAGAAGATAGGATTGAGCTTGCTTTTCGAGATTTGCAGGTCATTTAAGTATGTAAGGAAGTTATGATGAAGGATTGAGCAGGTGTGTAGAGGTGAGTTCACATTGCTCATAGGTCACTGAGAGGAGGGGGTCACCACGAAAATTCCTTTGACCAATCGTCTATTGTTAATCGTACCCCCTGCTGAGGCCAGCACAAAGAGACGGAGTAGCTTTACACGCTTGTAATTGTATATAACGCATGCACTAGCAGTAGCAGTAGTTGTTTCAGATAAAATGAATTATGCTCTTGAATTATGAAGAGCATGCGGAAATAGAGGCATCTGCCATTCCTCAATGAATTCCAAGTAACAGGAACTCTCTGCCAGGCGAAAAAAGCGACTTCCTTGGCTTGGAGCTCTAAATATATATATATATATATATAATTATAGAACTTTCCATTACAAACACTGGTTCTTTTGTTCATGGATGATTAAAAATGTTGAACATAATGAAATAAATTTTTAAAAAATGAAGTTTTTGGATAAGCAGTGGAAGTAGTGCAAAACCAAAACAATTGGGTTGGTGGGTTGGGCCTTGAGCGGGTGAAGCGGCGAAGAGATAAAAAGAGTCCGACACCATGTTGCTGCTGCTGTCGACACATTGACATTCTCGAACATACACGTGTGCTTCTTCCAAGCCTCCCGCGCCCCGACTTTGTTTCTCTGGTGGCCACCTGTCATTTTCCATCTCCTTTAAACCCCCCGCACTCTTCCCTCCCAACCGTTTTGTTATCAGAAAACGTCAACCCTAGTTGATGTTTGGTTAATGATGGTGAGAATCATGGCTGGTTTGTATAGGAAGTCAGTGATGTTGGCGGTGGTGATGTTGGTGGTATTTGTGGTTGTTAGTAGTGTTGAGAGCACAAAAGATGGGTCCCAAGAGTTGAGGAAGAAGGCAGAAGAAGGGAAGGAGGAGGCAGAGTCATGGAGGGAGTGGGCTAAAGAGAAGATATCAGAAGGCCTCGGTTTGAAGCCAGACGAGCCCTCCGTTACTTCAGATGCTGCTGCTCGAGCCGCTAAGAGCACCAAAGACAAAGTCCAGGATTTTACTTCTGGTAACTGTTTCCTGTTTCATTTTCTTTTCTTTTTTAGCTTTTGATTGTTGTTAAAGTAATGGATTTAAGTTAACCAAAATCAAAATGGGACAGAGGCTGCTCAGTACACTGCAGAGAAGGCTAGCGATGTAAAAGAGGCGATCAAAGATAAGGTTGGGTACGGGGCAGAGAAGGCTAAGGAGATGAAGGAGGGCGTAAAAGAGAAGGCGAGCGAGATGAGCGATAAGATTGGAGAGAAGGCGCCAAAGGAATTTGATAAAGAAGAAATAAAGAAAAAAATGAGAGAGGGTGAGGAAAGGGCCAAGGAAGGGTATGAGCGGGCGAGGAGCAAAGCGGAAGAGAGGGGAGAGGAGTTAAAAGAAAATTTATTAGGGGAGCGGCGGGATGATGAGGAGCTGTGAGTTGTGGTATTACCCAGTATATGATTTTACTATGTACGTATTTATGCATGCATGTACGTTTTCGTAGTGTTGTATTTTAATCTCAAAAAAAGTATTTGCTCCCAAGTTTCATTAGACACACACACACACATATATATATGTACATGTACACATTTATTTTCAAGTATAGAGGTGGGGTTTTGAAGAGATTTAAAAGGCTATATATATATATATATATATCCCAATAAGGTTGAGAGACAATTAATGAGTGAGTGACAGAGACTGCTAAATTGGTTGAAGAGGTAGGTACATATATTGTGGAAAAAAATGTTGCATATGTAGTATTATTGATGGGGTCAGGTGAAATTGGATGAAGTTATTATAATGGGGATGATGTTTCCTAAATACTTGAGCGGCGGCGGTGGCGGTGGCGGTGGCGGAGACGGAGGCGGAGGCGGAGAGTTTAATATAAATCCAAACGAGTGGTTGATCTGCTTTTCCAAGTAGGTGGGTTAATAAATAGATTGATGTTCATCGTCCTCTCATCCAATTCCACGTGCTCACCAACTTTGCTCCTTGGATCGCATAATATTAACTTAATCACATTTTAATAAAGTATATATATATTATATATATATATATGGATTAGTGTCCTTAATGAAAGGCAATTTGTAAATTTAATCACAATTATTACTAAAACTCGTACTTTTATCATAATTGGAAGCTTTGATTCGGCCATTACAACAACTATTGGTCTTATTAGAACTATGAATAAAATTTCAATCAATTTGTAAATTTGGTTCACTTTTTTTTTCTTAAATTAATTTTTAAATCGTTACAATTATAAATATACTTCGAAGATTTTTTATTATTTATTATATAGTAAATAAATTAGAGCATCACTTTAAAAAAAAAAAAATGATGGAAGTAGTAGTTTATTTGGGATATCGTACATTATATTTCGTTGTAATTATTTGTTTTTTTAATAGAAATTTATAATTTAATATTCGACTTAATAAATAATAAAAAGATAGTTTGTAATTATTAAAATTAAAAATAAAATATAGTTGGTTTATTTAAATATAAATGGGTATATAAACGGAGAAGTTCTAAATATTTATATCGTAAATTTAATTTTTAGTGAATGAAAAAAAATATATTTCTATGACTATTAAAACCCAAATAGGAAAAAAAAAAATATTAGAGCATCAATTTAGAAGAAAATGATGAAAATAGTAGTGTATTTGAAGTATTGTATATTGTATCTTTATAAAATATAAAAAATATTTGTAATATAAATCTAACTGTAATCGTTTATTTTTTATTAAAAATTTGTAATTTAGTATTTAACGTAATAAATAATAAAAAAATAGTTTGTAATTATTAAAATTAAAAATAAAATAGTTGTTTCGTTTAGATATAGACGGAGAAATCATAAACATTCATATCGTAAAATTGATTTTTAGTGAATGAAAATAAATATATTTATATGAATATTAAAACCTAAATAGGAAAAAGAAAAAAAATAGAGCATCAATTTATAAGAAAATGATAAAAATAGTAGTTTATTTAAAGCATCGTACATTGTATCTCTACGAAACATAAAAAGTATTCGTAGTATAAATCTAACTGTAATCGTTTATTTTTTGTTAAAAACTTGTGATTTAGTATTTAACGTAATAAATAACGAAAAAAATAGTTTGTAATTATTAAAATTAAAAATAAAATAGTTGTTTCGTTTATATATAGACGGAGAAATCATAAACATTCATATCGTAAATTTAATTTTTAGTGAATGAAAAGAAATATATTTATATGAATATTAAAACTCAAATAGGAAAAGAAAAAAATTAGAGCATCAATTTAAAAGAAAATGATGAAAATAGTAGTCTATTTGAAACATTGTAGATTGTATCTCTACGAAACATAAAAAGTATTCATAGTACAAATCTAACTGTAATCGTTCATTTTTTATTAGAAACTTGTGATTTAGTATTTAACGTAATAAATAACAAAAAAAATAGTTCGTAATTATTAAAATTTAAAATAAAATAGTTGCTTCGTTTAGATACAGACGGAGAAATCATAAATATTTATATCGTAAATTTAATTTTTAACTAATAAAACATAAAAGGTATTCATAGTACAAATCTAATTATAATAGTTCATTTTTTATTAGAAACTTGTGACTTACTATTTGACGTAACAAGTAACGAAAAAAAATAGTTTTTATTTATTAAAATTAAAAATAAAATAGTTGTTTCGTTTAGATACGAACGTAGAAGTTATAAATAAATATTTTTAAGGAATGAAAAGAAATATATTCGTATGAAACTTATAGGAAAAGAAAAAAAATTATTAATGAACAATTCTTTGGGAGAAAGTAGACGCAATGGAATTAATTATTAATATTCTCATTTTTCTTCCCTCCCCTCCCCCCCCAAATCTTAATCATTAACATACTCTGAATGTGGAATTATTAATTATTAATTATTAATTAATTTCTTCTCTTAATCATCACCGACCAACTTGTTTATCTTCTTCTATATTAATTTTCCATAAATTTAAGTAAATTACCACTTAATTATTAAATTATAATAGAATATTTATATCCCTTTAAATACATACATACATACATATGTGTGTGTGTATGTATATATGTTTTGTGGGTTTTGGTTGACCTACGAACAACAAAAGAGACCTTTTCAAAGAAAATTAAGGGGTATGTTTATACACATTCTAGTATATTATATGTTTTCACGTGCCGCACGTTCTGGCTGACTTCGTCGCCATCAATAATAATAAATATAATAAAAAAAAATATGCAAGAAAAAGAATTTTCCACGTGGTAAAGTCGTAATTTAATTTTCCCGAATCCAAGTTGAGTATTAAAAATTGGGTGGGACGAAAATCTGCGACGCGGGCCCACGTGCTTAATAATTGCCGTGTATAAAATGCATTTCCGTCTACTCGCCGTAATTTAATTACTATTTATTTTATTTAAATTATGATTATTAATATTTTTTACAAATTTACTCTCTCTCTTTTTTTACGAAACTGTTAATTTGAATATTATTTATATAAATATATATATATATATATATGGTACAAAATTAGACGTTTCTATGTTAACGGCTTCACAAGAAACAGAGGGACCTCATTTATTAATATAATAATTCATTATATTGAGACTCCCTCCCTCCCTCCCTCCCTCCCTCCCTCCCATTCCCAACCACCCACCCACACACACACAAAACCCAGATCTCCATCCACCTCTCAGCTGCTCCCCGTTCCGAGTGTTTGGATGGTCGGACAAAAAGCCATCCAACCAGAAGAAACCAAGGGAATGCGACTGGGAAAGTACGAGCTCGGCAGGACCCTCGGTGAAGGCAATTTCGGCAAGGTTAAATTCGCCAAGGACTTGAATTCCGGTGACTCCTTCGCCGTTAAAATCCTCGAGAAGAACAGAATCATTGATCTCAAGATCACTGATCAGGTTAGTAAATCATCTCCGATTTATTCTCTGCTCAATGCGCTTTCGTCTCTCTTTTTCTTCTTCTTCTTCTTCGTCGTCTTTTCTGCTCTCTTTTCCTTCACGCAAAATACGGCTCCGGATTTTGACGTTTATTCTCTTTCTATCTGCTGTTACAATTTTGAATACGTTAACGAGTTAGCAGATAACTGATAATTTTGGCTATTCCATTTTTGTTTTTCTACGTAATCACATAAATTTCCTGACCTTCTTATAGATTCCTGATTAAAAGTATGAATCATTAGAGTATTTTTCTGTTCCGATTCCGATTGCCAAAACAAAATTAGAGAGGTACTAGTTAACAGGTTCCTTTCTTGGCGTTTCTGTCCGGTGTTATGTTTCCGTGTTGAAATTTTGTGGAGAATATTACGCGACATGTATTATAGCGGTTTCTCTGAAATTTCCATTTTGCTAACAGTAGCAATTTTCTCTGGTGTTATAATTTGCAGATAAAAAGAGAGATCGCCACTTTGAAGCTTCTTAAACATCCTAACGTAGTTAGATTACACGAGGTAATCATTAACACTCTTTCTCTCTTGCTTTAAGTGCATGACAAGCAACGTCTTCTGATTTTTTTTTATCTCTTTATGAACATTACCACAAAACAAATCTCTGATTATTTATCTTCGACTTTTAATCATCTATCTTTGTTACTGAACATGAATTAGGGTTGCTTTTCATTTCGATTTTATTATCTTCAATTTGTAACGGACATAATTTTAAATTTAAAAAATATAGACGCTGATCTCACCGTAAATTGGATGAGAGAGGGATCAAGCATCCATTTTCACCCCTGTGACTCTAGACAGATTCCTTGAACCAGCGGAGATACTTCACTTTTTTTTTTTTCCTCTTTATTTGCAAGATTATCATGATGAGGCCTAATAATGTAATTTCGCTCCCAATCACAAAATTGTTTGGTTGCCAAAGTTTCATTTTCCGCCATTATTATTTTGTTTTTGGATTATACTATGTGGCCTCTATTCAAGCAGGGTAAGACGTATTAATAGGGTGGTTAATGATTTGTGGACAGCTTTATTCATAAGTCTCCTCTAAACCCCCCCCCAAAAAAGAAAAGAACAAGTACCTTTTTCCTTCTGTGATACATTATTGGCTGCTAATAAGCAACCCTCAAAAAAAGTGTCGGCCCTCTAATTTTCTTGCTTGGACATAGCATTTTGTTATGGACAAGGTTTAGTAGCCAACACCACTAGGCCACGTGGCATAACTGTATACAATATATAGAACTCAATCATGTCCAACACTGGCAGCTCTTTTACTCCAGTAGAGATAGTGGGTCCCTAGTTTCCATAAATCTCTTTGTTTTATCTTTTGCGTAGTTGCTATAGATAAGATCTGATACCAGATGACATAAATGTATGTATAAATGCATATTGGTATTTGTAGGGTCCACTCTATGGGGGACCTCAGTTTGTGACGTTGTATCTCATGGTTTCCACCAGCGATGTACACACTCTCTCTTCACTGGCATATGCTTTGTTGCTAAATTGATGCAACACAAGATTTTGTCTTGGTCGTATATCATTTTCAATCCACTTTCAATATGTGGATACATCTAGATTTGGTCCATCCTTCCCAATCATGAACCCTGTTTACTAGCAGGATCATGTGGGTGCAGGAGACATTAAAGGTTAAGTAGCTCATGAGTTTGTCTTGTGGCTTCCATTAAAAGCCACATTTAATCATCGGTCTACTGGATTTGATAAAGATCTCCAAACACTGACTAATAAGAAGGATTAATAGAAGAACTCTTGATTAGTGAGTTTCTTTCTAAAAGAGCTATATTACATGTGCCGATGCAGATTATTTTATGTTGGCTTTGTTGGTGGCAAATTCACAGGTCTTGGCAAGCAAAAATAAGATTTATATGGTCCTAGAATATGTAACCGGAGGGGAACTGTTTGACAGAATTGTAAGTATACTTTTTGGACTTCATTGTTTTTTATATGTTTAATTAATGATAAACATTATTAAGCTTCCTAACCTTTCAGGCCTCCAAGGGAAAGCTTACGGAAGCCCAAGGGAGGAAACTTTTTCAGCAGTTGATTGATGGTGTGAGTTACTGTCATAGCAAAGGTGTTTTCCACAGGGATCTCAAGGTTAGATTTAGCCCTTTTTTTGTTTTCATAAAATTATGACATTATTAACAGAATAAATTGCAATGAGTGGTTCAGCTTGTCTCGAAGTCATTTTAATGCAAGTATTTGATTTTGGACTTGCAGCTAGAGAATATTCTTCTAGACGCAAAGGGAAATATTAAGATATCAGATTTTGGCCTTAGTGCTCTGCCTCAGCATTTTAGAGTATACCTTCCTGACTAAAAATAATTTTTATGAAAGGATTCTTTTTGGTAATTTTTCCAGTTAGTAACTGTTCTATCTTTGACATGTCAGGATGATGGCTTACTGCACACAACTTGTGGAAGTCCCAACTATGTGGCACCTGAGGTCCTTGCTAATAGAGGTTACGATGGCGCCACATCAGATGTATGGTCATGTGGTGTCATCTTATATGTGATTCTCACTGGATACCTACCTTTTGATGACAGGAACCTTGCTGTTCTCTATCAGAAGGTAGTAAATAATTACCTTTATTCTTTATTCTTTTTCTGACAGGATAATCCGCTGATTGATGAATATTTTTATCTCTTCAATCTCATTAACTTTGAGGTTCAACTTTGCTGAGCAATTGCAGATCTTCAAAGGGGATGCTCAAATGCCCAAATGGTTATCACCTGGTGCCCAGAACATGATAAGGAGAATTCTTGATCCAAATCCTCTTTCCAGGATAACAATAGCTGATATCAAAGCTGATGAATGGTTCAAGAAAGATTATGCTCCTGCAAATCCTAATGATGACGAAGAAGATATTCACATTGATGATGAAGCCTTCAGGATACGTGAACTTGTATGAACTTGGAGCTTTGTTCTTCTTGGTCATGTTGGTATATATTTTATTGAAACTGAAATAATTCTTTGTTTCTCTTTGCGAAGCCAACTGAAGAAGTGAGGACCCCTGAATCACCTACTCTCATCAATGCTTTTCAGTTGATTGGAATGTCCTCATGCCTTGACCTTTCTGGTTTCTTTGAGCAAGAGGTGAGGTTGGAAGTAAAGAAGTACAGCCTTCACAAATCTTTTTGTATTAGCAGTTGATAATCTGAATATATGACTTTAGTAGGTAGCTAATTTCAGAATATGGTTGTTCTGTTGTAATGTAGGATGTCTCAGAGAGGAAGATCCGATTCACATCAAATCACTCTGCAAAAGAATTGCTTGAGAAGATTGAGAATATTGTTACAGAGATGGGATTTCAAGTGCAGAAGAAAAATGGAAGGGTTAGGATCATGGATCTTAATAATATGTCAGCATTCATTTGGCAGCGATGCTATAGTTTGATGGTACACTAAATCAATAAAATATTAACACTCGCGATTAACTGAGGTTGTCATATTCATGTATTTCAGTTAAAAGCAACACAAGAACAAGGAGGGAAGAAAAGTTTTGGTAGTTTATCGGTTGCAGCAGAGGTGAAATCATTTTTCAACAAATTTATATGGATTATAAAGCAAGTTTAAGAAGATTTTGAATATTTTGAATATGGTTTTATTAGCTAATCACATTCTTTGTTGTATTATCATCAATCAGGTGTTTGAGATAAGTTCATCACTGTATGTAGTTGAATTAAGAAAATCATATGGTGATTCTTCGGTTTATAGACAGGTATTTTTATCTCTCCACTCGTGTGTGTGTTTCTTTTTTAGATGTATTTCATCTTACATTCAGTTTATTTGATGCTGCAGTTGTGTAAAAAACTATCGAATGATTTAGGTGTTCCTGCAAGCCAAGGGCTCTTGTCAACAGAGGTGTCACCCACCCTGAGTGCTTAATTTAAACAGCATATTGTAATTATTCATAGACGCAGACAAGTTGTAGTCTCTGTAAAATAGAAACATCTTTTTGAGGTGCCATAGTGCTATTATGTATTCAGATGATTATATATTTAGTGGAATATAAGGTTTCCAGTTACGAAAATGGCATATTTAAAATGAAAATAATGTTTGCTTGCATATGGTATTAGTATCTTTAGATTATACCCTTTAACTTGGTCTCATTCCTCTTAAAAAAAAAAAAAAAATTACCTGTAAGTACATATTTGTGCCTTTCATGTTTCTTAAAGATAAAGCAAATGACATGAGTCAACATTTTTATGGCGAAACCCGTTCTCTCTGTTTTTTTTTTTTTTTGGAGGGGTTAGGGGTGTGGATTTTTATTTGTTAATGTAACATTACTCCTAATGTTTACAGCCAGTCAAGAACAGTTCATTGATATCTATTTACAGTCGGTCAAGGCAGTTTACTGATATCTTTACACTTCGTTAGATGGTTTGTCACTTCAAACATTGTCCATCAGAGTGCATACTTCCTCGAAAGCTACTGAATCCTCCTCTTCTTCTTCCTCTTTTTGTTAATCAAAAACTAATGAACTGATGCTGGGGGGTATTTTGGAGAAATTATTCTATAAGTTTGGTAGACCAGTTCAAAAGTGTCAATGGTGTACTGCGGGTAAGGGTTCCCAAAACGTTCCTGCTTTTCTTCTGTATCCTATTGTTTTAGATTTTTTTTTTTAAGGAACAGGATTTTGCTTCAGGACTTGGAAATCTTTAGAAAGAAAAGGCTATTGAAAAAAAAAAAGAAAAAAAAAAGAAATAGTTACAGCAAATATATTCTTCAAATACATAAATACATTGTCAATATCATTCAACATTTTTCTATTTGATTCCGTAGAAGTACATGCATCTTCTACAAGTTGAAGCCTACCTCTTTTGAATCATAATATTACGATGCATCACACAGCAGAAATTTGTAATTATCTACAATCCACACAGCGGACATGGCAATTGAATATATTTTTTGTGACTTGCATCATATTCTTAAATCTTGAGTAACACTTAAACCGAGATGCAAACGAGTCTAATTTGCAAGCCTGTCACCAAGTTCTATTTGATTCCGTAGAAGTACATGTATCTCCTACAAGTTGAAGCCTACCTCTTTTGAATCATAATATTACGATGCATCACACCGCAGAAATTTGTAATTATCTACAATCCACACAGCGGACATGGCAATTGAATGTATTTTTTGTGACTTGCATCATATTCTTAAATCTTGAGTAACAGTTAAACTGAGATGCAAACGAGTCTAATTTGCAAGCCTGTCACCAAGTTCTTTGCTATATACCTGAATCAAGCCGCTGTTGTCTGCCATCTGAAGCTTCTCATTTAATGTTGTCCGGTACTGGTCATCTTTGTCCTCTAAGTTGCGCATAAATTCAACCTAAAGAAATAATGTGTGGTTACAACAAAATAGAACATCAAATAGATCAGCTATTCGTTAGTGTGTGCTATTGAATGAAATATCATTTAAATAAGCTGTATGAGAATGCTAACAAATCCCACGAAGAATCAAAAACATCATCTCCATAGCTAAATGACAATGATGATTTCCTATCCAACATAAAATTATCTACTTCTATCAAGATTTGGTATCAAAGTCAAGGTATCTTACTTCAGGGAGGCACCTTAGTAGTAGTAGATTACAAAAACTGGGTTCTTAAAAGTGCAAACCATCTATCCCCAAGTCCTGATCCTATCTTTCCAAGTTTTCACTAAAAGTATTGCTAAACCAGCCATGTTAGTTTTTTTTTTTTTTTTAAAAATTCTTTTAGTGAATGATAGGAGAAAAAAGCACCAGCCGAACACCATCAAAATCTGTTGAGAACAATTATCACTCAGTGGTATTCAAATTATGACTGATCAGAGAAATAGGATGCATATGGATTATCAATGTG
>NW_019014546.1:101338-116131 GCF_000150535.2 Carica papaya
GACTACTTCTCAAAAGAAGAGCAGAGTGCTGACCTCTTCTAAATCAGTAACACCACCTTTGTACAGGGAATGGGATGCAGTCCCACCAGCAGCCAACAAATCCATTTCAGTAGTTCGTATTTGTATCTCCATTAGAGGTCTGGTCCTGCCATCCTCACTCACATTCACTGCCATATGTAGACTCCTGTACCCATTTGCCTTGGGCTTGGCAATGTAATCTTTGGTTCTGTGTGGCATTTCTTTCCACATAGACTGGATAATTTCACGTGCCCTGTAGCATGCTTTCTCACCTAATTCTGACATATCTACTCCAGATTTAGGCTTCACTATGACCCGCAGCCCAAGAATATCATTTACTTCTTCTAGCTCCCGTCCATCTTTCACCAGCTTCTTCATTGTGCTATAACGACTTTTATAACGGCCTTTGACTGAGACATCATTTACCAAATCCACCAAAGTGGAATCAGCTTTTAAGGATTGAAGCAGCTGTTCCTTGTAAATATCTATCAGAGGTTTACTCCCGGCCTCATGGCTTCTTAACCAGGCATCCACATAAAGGTAGGAATATGGGAACAGGTAGCGAAATGAAAGGTCCTGCAGCTCCAGTGACAAATAGTTGGTTCCAACAGCATGAGCTAAGGGCGCATGTATTCTCATGACCTCTAAGGAAAGTTTTTGCTGACGAAATCTTGGCAGGTAATCAAGATGTCTCATCATATCAAGTTTAAGAGCCAACTCTAGAATAATGGCCCTGATGTCATAATAGGTGAGACAGAACTTCCTTAACGCAGTGGCACTTTCATCATCCAAAACATCAATTCTTGAAGGCATATTTTTCATTCGTAGACTTTCATGCAATAGATGAGCAGTACCAATACCTATCTGATCTCTTACTTCATGTATGGATATTAAGCCTGCCTCAAGAACCTCTCTCAAAATGCTGGCTGAAATAACTTCCGCATCCATCTGAGATCAATTCAATCAATAAACAATCAGAGAAAAGCAGTGGAAAATGTGATCAATCAATAAAAATTCGCCAAAAGCTGTGGAGAAATGCATTGCATTGCAACTAATCAAGCAAGGGAGTGAACTTAAGTAATTGGGGAACTCATAAAACCATGACTTGTCTAGTCCAGTTTAAAATATTTCTAGATTTTGAGTGGAAATCCATCAACATTACTAAAAAAATGTAGCCCTGAAGGCATAAGGTTAAAATGGTTTCTTACTTTGGTACCAGCAAGATTACGGGGAGGCAGGCTCCCCTGGCTTGTATGAATGAAATGCAACGAGAAATGCCAAGCAAATACAGGGACAGATAATTCTTAATAACTATAGGATATACACCTCTGTTTTAATGTTGTCAAGGCCTAAATTTGTAACAGAGTTGGTATTATTTTGACAGTTTGCCTGCAAGTTTATACGACTCTAAAATAACCTTTTTGATTGAGACCTGGAAACGATCAACTAAATACAAGACTGGTTCTAGTTTTTAAGCAGATTCAAAAGGATTGATTGGTAAGTGCACTGTAACCTATAATAAAGAATTCTTAAGCCAAATATTGTAATAGTCAAAAGGTCAAACTGATGTTACCGAAAAGAGGAGCGAAACAAATGTGAAGGAAAAGCAAGACTGAAGTGAAGTAGAAGAAATGGAGAGAGAGACCTGGAGATTGGCGAGAAGGAGAGCGAGGGATAAGGCCCTGGAAAGGGGCGAGCGGCCATCGGGAGAAAGAGGAAGTTGCTGGAGGATAGGGATGGAGATCTTGAGAGCCTTGAAGAGGATACGAGATGAGCACGTAGACAACACGTTCATCCTCTCCGTTAGCTCGTTGAAGGCTCCTACCAGTTCCACAACCATCTTGCCGCCGGCCGCCTCGGGTGCTCTGGCCGTCGCCGAAGTTTTCACGGCGGGAGTGTTCCGGAGGAGGTGAATTTGACCGTGTCCTTGGAGAAGCGGCGCCACATGTGGCCTGCGACTGGGGACTCCAAATTTGGGGCTGGAGAATTGAAGAGGATGCCACAGCTCCGTCATTGTCTATACATATATTTACATACATATAAACATTCAGAAGTTACGAAAGAGAAGATTTTAGAAATTTTGAAGAATTTAGAAAATTTTTTGCAGCAACTTTCACTCACTCAGCTGAGTTTGATTTGGGTTATTCCTTCATTTCTATATTCCATGGCTGTTTTCGTGCCAAGTAGGAATCGATTTCTGTTTTTTACTTGAAACCCAAATTATTTTCTACTTTCAGACCTTTTACCAGTTTTTACTGGATGATCAGAGATCACATCTTCTTGACACGTGTCCTCATATAAATGGCAGTCATGTAGAGAACATAAAACACTCTCCACCATAGATACATTCCCCACCCTAAAACCCTACTCTAAATCCCTTTCCGGGCTTTTCCCCGTTTTCTCGTCTTCTCATCTCTTCCACCTTAGTTCAAGCCATGTACCCTGCAACTTCAACCTCCCCTTAACCTTAACAAGCGCAATTCCAACTTCCCCTTTCACTTATTGCCATGTCGGCCTTATCTAGAGGCCTCGTCCCTCGTCTCTACCAGCTCCTCACTTCCAACCCTAAGCTCACATCAACTTCGGCAACTGCATCAGGAGTTCCTCACACCTTCATCTGCCTCCGGAGATTCAGCACCCATGAGTCGGAGGTCGTCCTCCCACCCACCCGGATCATCGAAGCCAAATCCGGAATCATGACCCCCATCTCCAAGCGCACTGGTGTTATTGCCATCAAATGTGGAATGACCGCTCTTTGGGATAAATGGGGTGCTAAGATTCCTATCACTATTTTATGGGTCGACGATAATATTGTTTCTCAGGTCAAGACTGTCGAGAAAGAAGGCATTTTTGCCCTACAGGTAATAGTGACTTCCTACCGAATGAGAATTTACTGACGAGCGCTTTTTTAAACAAAAAAAAAATTTGAGTGCCGAGATCACTCATTGGAAGACCAGAATTTGAAAGTTAATTATTTTTTCTGCTATTTTACTTAACATGGTGAGATGATCTCCTAGATCTTGTTAACCCTAAACCGCTGAAAAGCTATTTCCTTCACTTCTATGAATAGGAAAGGGCATTTGCATAAAGTTCCACTTTTTAATTCGGCCTTAGGTAATGGCTAGCGTAAAAAGAACGTATTCAGCATCGGATTTGGAGAGGTTACCATGGTTTGTGTTTAAAATTCTTTTCTGGTTTTCTATTGTGCTGTTAGTTAGATTGGTTGCGGGCAGAAGAAGGAAAAGCATTTGACGAAGCCAGAAGTAGGCCATTTTAGAGCTCAAGGTGTACCATTGAAGAGGAAGTTGAGGGAGTTTCCTGTGACAGAAGATGCACTTCTTCCTGTTGGTACCTCGATCGGTGTTCGCCATTTTGTTCCAGGGCAGTACCTTGATGTCACAGGAATAACGAAAGGGAAAGGTTTTCAGGTGAACTATTTCTTGCCTTTATTTTCTATTGGCTTTCTTCCTATTGCCTTTTTGTTTAGTTTCTTTCATATTTGCAATGTGCTTCCTAATAAGATCAATTTATTGTACTTCAATGCTAATATTTTCATCTCTCAAATAAAAAGACCATTTTTTGTAAACAAGATACTTTTTAGGAGTTTTAGTAATGATGGACGTGACTAATTGATACTTTAAAAACACTTATTGAGTAAGTGATGGTGTTGAAACCCTCACATTCTTGCGAGCGAGAATCACAAATAGTGCATATAGTTTCAAATGTTTTAGTTCATTAGATCTTAAATTAATACCCTACAAGTATATACTAATATTTTATGCATTCCTTACAAACATGGATATTGGCTAACGATTGCTACTCTCCAATTGGTAAATCATATTATCTTGTTTGGTTTCCCAATATCTAAATGCCAGAAATCTCCGTAGATATATTATTGTGTATGAGTTTTCGTGGTTGGGGCTAGGAAGGTGTGCAATTTTTCTGCTTCAGCATGTCATGTATATGAATTTATGGAGATGAGAATTGTTGCACTTAAAGGGAATAATGAAATTAGGATTTATTGTTTTAGATTCTTCATAATAGCTAAGATTTAATTTGTAAGAGTGTGTAGAGGTGTTTCATATATTTTTACATGCTATAGGTGCTTGGTTTTCTGGTAAGAGGCTAAATCAATGAAGTTTGGGGTAGTTGTGTAAAATCCTGTTGGTTGTGATAGATTAACATTATCATTGCTTTTCTTTTATTCCATGTGGAATCCAGGGTGGAATGAAGAGATGGGGATTTAAAGGAATGCCAGCATCTCATGGTGCATCACTATCACATCGAAGTATTGGTTCCACGGGTCAGAGGGATGCCCCTGGAAAGGTTTGTATGATTTATTAAGGTTATTTAATGTGTTTTAATCTTGATAGCCACTATATGAGATTTTATTGCACGAGAATATTAAAACACTTAAAATCCAAAATTGTTACAAGAGATGCATACAGCAGAATCTTATGTGACAAGAAAAATTCAATGATTCTGCATCTTTGTTTTGTTTCATGTGCCATATCTCTGAAATGTTCGTATCGTCTAATATACTGTCTGATTCTGATGGTGTTTTATGACTAAACTGATAGATTAATATCAGGGAGAACAGAACAATCATTACTCTAATGTTTATGATAGGGCAGGTCTAAAACTTTCCCCAGAAATTTAGGTTTATATTTTCCTCTTCTCTCCTAGAGCTCGGTTCAGGTGGGGCGAGCTTTTTCCTTTTGTCCTCCCTTGGACTGTCTTCCTGTTGTATGCTGGGTTTGGATTATTTATACTTTGCTTTTCTTTCTAGAGCAAGTGGTAATTATATAGAAGACGGAGGACGCCATTTATTTAAACCCATTGTTGACCTCTTTTTTTGCATTACTGTATAAAATGATGTTTCATGATTATGATTTTCTTTGTAAACTGCTAACGATTTTTGCAGTATTGTGAGTGTTTTTGGGGTGTAATATTGTTAATTACACTGTTCTATGACAGGTTTTCAAAGGCAAGAAGATGCCTGGGCGTATGGGTGGGAAGCAGAGAACAGTAAAAAATGTATGGGTCTACAGAATAGATCCAGCAAGGAATTTGATGTGGGTTAGAGGACAGGTATGATTCTTTTTCAACTATGCTTTCTGATATAAATCTAAAAAATATGCGGATAAAGGTGCCTTGATTATGTGGAGTTCCTGCAAAATGGTGTTACAATTTACTGAAGTGTGGAACTATTTTAAGGGTTTACCAATGATCGGGTTTTGGCAAAATGTTTTGTGCATATGGTATAATATCTGTATGCATTTTTTATCATTTGATCCTTCAAGGGACTGGGTGGTTGTGGTGAAAAACACGTAGTTGGTAGGATGAGCTTTGTCATTGCATTTTACACATGAATAATAGGAGATTGCTGTTCCTACTGGACTCTTATTATCACAGATTGCACATTTTCATATGTCAAAAGAAATTGAAACGAGAATTGCAGAAAAGAAATAGAAAGGGGAATCGGAAGAAGAGGCTTTCATATGGATGTGTGTGTACATATATATTTTCATAAAGTCATTGTCCTATTAAATATCTTCACAGAAATGTTTTTTATTTTTCTTTTTTTGGGTTAAATAGGTTCCAGGTGCCACAGGGAACTTTGTGTTTGTAAAAGATGCTTTCTATAACAAACCTGATGTTTCATCACTTCCATTCCCGACTTACTTTGCGGCAGAAGATGAGGATGCAACGGAATTGGGACCTCTTACTGCTGATCTTGGCGATGTAGATCCATTCATGTTGGCAGATTGATGGGGGCTTATGGTGATAATTGTTATAGAGAAACTCGTTTCTTTTTATTTGGTATGGTATTGGGTTGTTCTTTCACCAGAGTTGAGGGGATGGGACCTGGGGAGGCTCTTAGATGGAGATTTTAAATCATAATGTTACAGGACTGAATGAAGATGGGAGGCATGTAATTTTTACATTTTTTTTCAATTAAATTGGCCTCTGATCTTCTTTTTTCCTGGTAAACATAATTAGGAAGGACATAACCTGCGCGTTTATGGCGCCAAGGAAGGTCTGGAAACAACCCCTCTGGGACTAAACTTGGCCTTGGAATTTTAATGTGTAGGTAACGAGTTGGGGAAATAAAACATTAGTCTGGAGGTAGCATTAGTTGTTTATTGGCGTGTCTTCTGAATTAATTTCAAAGTAGTCGATGAATGCTTGGTGGTGGATAAGTAAATGTCAAGAAAATAAGCATAAGCTGTTATTATGATGGACTGAATAGTTAGTTTGGGAAATGAAAATAAAATGATATTATTCATGTAGAAGAAGATAGATAAGAAAGAAACAGGTGGCTAGTTTGGGGGGTGGCAAATGGCGACCAAACCTCTCCTCTGATCCCACTTACATGTATGTATATGTACATATCAAGTGGAAAGTGGAAAATGGAAAGTGAAAAGCGAAGTGGCAGTAAGTAAATCAATTCTTTAGGCCGAGAATGTGGGGTGCACCAGTAAGCGGAAGCCAGGTGTTGCCTTGGAGAAACTGACCGGCCGTGTATTGAAGAGCCTCGTTTCTGTTGGTAATGACATGGAATCCCCTCCACCTCACCCTCTGGTTTGTTGCTGAACCAGGTCCTTGGTTTCCATATTCCGCGTAATCGAGTGTGTCCAACGCGAAGTTCCCTTGCCATTCCATCCATCCTGCCGGTTGAATCACATCTCCGATTATGGATTCCATTATAACTGTCCTTGAATACTCCTTCCATGGCCTCCCCAAGTAGGAGGGATACACGTTCTTCATAGGAGCCAGCTTTTGTTCCGGAACAATTCGACAGTTTTGGATTACCAACCCTGTCGTCTGCCGCCTGTCTTTTCGTCCATGTGCGGTCACTGAATTCTTTTGCCCTTTCATCGGCATCCTCACGATGATCAACGAGTTCTGGATAAGTGTGCTGGAGTCACCAAATATGAAGTCGATTGTACCAGAGATGACGCAGTTGCGGTAGAATTGCCTATGAGCTTGCACATAAAGCGAGTCTTGATACCCGTCTATTCTGCAGTTATAAAATGCCGATGCGTCTGCTTGGACTCTTAGTGCCACTGCCTGATGTCCTTCGGGCCCCGCCGTGTTCTGAAATCCCATTGACTTCCCTACAAACCCATTTCCCATCACCGCTGCTCATATATGCACGCACCAATCGTCAGAATTTTCTTCTTTAAAAAACTAACTTAATTTACTTTAAAAAATAATTAATTTACTTACAGAATGTGGCAGTCCTAAAAGTGGTTATCTTATCGAAATGGAAGCTTTTCTTTCCGGTGATGATGGTCTGTCGCGGCCCATCTCCATACATGAAAATATTGGTCTGTGTCCTCTCCACAGTCACGTATTCATTGTAAATCCCAGCCTTCACGTATATCACATATCTTCCTACGTGGTTCTTAGGATATGCAGCGAGGGCTTCCCCGATGGTCTTGAAATTTCCACTCCCATCTTTGGCTACTACGGCATTTGGGGTCACCCGCCCTTTGTGATTGCTGCCCAACAACTTCCTGTCCTGAGCCCTCATCCACCCCGGGTACTCACCTCCTTTAACATCCTCCCTTTCTGCAAGTCTTCGAGACTCTGGGTTGGTCGTGAGTGTGATATTGAAGTTACTCAGGATCCCAGAAATGGCTGACACAATTGCAATCGCATTGCTTGTAAGCTGAGTTGCATTCAGAAGCCCATTTGACAATTGAATCTTCATATCCGACTCCTCCACCCCATCAAGGCACGTCTCCTGGTACGAAATAACAGAGCTCAACCAACTACTAATCTCCCCCTCTCTATCTTTCAAACTGTGCATGTCGTTATCTCCTACCATGGAAAACGTCGCTTGCAACTCCTGAACCGCGAAATTCAACAAGTCCTCACAATCTTCCTTGGCCATCTTCTGGTAAGGATTCATTTCTTCGGGCTTGTCGAAGATGATGCCGACGTGGTCCAAGGTTTGTTGCACAGCCTTGATGGTGGCATTGATGGCCGCTTGGATGAAGTCTGTGGGAGTAGCAGTATGATTGCTGACAAGGGTGTCGAGGCTCTCCACACATGCTTGCTTGTAATCTGTGGGATTACAAATGGCAGCCACAGACTTTGAAGTGGTGGATAAAACATCGCCTTCGTCGGCCATGTTTCTGCCTTTGAGACCACCTATAACTGCAATACAGACGCCAATAACAAGAATGACGGAGACTCCTGCTCCAATAACTCTGCCTCCTGCACCCATGAGGACCAAGAAGAAATGTTTTACAAAGAAAGAGATTTAATTATGAAGGAGGTAAGGAGGAAGAGGGTATGTTTTATAGGAGATGGGACTGGTCTAAAAATAAGCGATAGTTTTATTCAGAGGTTAAGGTCAGGGAAAGACGGAGTTATTAATAGTCAGCCATAGATAAAGATAAACCTCTCCAGCATCAGTTCTCCGAAATTGACTTCCCTCTCTACAATGCTTTCCCTACTTTTGGACTTTCAATTTTCTTACTTTTCTTTTTTTTTTTTTTTTTTAATTTTCATTGAAGTTCTAATTTTTTTCTACACTCAAACTAAAATTATTTCATATCTTGTGATAAACATTAATCATATTTTTTCTACCATTTGCCTGGTTACTACAAACTGTGGCCTCACGACACCTTGTTGAAACTCAGATGCCCATGAGTGTTGATGTGGCTGTTCTGGGTGCTCTTCTTGGAAGCCTGTAAAACCCATGGGAACACTGGAAGCCGGCAGGTCATATTTGTTACCAGCTAGATGGGAAGATGTTGCCAACTTCAGAACACCAAATGTTGCGACTGAACTTGTAGGAGGAACAAGAGGTCATCCTGAAGCTTGATGAGATGTTTTTTAGTAGTGTGCTTGATGAGGAAGAAGACAGATACAAAGCCTTTTACAGTATCATTGCAAAAGAACTCTGTTGTTGCTTTTGGATTGTTGAAGTCATTCACATCTCCAAGAACTTGTGAGCTCGGAAAGATTTTCATAATGCCATTAGGTTTACGATTGCTAAAATAATCGTAAGGTATAGACTTCAATTTCACTGTTCTAAAATGGAACGATCGATTATTAGCGATTCTTTAACATTAACTTATTAATTGTTAACGCGTATTTTTCTGTACGCGCAGTTTCTTAATTCTCCACCTGATCTAATTTAGTTTAGTAGTAAAAATTATTAAGCACGTGAAAATTTTATGTGTTTATATTCGTCTTTATTTATAAATTCTGTTAAGTTATTTATATGATTTTAAAAATAATTTTTTTTTTTATAAATTAAAAAAAATCTAAACCTGCTTTTGATTTGAGAATCAAATTATAATAAAAATTTAGAATTAAATTATGACAAAAAAATCACATGAAACAAATAATAATTTAATTCTTTATTATATCAGTTTTGTCTTTTTTTTTTTTTGTGTTTTTGTGAACATGGGCCGGGTCTATTAGCAGGCCTAACAGTTCGGATCTTACGACACTCTTTCTTTCTGTCTCCCGCCAGGAATTGAAGACTGACTTCCCAGAACCCTAATTCCTTTTCCCACCCCCGGGTCGCCCGTCGCCAACAAAGGCAAGCCTAAAGCTTTTTCTCGCTATAATTCTACCGGTGCGGGGCGGTTGGGTGGTGATTGTTTTATTTGGTACGTCATGAGTTCGGTTTTGCCTGATTTTTAATTCATAAGTACATTCACTTCTGATATGATTGTGATTACTTTTTGTTTTTCGAGGAAGATTCTTCAGTAATCAAGGATCTTTTATCTCCAGTAAGAGCCAAAGCCAATGCAATTGTTGACGCATTACTCATAATTTTATTCTACACTTACATAGCAACGGTTTTCTTTTTTCATTGTAGGTTTAAATTGAACCCAGAATGCCAGAAATCAAACCATCAATTGGTCTTTCATGGCAGCCGAAGGTGCCGGATTTCTCAACCGTAAACAAAACGGGATCCGTGTCTGCTAATAAGCTCCAAAATCGACCCGAAAGCTGTGCGCTTTGGAAATCCAATTCAGAGCTCGTTGATGGGCTCTTTGTTCCCCCGAATGATCCTAGAAAACTCAACAAACTATCTAGAAAGCAACTCAAAGACACTGCTGGCAGCAACTGGTAAGCTGTGGATTTTAGACGCAAGTTAACCTTTAGGCTTTTCTTTTTACTGCCAGTTGTTGTCAGGAACCAACGAGTTGTACTTATTTGATGTTATTGTTTGTAAATAGGTTTGAGATGCCTGCTCCAACTATCACTCCAGAGTTGAAAAAGGATCTTCAATTACTCAAGGTTTTTTTTTGCCTTGTTTTTCATCCGTATTATTTGTTTATGTTAAGCATGTTCTAGCTTTATGATATTGGGAACTGGCCTGTATTGGGACGTGGCCCTACCCAATACGATGTACACCTAAGCGGACTAAGGGGTGAAAGTCCCCCTGCCGTCTCCCCCAGATGCCAGTGATGTGCTTGCGTTGTTTGGTGGACTTGGGGTATACCTAAGCCCCTCTCTAACTTTCTAAGTTGAACAAAATCCAGCCTGGCAAGCTCCTGCTACCACCCGCATTATCTAAAATATAATATATATATATATATATGTATATTGGGGACTGGCCTGGTTTTGTCAATTCTTGATTAAATCTGGCATTTAGTTACTCGAGTGCTGTTTAAGCAAATTTAGTTACTTGAATGTGCATAATGCAGTGGGCTTATGGATTTGTCAAGATAATCACATTTCTGTATTCCTGCTAGTTGTTGCCATCTTCTTCTGTGGTAGACATGGGCGTATGGTCTTGTGTTATAAGAAATTTGCTCGTTCATAACCATCCTCTTCTTTACTTTTTCTATCATACAGTTAAGGAGTGTTCTTGATCCAAAGAGACATTACAAGAAGGGTGATTCAAAATCAAAAGCTCTGCCCAAGTATTTCCAGGCAAGTTTATGATGTCATGTAAAGTAATGGGATCTGGAACATACAACCGCAAGCCCTTATATCTTTGTCTTGCTCTGATATCTAGTTTCTTTTGACAATGCAGGTAGGTACGGTTATTGAATCAGCAACAGATTTCTTCAGTGGTAGACTAACCAAGAAAGAGAGAAAGGCAACCCTTGCTGATGAACTGCTTTCTGATCCCAATCTTGGGCGGTACAGGTGAGATGGGCTGATAGCTTAGTTTGTTTATGCTTTTATTTCCTGATTTGTGGAATTTTATTTGTTTCTAGCATGACAAAATGTATATCATCATTTTGATTGAGATGAAGAACTGAATGCTAATGACAGGAATTAAGTGGTTTTAGGCCTTATTGTGAAATATGTGATCTTTGCCTGAAAGATTGGCTTCTTTCACATACCTTTTTGAATTGAGGAAAAAACAAAGTGCCCAATATGTTGGGCATGGTATTCTGGAACTTAAGATTTTGCTTATACTTGCTTTGGTTAATGAACAGAATACAATAACTCCATGTGCTTTATTTAGATTTCATTTTTTTCTCATTAAGAGATTTGGCTGCTGTGTTTTGAAAAAATTTAATAGAAATTCAGAAAATGTAAAATATCTAGTAGAAGAAGCTCTAGAGTACAATCTTAGTATTATTATGGTGAATTTACAATACACTTTTAGATTTTGACCTTGTCATTGCTATAAATATCATTCATGATCTCCTTAAAACGCAAGGACACAAGTACAATCTTACCTGACCTGGTTCTTTGGATGGGCTCTAATCTCTTCCCCTGAACATTAATGACACAGTGGATGAACATCTTAGTACTGAGGCCTTGGCACTAAGTCTAGGTCACTTCCAATAAGTTTTCCTTTTATTTTTTTACTGTAAGAATCTGTTCTGTTCTGGCTTTCAATTGAAGTATTGGAAGATGATGTTTGCTTTTGATTTGTTCTAATGAAAAACACTATTTGTAAAAAGTTTCTATGTCTGTTTTCTTGTATTGTGGGTGAATTGCAGTATGTTCATCAATCTCTGTGAATGCCCACACCCTCCCAATCTGAATTCTAAAGAAAAAAAAAACAGTGGATACTTATTTATGTCTGTTTATTTGGGTCAACATTTGCAGGAAACGCAAGGTTCGTGAAATTGAAGAGCATAATCGACCAGCTGGAAATAAAAAATGGAAGATAAGGGGTCAACAGTCATTTAAGCGGGCAAAGCAGAGAAGGCACTGATGCCTTCAGCATCTGCGGAGGTTGGCACAATTGCAATAGATGCTTGTTTTTGTATGAAGATAGGAGAAGAGAAGTAGGGTTTTGATATGAAATTTAATGTAGTGTGGGACCTTTGGTAAAAGAGTATATATAAGTTAGTATTTAATGAACATTATGTAATATTTGGTGAAGATTATAATGTTTCTGAGAAGGTCCTTCTCAGTGGAGCAAGCTGTTGATGTTGTGGCGCCGATTCCACAAACCAAATAGTTGGTGTTAGACAGAAAAAGTGTTGTGGTGGCTGCAAACCCAAACACGAGCGAAATGATTCTTCTCTGAGTTAATCATCTTGTAGAAGTTGCAGAAAGCCATTAATGACACATTAACATCGAGTTGTATCAGCAGATAAGATTGCATTTGCTTATGAACTAGGCTTTAATATTCAAAGAATCGAAACTTACAAAAACAAGCTCAATTTGACTCCAAGCATAAAACCAAGGCCTGATTTGTCTTTCGAGGGGGAAATTAAAATTTAAATATGATACATTTGTGTTTCTGTATCTCTGAAATTATTGAATTTTGTAGATAATGTTGTACTGATCACTAATTTATAAAACTTTTTCTATGAACCAAACTGAAGACTGGAGTTTTGAATGAGAGGCAGAGGCTCCAACGAATGGAGTCAAAAGGGTGATGTTAGTCCTATCCTATCATCAACTTCAAAAGGGTTTTCTTTTTTCCTTTCGTCCTAACACCAGACATTTCCTAAATTTTCTTACCATCGTTTCCTAAATTTTCCATCTGCCCGCCCTTGAGAGTTCACAGATTTAATTTAGACTGCTGAGGAAGATGGCAAGGCGCTCCAGGCTTATTATCAGAGAGAGAAAAAATTTCTGCTGAGCTGCCCCCAAGAACTGGTATTTAGAAATGGAACAATTTCTGTTATTACAGCTGAAGGTAGTACTATTAGGATTTCCTCTCTGTTATTGTTTGTTGGATTTTCTGTGTTGTCATACAAGAAAATCAGTACGCTTGAACTAAGGCAGATTACTTCACAAAAAACTCAGCGCAAATTCTTATAAAAAGAGGCTTTGGTCGAACTTTTCCTGGTTCTGCTTTTTACTCATGGGTCAAAGAAAATCATTTAAAAATAATAATGAAAGCCAAGACAAACCCAGCTCGATTTCACAGCAGCAACTTCGACCAGAAGAAAACAAGTGTAACTTATGGACAGCAGGTTTGGCAGACAAGCCGTGTGGGAGGCGCTCGAGCTCGATGGCTCTCCTTGCAATTCTGATGGCTAATACCTTGTGGAGAAAGTGAGCAGAAATTAGCAAGTTTTTGTCTGTGGGTATTAAGCGGGTCCATAAAAAAATCTGCATATAAATAAAAAAGAATCCTACGACTGACATCCATTCGGCTGGTTACCTGCAAACTATGGCCTCACTACACCTTCAAGCCAATCCACCCTTGTTAAACCCACCAAAGACCCAATATACGCCATATCAGGGACTCCAAACATGCTCCACAATGGCCGAGCTCAGGCAACACCATTCTCAAATCATCAAACTTGGTCTCTCTGTTGATAACGATGCCATTGGTCGCGTCATCAAGTTCTGCGCCATCTCCGAAAATGGCGATCTGGGTTATGCACTTCAGGTGTTCACCACAATCCCCCACCCAGACGCTTTCATTTATAACACCATAATGAAAGGCCACCTACAAGCCCAATTGTCCGCAAACTGCATTCTTCTTTACTTACAAATGTTGCAAGAATTGACTACGCCTAATCGCTTTACTTTCCCAACTCTTATAAGGGCTTGTAGTGTTCGTAATTCTGTTGAAGAAGGGAAGCAAGTACATGCCCATGTATTCAAGTTTGGTCACGGAGTAGATGGCTGTTCCCAGAACAACTTGATACATATGTATGTGAATTTTCAATCTTTGGAGGAAGCAAGGAGAGTTTTTGATAAGATGCCCACACGGGATGTCGTCTCTTGGACAAGTTTAATAACTGGCTACTCTCAATGGGGATCCATAGATGAGGCTTTTGAAATTTTTGAGGTGATGCCTGAGAGGAACTCTGTTTCTTGGAATGCCATGATTGCAGCTTGTGCGCAGAGCAACCGTTTTTGTGAAGCATCTGGTTTGTTCGATAGGATGAGAGCAGAAAAGGTAGCACTTGATAAGTTTGTGGCAGCAAGTATGTTATCAGCCTGTACAGGGTTAGGAAGCCTGGAGCAAGGAAAATGGATACATGAGTACATTGAAAAGAGTGGAATCGAAATGGATGCCAAACTGGGTACAACAGTTATTGACATGTATTGCAAGTGCGGGTGTCTGGAGAAAGCTTTTCAAGTTTTCAATGGATTGGGTGATAAAGGGATTTCGGCGTGGAATTGCATGATCGGAGGGCTGGCAATTCATGGAAAAGGGAAGGATGCCATAGAGCTTTTTAAGAAGATGGAGAGGGAAACGGTAGCTCCTGATCACATAACTTTTGTGAATTTGCTCAGTGCATGTGCTCATTCTGGGTTAGTTGATGAGGGGCGTTATTACTTCCGCTATATGGTTCAAGTCCATGGAATTGAAACCCGGATGGAGCACTACGGATGCATGGTTGATTTACTAGGAAG
>NW_019014546.1:116194-186851 GCF_000150535.2 Carica papaya
CGAGGTGTTGTCAGTGAATTTATAGCTGGAGGAAGAGGTCATCCTGAAGCTAAACAGATATATGGCAAGGTTGATGAGATGCTTGAGCGCATAAGATGTTTTGGTTATGTGCCTGATACCGATCTTGATGAGGAAGAAGACAGATACAACCCTTCATACTACCATAGCGAAAAACTTGCCATTGCCTTTGGATTGTTGAAGACCAAACCTGGAGAAACCATCCGGATCTTCAAGAACTTGCGAGTTTGTAAAGATTGTCATAATGCCACTAAGCTCATCTCCAAGGTTTATAATTGTGAAATAATTGTAAGAGATAGACATCGATTTCACCATTTCAGAATGGGACATTGCTCGTGTAACGATTATTGGTGATTCTTCAATATCAGCTTATATAATTTGTAGATAACCAATGCCCATTTTCTATGCTTGCAGCTTCCAGATTCTCCTCAATTTCATATGAACAAAATTGTATAACTTTAGTTTAGTAGTAAAAATCATTAATCATGTCAAAAGCTTATTTTTAAAATGCCTATTATGTTATAAGAGTTTTAACATTTTATTTCCTGATTTGTTGAATTTTATTGTGTTTCTAGCATGATGA
This sequence comes from Carica papaya, assembly GCF_000150535.2. Next base: position 116,796 of record NW_019014546.1, read on the forward strand.
AACATATACCGTCGATTAGAAGAAGATTCTGGAATAGATTCTGCTTGCACTTGCTTTGGTTAATAAATAGAATACATAATTCCATGTGCTTTACTTGGATTTATTTTTTCCCATTAAGTGATTTGGCTGCTTTCTTTTGGAAAATTTATTTAGAAATTCAGAAAATGTAGAACATCTATTAGAAGAAGCATTAGGATATAATCTTAGTACTATATGATGTTTTTACAATACACCTTTAAAACTCAAGGACACAAGTACAATCCTACCTGAACCGGTTCTGTTGGACAGGCTCAAATCTTCTTTCCCGAGTTCTAATGCACAGTTGATGAACATCTCAGTATTGAGGCTGATATTAAATGTATTCTGGCTTTCAACTTATGTATTGGAAGATGATTTTTGCTTTTGATTCATTCTAATGAAAAAATACTCTTTATAATGAGTTCTACTTTGTCATGTGGCAATATGTTCATCAATCTCATATCCACACCCTCCCAAAATCTGAATTCTAAAGAAAAAAAATCAGTGGATACTTATTAAGTCTGCTTATTTGAGTCAACAATTTTACAGGAAGCGCAAGGTTTGGGAGATTGAAAATTTAAAATGGAACGTAAGGGATCAATGGTCATTTAAGTGTGCAAAGAAAAGAAGGTACCGATGCCTTTAGCACATGTGGAGGTTGGAATAATCGCTGATAGATGCTTGTTTTATATGAATATAGGAGAAGAAAAGTAGAGTTTAACATGTTAATGATGTGCTGGGAGCTTCGTTAAAAGAATAGATGTAAGTTACTATTTGGTGAAGATTATAATGTTTCTGAAAAAGTCCTTTGGCAGAGGAGCAAGCAGTTGAGGTTGTGGGGCTGATTCCAGAGTCCAAATGGTTAATAGTGTGAGACAGAAAAAGGATTGTGGAAGTAGTTGTGGTGGTTGCAAATCCAAACATAAGTTCAAAGATTCTTCTCCCAATTAATTATCATGTAGAAGTTGGAGAAAGTCATTAATGACTTATTAATATTTGAGTAGACTGAACATGAGAGCTTGTGAATTAGAGGTCTCGCGCCAGTTAATGGAGTCAAAAGAATGATGGTAGTCCTATCTTATCATCAACTTCAAAAGGGTTTTCTTTTTTTTCTCCTTTCTTCCTAATACCAGACAGATTTGAACCCTTTGTTTTTCTTGCTAAAGAGAAAAAAATGACGAAGTAACCATTCCACCTGGCCACTACCATGATTAAAAGTTGGCAAATGCCAAGGGGCTTGGGGACCTCCACCCTGCTCTTGCTCCTTCAGAACTTGCACCTTTATGCATTCCATGAGTGCCAAGTGGGAACCAAGCTTTCCTTTCTCTCTCTTTTTTCAGCCTTAACCACGTTCTCTCTCTTTTCTTCTTTTTTCATTCCTTTTCTTTTCTTTTTCGGATGGATAGCTGACCCTCTCCCCAAGTGATAGTGGAAGAAAAAAAAATCACAACAGCATATTCAACCCTCCCTCAGAATCTTAGATTTCACTACTCCTAGCCTCGCTAGGTTACTCCCAAATAGCTTCTTGTTAACTCTCCAGATTCATCATAATTTCTTTCAAGATGATGTAGATATAAATAGGTTCTGCTGACATTGTATTCTTGTATTTCACAAGTAAACGGTTAAAGCTCAAAGTAATTATCATGCACCCACAAGTAGTTGAAAAAAGCCTGCATTCACAGCATTTGTCGTGTGCTCACAATGCTTGTTGCCAGCATGAGCTTATTCTATTATTTCCTAAATTTTCGATCTGCAAGTCCCTCTTGAGAGGCCACAGATTTCATCTAGGTATCCTCAATGGGGCATCTTCATTGTAGAAGAGAAAATGTATATTGAAAACAAATTATAGCAAGTCAAAAAGGGCATTTTTTTTACCAAATAGAGAAAACAAACATATGAAGCATATACAAGGAGAACTGCCAATTTATCACAATAAAAATTGAAAGCAGCTGCATCCCTTTGTTAAAATAGTCATATTCATCCAATGTTTCCATGTTTCAATAAATTAAAAAAGCACTTCAGATTCGCAGCTGCAGCATACATTCATGGCAGAGGCTCTTGTGAATCTCCCAGACGCGACAAATGAAGATAAGCATCAGTCCCTGCATATGGACATTGCAAACCTATTACTGAGTCAGCATATTTTAGGTAAAAAATCTCCAAATATGGAGTTCAGGAGCATCAATTACTAGACACCTGATAACCTAATCCCATTCAATTTTCAATAGATCCTTACCCCTTAAAAAAATGATATCCCTACTTTACTGCTCAACTCACTAATAAGAAGTTCCATAAGAAACATATATTGCAACCTTTTTCAGCAGATATTATCATCACATTATAGACAGTGTTAGGAAATGCTAGCCACTAGTCTAAACAAAAACATAGGATGCTTCATCACTTCATGCAACCTAGCTGATTAACCGAGTAATAAATGCTCATCTACTTTAGAGCTTTGAAAACCATCCAAATTAAACATGCTACAGCACAATAATTAAATAATGAGCTCACCATATCCTTCCATAGATATAATTTGCAGATCTCCTCCAAAATACCGAGCATACAAGCGGCTTATTGGAAGCCCATATCCATATCCAGCCATTGTTACCATTTCAGCACCTGTTCCAAGATCCAGATACTCATCCAGTGGGTTTTTTGCAGTACTGTAAAGATAAGTGAAGATTTTGGGAAGACCACTTCTTGGGATGCCCCCTCCCTCATCTGAGACCTACGACACCAGCCAGTGTACCACCATTTTAAAAATTGAACAAATACCAGAACACTAATGCTTGACAAATTCCAAAGAAAAAAAAAAAGCAGTACTGACACCCTGCTTAAAACATTATAGGAAACATATGCAGTAGCATAATATTGACGGATGACCTAAACAGAGAAAAAGAAAAGAATACTTTTATGGTAACATCCTCAATGCCTTCTGCAACAATTATCCGAACAGGAGGTGCAACTTTATCCAAGTCCATGTAACGCTCTTGGACAGCACGCAATGAGTTCTTAACCAACTCAAACACCATAAGGTGTAAGTGGGTTGGGACATACCTAATATGAAAAGATAACTTATTATACATATCTAAGAGAACAACAAAGAAAAAGCTATTAAGTATACAAAATTTATGACTTAAAAAACTTACGGAAACGTAAAACTAGGATCCCCATAGATGTTAACATCAGGTGCACTGCCATACTCGCGTAAACAAATAGCACGTGCATCCTCACTCGCGTTTCGTGCAACCTCCACGGGAGACATTTTTGTATGTATGTAACCCACACAATCAGGCGGCGGATTTGGATTATGTAATTCCACGTGCTGTCCTGAGATTCACCAGAATTTTCAAATAGGTTGAGAAATAAATGAACATAATTAAGAAGCATTTCAATCATTACAAGAAATAAATGTGAAGTTAAAACTAACCAATAAGCATGCGAATTCCAATTCTTGACATGTAAAACCGATCCAAGAATTGATGAATCTCATGGAGATCCCCATAGACGATCTTTGGGTCCATGTCTTTCTTCAGCTGTTGAACACCTAAAGCCATTGTGGGGACAACATTGTTGTGTCTCACCTTGATTGCCTTGATCATCTGAGTAAATTCCTTCTCATCATTCATATCCTTGATCTCAGGAAAGGATCTCAGGTCACGGAACGAATCCAAGTACCAGTTTCTGACCTAAGAATGCAAAAAAAAATTGATGTAACATGAGCATACGCTGCAAAAGCTTGAAAGATTCAGCCATGAATTCATCATGTGAAGAAACAAGCAAATAAATCAAAACAACTTTTCAGAAAGAACAAAATAAGCTAAAATCAACTTACTCAAATAAACTGATCCCACTACCCATTTTCAAATACATGACACGTGAAAGAAATGAAATAGAAACACGCAAGAGATAAATGCTAACCTAATGAAGAGACTTAGGAAAGGAAAAATATATGTATATTATACATATATGTATAAAAGAAGCTTATCACACCCAGTTATAGATATAATTCGACAGACATATGTAAGAAAGCACTTCAATTGCCCCTGAAAAACCAAAGAATGAGCAAAATAAAAGAGGTTTTAGCACTTAAGGTTGCTTAGGAACAGTGGTTTCCCTACATGCATCCCGCGATTCGAACAAATCATTACTTTTTATGGTTAAAAAAGAATGAAGATAACGTATAAGAGTTTTCTCAGTAACCAAAAGAGCTTAAAAGAATCTGCAGCACAGTTGGCTTTACACATGGATATCCAATTGCTACAGGAAAGATTCCAAGCAACAGGTCTAAGAAAAGTTAACACAGTTATGGAACGCATATGTTTAAGAAAATCAGAACGCTTGAACTAAAACAGATTACTTGATAGAAAACTCAGCGCCAAAAATCTTATAAAAAGAAGCTTTGGTCAAACATTTACCAGTTCTGCTTTTTTACTCATGGGTGAAACGAAAATTATTAAAAAATAATTAATAAATAAATCCAAGACAAACCAAGCTCGATTTCACAGCAGCAACTCCGATAAAAAAAAAATAAAACCAAAATCCCAGAATTGAAATTGGGAAAGATAAAAAAAAGAAAGGAGTGTACCTTAAGGACAGCAGGTTTTGCAGATAAGCCGTATGGGAGGCGCTCGAGCTCGATAGCTCTCCTTGCAATTCTAATGGCCAACTCCTTGTGGAGAAAGTGAGCAGAAATTAACAAGTTTTTGTGAGTGGGTTTGGAGCCGAATTCCATCATGTACCTCAAGCTGACCCCAGTCTGCTTCATGCATCCCCATCTATGGACCTCCTCGATCAAGGTCTTGGAGAATGACTCGCAGGCCTTCTTAGCCGCCATTCAGAAGAGCAGAGCGGAGCGGGAATTAGCCTGTCGACAACGAGTAAAGCAGAGGAGAAAGAGCATGCAAAAATAGGAGAAGAAAAAGGGAACGCACGTCTCGAAATGCCCAACTGACATAGAGATTACAGCCAAATCAAATAAAAACAGAGAAATTAAATTTTGGGTGGGTGGTAATATTTATATAATGAACGTCCGAGGGAGGGGCGTCCGTCTGGTGGTGGTGTTGGATAATACTGACAGGTGGATGTAGAAAAGCAGGGCCTCTTGTGTGTAACTATGGTTAGATCTTCAACCATGGGTACGGTGGTTAACCCAAAATGGGATGGAGACAAAAGAGAGTTATTTCCGTTGCTTGATTCCTGTAAATAAACAAAACTCTAATACGTGTAAGGTTAGGGCTGCCATTTGGAAGTTTGGCCTGCTTCATCTCCACAAGTAATACATATATTATATCATCATCATATTATTATTATTATTTTTAAAAATATATGTATGAATTGTAAGGTGGCAATTATTATAGAGAGAAATTTGGGTCATCATCATACTTAAATTCCCTGGTTTAGAAGGTTGGCAATTATATTTCCTTCAATAATTGCACTTGATTCATTCTCTCTCCACTTTCTCACCTATCATATCATTTTCTTTTTTTTTTTATTGGTATAAAGAGAGTTAAAAATTAAAAAGAAAATTAAAAGATTGTCGTGCACATCCGGAATCAGGAGACACCTATGATTTTATCAGTGAAAAGCTGTTGGAGATCATTTGACATCGAAACATGAGAATAGAGGTTCATCGATAGAGAGAAGTTGACATTTGCCAACCAATCAACGTATCTATTTCTTTCGCGATAGACATATTGGATTCTGATATGTTAGTTCTTTAATAGTAAGTGTTTGATTTTACTAACAAGAACGACATACGCATTAGTGCCGTGATCTTCCTTAGTAATTAACTGCACTACCAAAACACTATTCATTTCTAAGATAATATTACGAAATCCAACATACCAAGCAAGTTGAAAGCTATCAAGAGCACCCCAAAATTCAACATAAAGCACAGAACATTTGCCAATCTTCCTGTTAAAGCTTCTCAAGTAGGCACCATCCTCATTCCTAATAAGTATGTCACGACAAACGAGGTTGGTAGTCGCACAATAAGTACCATTAGTGTTCACCTTCCACCAAACCTTATGAGGTTTTTGTCAAGTAACAAGTTCTTCTGATCTGTGCACCATATTTAAAAAAAAAGTAAAGACTCATATTATTATCCATAAAAATATAATAAGTCATGAGGAACACATTCTTAGCAAGCTCATCGATGTTACTCTTGCTCTCTTGGAAAACAAACTTTTGGTTTTTTGGATATCAACTAAAGTAATCACATAATATCCACAGTTTTTTTTATCTCTTTCTCTTTTGTGAGATTCGGGAGTAGTAACCGATTCCATAAATCTAGGGAGTCCCCTCCCCCCAAAAAAATTATTTATCTTATTATTAATCAAGAATTTTGTATATAGCTAGAATGACCCTCACAAATTGCGAATACTAATTTGTTAAGAATTAATCGAATTGAAGCTATGGCGTCATCATTTGCTGGAATCGAAATATCTGCGAGATCGGGATCACAATTTGTATCGATTAAAGAAATTGTTGGAATTCCCAAAGTGATACATTCTCGAAGAGCCTATGGTTCCACAAGCTCCAACAAATAAAGCCAAATGTTACTCTCTAATTTTGAACTGCCTTGCACCATGGTAAGTTATTTTTGAGATTCAGCACGAACCACTCGTCAATAGTACAACAGAAAAAAATTGAATGGGCTTTAGCAGGTATGATCTTCAACCACAGCAGTTTAGCCATGCTCTAAACATGATCCACATCCTCAATAGGGTCTCCACACCTACTGCACTATGCAGTAGAGGACATATGACGTCAGTATCTCTCCCAATTTGTCAAGATTTTCCCCTTAGCAACCAACCAAAAGAACGTATGCAACCGTTGAGCTCCTGACCAATGCAAAATGTCTCTCCAATTTCTATCATCCGGGTGCCAATGATCACTCTTCAGGAGAGCGCAAGCCGAGCTAATTAAAAAACACTCAGAGCTCGTTATATTCCAAAAGCAGGAGTCCGAGATAATGTCATCTCTAGGGGCCGGTATCGCAACTATCTGAAGCAGTGTTTCCATCGGTAACACCCAATGCAAGGCCTCCCAATGTCATTGGTCGGATGACGCCATGTAATTCTTAATAGAAAGGTACAAACCATCTGTACTTATGGGTGAGGACCTAGACTCATAATAGATCGGATTTCGCAACTATAGAAAAACCCAATTTCATTAGGAAAATTTAGTTTTGCTTGTGAATATACCGAAGTTCGCTCCCCCAGCGTCATCATTGTACAAGGAGGCCTAATCCAACAACTCTTTTTATTTTTTTCTTTCTCATTTTTAAATTTCAACTTTCTATATATATATATATATATTAATCCCAACATTCTCTCACAAAACAACACAATTAAAATATCAATAAAATTTTGGACTGTCACCTTGAAGTGTCTTCATCGCCCAACTTTACTTGTTTCTCCTTTTTAGGGACAAACAACATAATAATAAAAACAATAATTAACACACACAAAATACTTATTACTATAAATATTATAATTTTTATCATTTAATTCCTCAGATCCGATTATGCCAAACAAACTCCTGTAGAAGAAGCCAGGTGAGTCTGCACTGGTAAATCCCTCTTTTTTTCTCTGATTCAACTTTGTTATTAATTAACAATAAAGATCTATTACCACCCACCCAACATCTACATCTCTTCCATTCGTACGTCTCAATTCCTCTCTGCAATTTCTGTTAATTCTACATTTTCCTTTTCTACGTCCACTTTCCTTAGGGTTTTATTTCCTCAAACAACAAAACCAGAGGATAGAGAGAGATTCAAGGCATTTCAATGCGGTGACCTAAGCTTCCAGTCAATTCCTCGACGAATCATCTCTGCCGGGATTTCTACTCCGCCGGCGACGATGGCGTCTGACTTGCCTATGAGCCCTCAGTTGGAGCAGATTCACGGTGAAATTCGCGACAATTTCCGAGCTCTTGCGTATGTTCCCTTCCGTTAATCCCTTTTTTTGCGTTTCCTTGTTAAAGCCCTGGCTTTTCTTTTACCCAATTATTTTCTGGAGACTTTTCCTTGCAATCTTATTTATCGCAACTTGGAATTCTTACATATTTCATTATGTGGTACTTCTTTTTCTTTTTCGTGTCATACAAATTACTTTATTTACGTGTTTGTTTGTTGTTAACTTCACACCTAATCTTTATTAGACCAACCTGCGAAACTAGAAGAAACTTATAGAACATCCTATAGTATCAGATATCCGCAGATTTATTTAATTCAAATATGCTGAGTTGATTTTAGGTCTTTGATACGTTGGTGCGTTATTGTTTGTTGGTTATTAAAATAAACACATGACATGGAACCCCAAGTTTATGTAATTGCTATTCGACCTGAATAGTTTCTTAAAACTATAGGTTGTTGATGCCACAACGCATTATAATTAGTTGGCTTCATCCATATTTGCACGACACATGGCACTCCAAATTCAGTATAAGACTACTCGACCTGAACAAACTAGTTTCTTTGAGCTATAGATCTTTGATATCATGGCACATTGACATGATATTCCGAGTTAACCAATCAATCTGAATATACTAGCTCTTGTTTTGATTGATTCTTCCTGTAATTCAGTCGTCTACTTCTTTAAGATAAGTCAAATATTTCTTGGTCAGTTTTGTGAATAGCAAAGATCAGCGAGACTGTAGCAGAACCTGATTTTTTTAATTGCTGGCAACGTAATATGTACTTCGGAATTCTGCATATGGGCTGGATTGAGAAGGAGATCAAAGGGTTGAGTTTGTACTTTCAATAACATATATATAACCTTCCCCCCCTCCCCCAAAAATTGTCAGTAAATCTGTTAAATCTGTGTCGGTATTTCATGAATTGTCAGCAATGGGATAAGATCTCTCTCTCTCTATCTCTCTTTTGTTTCATTCTTTTGTGTGCTGTAAGGGGAGGGTGGCAATATACCTATTCTTGTCTAAGTGTTTTCTGGATACTGCTTTGAAATGATAGTGGTACAAATTTTAAGACTTTTGCCTATTTGATCCAGAAATGGATTCCAGAGACTGGATAAGATCAAGGATTCCAACAGACAAAGCAAACAGCTGGAGGAACTTACTGGGAAGATGAGGGAGTGTAAAAGGTATTCCAGAGACTTTTACCTTTTTCTACTCGTATTTTTTTTCAATACTGCACTTATTTGTATAGGTGACACAACAAAGTTTAATCCCACAAAGGAGGAAATCATAGTAAGCTAGAATTTTACAGTTTCTATCCATCCATTGACTTTTTTATTGATGAAAGCCTAGGTTTTTCCAGCCGTTGAGTTTGGTTGAGCTCTTGAGATTTTTTAGTGAGGAATTGTACCATATTTAACACATGAGTAATTCACCGTTTCTCCTACCCGCCTCCTGTCATCCTTCTTTCTCATCTTTGCCATCCATCTTCCATCTGTTTTTACCCCTTCACTACGTGTTTTCATGTATATGCTAAGTGATACGGAGAGTTGAACAACCCAGTTAGGTACAAAAAACCTCGAGCTAGTTTTTTTAGCTGTTTTGAATATCTCATGTGCTTTTCAGATATTCAAGGTATTAAATCTTACATGTAATAACTTGTTTCAGATTGATTAAAGAATTTGATCGTGAACTTAAAGATGAGGAAGGTAAAAATCCTCCTGAAGTAAATAAGCAACTCAATGATGAGAAGCAATCTATGGTAATTTTTGAAACATCCTTTTTTCCCGTGTTTTGGCATGGATTTGAATGTACCCATGACGTCATTATTGAAACGTTCATTTTGTTTACTGGTATTGGATATTTAGAAGTCTACTGATTATTGGATATCCCTTAGCTTGGGGGGGTGGCTTTGTTTGATTCTTCTGTTGCATTGGGGAAAACATGAATGAAATTAACTTTCAGAATTTTCAATAAATTTCTATGTTTTGCATGAACCAGAACATCAATGAAAAACAAAATGCGAACCTTTTTGTTAGTTGCAGATCTTTTGGTGAGAACTGAAATATATGCCACAGCTTTTTGTATGCAGTTTAAAGCTTAACTTTTTTTATGAAGCTAAAATTCTTGGTAGAAATTATTGCATCAAAACTTGAGCGTTTTAAACCACCTTTGACAGACACCGCTTTAAATGGGGAAAAAGTGAACATCTTTTAGTGGAAATAAATGTGTTCCACAATTTTTAGTTTATAAAACATAATGTTCAATTATCAGATGACACCAACCATTTCTTAGGGGCTTTATTTTGCTGCACGTTCTGATTTGTCCCCTTTTCCTCATCAATTGTGTTTTAGTTTTAGTATTCCACACCAACTAAATGAGCAGGAAAATAGTGGCCTTCTTGTCAACTTGTGCGGACAACTCTTACCTTTCTCCCTAATCCTGAACAACCCCCAACACTCCCAAAAAGAATGGTTGTCATCTCTTTGCACTCAACAGCTTTCTTCTGAAACAAGTGTATAACATCTGTCTTCTATTGTTGTCCTTTATTTTTACAGATCAAAGAGCTGAATTCTTATGTGGCATTGAGAAAAACGTAAGTTCTTGAATGGACTGTTTCTTATTTTAGTCCAAGGCATTCTTATTGGATATAAGAATGAAGACTATGTTCAAGTTTGGCTTTATTTTCCACAGATAGGCACACAATTTAGAGAAGCATCTCAAATTTCTTAGCAGTAAAATTTAGCTCTAAATTAATCAGCTTGCTGTTTCCATCAACCCGTTTTTATGATATTCTGATTCTATTTTGTGTAACTTCAGGTTTATGAATAGCCTTGGCAATAAGAAAGTTGAACTTTTCGATATGGGAGCAGGAGTAAGTGAACCAACAGCTAATGACAATGTTCAAGTGGCATCATGTAAGATCTTAACTCTGGTCAGATCTATAGCCACTTCGTCTCAAATGTATTCCTCTGTTATTTTTGGTCATCTATTGATCTAGAAGCATATCTGGTTTTCTCTGGATTGTTTATGTAGACATTAGTTGCTCTTGCATCAAATATAGTTGTCTTTAAATTCTGACATTCCTGACCAGTCCTGCATATTTTTCCTTTCACCTGTAGACTCATCTAGAACATAAAACTGATTTCCTTGATATTCAGAAGTAATTAGGAGTGGGTACTTATTAAGGATATAAGCATGGTGTTGCATGACATCGTAATCTTGAAAGATGTATGACCTTGCAAAAGTGGTGACATTTGCGGTTGGAGGAAACAAAATGCAATTTGAATAGTATTTTTTGAAAAGATTTTGGACATCCCATTTAAAAGATAATATTAATAGATCAGAAGTCTCTACACATAGTTTAACTAGGTAGGATACAAATTATATTAGAAAACCAAAAAAAAAAAATGAGCTTCAAGGGAAAGTCTTAAGTAGGATTAGAACAATTTGTTGTAAAGATCATCAAAGTTTATCTTTGGGATTCATATTTTCGATTCTACTTGGAGTTCTGTATGATTCAATTTTTATTGTGTTAGATCAACTTTCATTCTCACTTAGTCAAACTAGGTGTAGAAATAAATTCTACAAAAATTCTTAGTTTCTTTCAAATATAACCTAAATAAATAGATAATACATCAGTAGTCTCGGCTGACAGAAAGGTAAACTGAATTTTTAAGTTTGTTTGGGTAGTGATGTAGTATTTAAAGAATTGGTTGAAGTTACCAAAAGTCTATAGTATCAATCACCATGATGACTTCTTTTATGACTAATTTTATGAAACATTCCAAAGTAAAAAGAAAACCCTCATTGCCCTTAGTTTCCATTTGTTTGCCTGCTTGTTAGCCATGTCGAATCAAGAACTTATAAATGCTGGGATGAAGAGGATGGATGAAACCGACCAGGCAATAGAACGCTCTAAACAGGTAAGTGAATATCTGAACATGTTACTTTGTGTTTTTGTGCTTTCTGTTCTTACTTCTCCACTTTGACTTGTAGGTCGTTCAACAAACAGTGGAAGTGGGAACTCAAACGGCTTCTACCTTGAAGGGCCAAGTAAGTAGGATTAGTGGTCATGCAAGTTTAGTTTCTACTTTTCTTGCCATAATTGTTGTCGTCAATATATGATCCCTAACTGTGCAGACTGAACAAATGGGCCGCATTGTTAATGAGCTGGACACAATTCAGTTCTCTATTAAGAAGGCCTCCCAGCTAGTGAAGGAGATCGGGAGGCAGGTTAGTAGTAGTCTTTGCTAATTGGCTTTCAATATGTTATTCCGGTTTCATGCTTTTTTAAGTAGTCTAAGTAGGTCTGTTTCTGTCGCCTTTTCTTCTCTGCAGGTGGCTACAGATAAGTGCATAATGCTGTTTCTTTTTCTCATTGTCTGTGGTGTAATAGCCATTATTATTGTGAAGGTATTCTGCATAACTTTTGCTGTCAATATTTGATGTTCAATTTTTTCGGGAAATGATGAACCAAAGGGATCCAAAGCAGAATAATTTCTCTCTCTCTCACATTAGAGTAAATCTTCTTAATGGAAGGGAGGAGACGGAGGGAGGAAAAGGAGAGAGAGAGAGTGCACATAATAGTCGGATATTGGGGGCCGAATAAGCTGAGATGCTTTTGATGAATAAAGAATTGTCGAAAACCTAGCTTTAACTTGTGCCTTGGGAAGAATAAGAAAAATGGAAAAATTAACTGAGAAAAAGAAAAACAGAAAGAAAATGGACGTAAAATTTGGCATACAGTGCCTCTGCTATCTGATTTGACGCATGCTCATATATACACACCCGAGCACCAATCATATATCTAATTGCAATGATTAAACTTGCAGATTGTCAACCCCAATAACAAGGATATCCGGGACATTCCTGGATTGGCACCACCTGCTCCAGCAAGGAGGCTGTTATATCTAAGAACTCCAGAGCCTTTTCAGTAGACTGAACTTTTCTGATGATTATGTTTAGGAGTCCAATTTTTATGGTGTGTATTCTAAGAGATGGCTGTCTGGATGAAAATACAACTGTTTGTGGGCATCTATCGGCTCTTCCTTTCCTTTCCTATTTATTCCTTCTCACCTATTATGTGCATATCTTGTTTGTGGTATTGTGTAAATGATATGCGAGCAGGCTTTCCATTGTTTTGAATACGATGCCATGTTTTCTTTTTTCTTGTTACCATTCAAGATTGTTGTAATGTTAGAAAGAGAATAATATACTCGGCTTTGGGATGTTTTTACGGTTATTATTGTATGTATGCACAATTCACTATATTCTTACATAGTAAACTAACAGGTATTTGTTTATTGTAAATCATTACGGGGTTAAGTAGACCGAATAAGCTGCAGAGAATGGTTATGAAGTTGTTTGGTTTTACTGAAAAAGCCATTGTCTTGCTAGGGGTCTAATAAGAAACCTTTGGTATGCCTGCGGAGGGCAACATAATGTACTCTGACCAATTTGGACTTCTAAATGAGGGTAAGTATTGTGATATCTCAAGCCAAGGCAGCAGCAGTTATAACTAATACCTTGAAGAGTCTCTGTTCATATTGGCATGTGTTTTTTGAATGTAAACTTCTTTAATCGTTTATATTGATGCCGACGAAGATAATTAAACTAGTATTCAGTGCCTGTAATCAGTATTTAGGCTATTTTATTTGGACAGTATCATCAAGATTCTACTGTCAGACCAATACTAATACAACATTTGCTACATTATTCGAACATCTAAAAGAGCAGGTTAATCAAATTTGAAGATCGTATTGAAGCAATTCTTTCATATTTCAAAAATGCTTCCTAAAGTTGAATAGATGAAAACAGCATTAAAGTATGATACTGTTATTTTCATTATCGTTACATTGAAGTTATTAAGTTGATTCCATCAACCATTAGACAAAAGCTAATTTTTACCTACTAAATTAGTAAGACACACAAATTGGTTACAGCTTTGATTTAAGAGAAATTGCCAAGACAAAAAGACTTTCAGCTGTTTATGTATGAATTCAACTGCTTGGACCTCCATGAATAAATGAGAAGAAAGAAAATAAACTCCCTCACAATCAATAAAATTGCCCAGAATCAACTTCATTCTTTGTACTTGCTCTAAGCTCGATCACCTAAAAATCAGTCCTGAACTATCATTCAGGAAAAACTAAGGCATGCACATTCAACAAATTGCCAGGAGTTACACTTCAATTGCTCATGGGCTTGAAGTAAATATCTATTCCTTCCATTGGAAAAGAAAAGAAAAGAAAAGAAAAAAAAAAAAACAAAAAACAAAAGAAAAATCTTCCATTGAAATATGATGAACCAAGATGCATTTGGACCCGCTTCCTCCCCATTTCTCGTTCGTTTTCCCAGACAAATAATAAGTCACTTAACATCATCTATACTTGGACTCTCATCGACTATGCCGTGTGATTAAGTTGTGTCCGCCCAATATGCGATAGCCGTGTTGCAGATGGAATCAGAGGTGCTTCTTCATCAACATTCAATTCGGAAGTAGCAAAATTTCCTCCATTGTTGTCACCCCCGTGATTAGGCACAAATATATCGGACGACTTCTTCTCCAGCTTCCAATCCTGTAATAGCCCATCTAGACGTCAGACTCTAAGAACATTTGAGAAAGCTGGTACAGTGTTTTGGTTAAATAGAACACAGAAGGAAAAGATTGACATGAATACATTTCAATAGATACAAAAGAAGCAAATAAACTCCATTACAATTCCTTCTCCAATAACCCCGAATACTCTTTTGACAAATCCAAGCAAACAGATTGCCAAACCTTTACAGCCATCTCCATTTGCATGAAATAACCTTTGAAGTTCAGCAAATTGTACCAAAAGTCACCTAAACTTTATAATTTTCTGCTACTAGTTCATTTACTGATACAAATACCCATAAATGCAGGGAAATTGTGATATGATCTTCACAATCTATATTAGGGGGGTTGCAGATTTTGGACCACCCTTAGAAACTTTGATTGATAGGAAAGCATAGTGCTGTCAAAACCAACTTATTACATGGTCTTAGAAACGTAGAGCCTATATCCAGCAAAAGATATTTCGGATAAGAACTTGAAAATAAATGAGATGATTGACCTTTGTTATCCTATCTGGAATGCTCTCAGAAGTTGATTGTGATGCCCGAACATCCTTAACCTTTAGGTAGTTGTACATTACAACACCACAAAGTGCTGCAGGGTGAAAATGCATTGTGATAAGCTTTTTGAACTAAAAAAGAAGTGAGAAAAAATGAGGAAGTTGTGGTTATCGTAAATATTTCGGAAATCATATGAAAAAGTACCAATTGCATAGCCAATTATATTCAGCCCAGTAATTGTGGACTCTGGAAATACAACAGTTGAAAGGGCTATCAGAATCCAGTCTTTAAGAACCCCAGCAACCCTGATGGTGACTGCACCAGTTCTCCCAATTACTAAGAATATGGAGAAATTTAAGGCCAAAGCACAGAGAGCATTGGAGAAGAAGATCCAAAAATTGAATTCAATCTGGGAAACTTCCATTGCAGGTTTCTCAAGTAAATACCATGGCACAAAAAGGAACACAAAACTGCACATGGTAAAGCATGAACATATGAGAATTTTAAGCACGGGCACATCTAATAATCCTCCTTACAGGCTATTATAAATATAATCTAGCAGTTCCTTGATAAAGAGGTGTTGTATAGCAAAAGAGTTCAGATAACAGTATCAACAGGAAAGTAAACATAGTTAATTTCTATGTTCGTAAACCAGGAAACAGTAATCAAACATCGACTGTTTGATTTCCTCAGTGAATCTAGCTCATTGAAATCAATTAAGTCATGCCATCGCAAAACATGTACTGGGAATAAAGTGAAGAATGCAAAAACATTTGATAAAGCCCAGAAACAACATAGATAACAGAAATTTATCTTTGGTAAAGGGACATTTATTTCATAGCAGAACTGTAGCCTCTTGCTCTGTTCACTAATAAAAGATTTCAGACGGTGGCCTTAACTTCACTTTCTCTTCTAAAGAAAACAAGCTCCGTTCACTAATAAAAGATTTCAGAGGTGACCTTAACTTCACTTTCTCTTCTAAAGAAAACAAGCTCCGTTCACTAATAAAAGATTTCAGAGGTGGCCTTAACTTCACTTTCTCTTCTAAAGAAAATGAGCGCAAAAGTAGAAAGAAATTGTACCTGCATGGGGCTATGTAATATAAGCTGGTTATTGGATTTAACGTCAAGCCCTTCTTTTGCAGAAGAACTTGAGTCAAGACCAGCCTAAGAGCTTCTGCAAAGATGCCAGTAACTTGGTAAACTGTGCCAACTACATTAAAATGAATTTCCCCGTATGAGGAAACAACAACTCCAACACTGACCAGCACCATGTTTAATAAGAGATCACACCTTGGACTGTCAGTGGCACACACAACAGCCATGAGATAAGTTGCTACAGGCACTGTAAAATCCAAATTCAAATATAACCATACACTTATAGTTATTAAGAGGCATTATCGTGAAGTTAAACAAAACACACAAGCTTTTATTTGACATACTTAGGGCTTTCAGCATCTGGATGAATGCCACAGAAATGTGCAAGTAAGCAGTGTTACCAAACCTGAAAGAACACAAAAATATAAGTGGTCATAATATTGTTTCTAATGAGCATTATTAATATTTATAGTATAGAAAATCTCTATGAATCAAAGCCACTAAAAAACCAAGACAAGTTATAATGATTTCATCACCAAAATTTTGTTGACAACTAACAAATCTGAACTCTCTAGAAAAAAAAACAGACCTTTTTCAACAGATGGCATCGCTCGCTAGAGCGGTCTAAACACAGCATGCAGAAGGATAAAACAGAAGAATAATACAATTCGTAAACTCTAAATTGTGAAGATGAAAATAGAAAAGAGCACTTGGACAGTGTGGAACAGGAAACTAAAATGCAGCAAGTTGATGCATATTAAGCATTTTTATAGTGAGAAACAGGTGAATGCATGCATCTTGCACTCCTTCCATTTTTAACATGCATAACTTTTTAAAATCCTGATAACAATTAATTCCTTCACCCATAAATCAAAACCAAAATATCAGTAAATTGATCCAACGAGGTGATTGCCCAATAGTTTGTTATCAGAACATCTGAATGGAATAGAAGACCAACTTAGAGCTAACAAGAAATACTAAGGTTCATTTATCTCTAATAATGAGCAAAAAGCAGTACCCTGATGATTAGCAAATGATACAAGCCATGGAATGAAAGGTTTAGTCCTATGAAATAAGGACTTACCAAAGGCTTGATGCAAAGAAGGCACTTATCGGTATTACACATGTTGCATATCTGTTGAAACAAGAGAATTACTTAGGAGATAAGAATTAGGAAAAACTGAGTAGCATAAATTTAAAAAATAAAAGCTAAGAGAAAAAATTAAAGATGAATGACCAGCTCACATTTCAAATGTCATTTTGACAGGAGATACAACCTGCATAAGTGCAGAAACTATATCACACCTTAAGCAATATAAAGGGCGACAAAGTACTTTTAGGAATAGAAGTGTCAGTGGCATTTTGCTCATGCAATTTAAACATAATGTGTTTTAAAAGGTACACGCCACACATTTGCACATGGCTCGCCGAGCAAGAAGCCAAATATGTTGTTTTAAGTGTGAGACCAACCAATAATTATAAGACATTAGCAGGGTAGATGGTAGACATAGAAACAGATACATCTATCAATAAGGGACAGATAATATATCTGAAGAAAATAAGTTATTTCTCTAAGGAAGCCATACCTTGAGTACACGTACAAGAAAAAAGGCCACTACTCCAGAGAACCCCATATGAATCATTGTAAGCGTAATAGGAAATGGAAAATCAAAGTATTTCGGAGATAGAACCCACTGCAATAAAATATAATCACATTTTGATTAATCCCCTGATTGATGGCCAAAGCTGAAAACTACAGCTCCACATTAGACTCACCTGCATGAAAAACATGATAATTACAGAGGAATAGTATATTTTAGTTATCCCTCAATCTTTTCCAGTATCATCTATACCTTCTTTCTTTCTCTTGGCTAAATCCGTTATCCATTTACAGTATTTAGCTGTCTTCTCCACTGATGACTAAAACACATCTTTCACAAAGATATCATCTTTCCATGCTCAGAATACATAATAAATGTGCGGTACACATTGCACAAAGATCACAAACCAAATGAAATGTGATAACATGTTCTGAAATTCCAAATTAATACGTGAGAAATTCTAAGTCCAACAAGAACTGAAGCACTACATTCCACAGTACCACGCTTTACTTCAACCCTAAAGGGACCCCAACTAAGATAAGAAAAAAGAAAACAAGAAAAAATAAAGTTGAACATCAAAATGGGCATTACCTTGTTATACAATATAACTCCCGAGGAAAGCAAAATGTAGATCAGTAAGTAGAGATAAGTCAAGACGAGCGGCTTGCTGATCATTTTCGCTTGCTCTTTCCTTCAACCGTAAGAAAAATGTATAAAATGAAATAAAAGGCTTCCCTCAGTGTAATTGATGACTTTCCCCTACTTGACTATATCATATCCATAGCAACAGTAGGCTTTCCAACTGAAATCCAAAATGCCCAACAAACTTGACGCAATTATCTAAACCCAAAAGGCAAATTAATCTCCCCAACCATCACAGGTTCTCAAAGAGACAAACGATGACGCACGCCCTTGTGGGACTAATCCCCTGTAGAGAAGAAGAGAGGAGCAAAAGATCTTATAAATCGAACAAACTGAAACAATAGAAACATAGATAAAAAGAAGCGTAAGTCGAGTAAGACAACAGAAGGTGAGCAAAAGAAGGAAATGAAAGTGATAGTACAAGTATCGTTACCAACAAATTCGAGATTGATTAACACACCGACAACGAAAGGAAAAAAGAATTAGCAGATATTGAAAATTCAGAAAAAAGAAAAGGGGCGAAAAGCTGTCATATATATGAAGGTAATAATGTAAAAAGGATAGTGGAGTGAAATGCAGGTATTGATCTGATCCGCGGAGGAGAATTGAGTGAAAAGGAAGAATGGGGTTTTTACCTGGAGATCAATAAGGGGGAGGGGAGATGTGAATCTGAAGGATTTAAACCATGGAAGGAGTTTGGTATGAATGGAAGTGGTTGAGTAATTAATAAATGGCGAAGGAATCGATGAATTGAGTGCAGTTTTTCTGTGAAGAAGTAAACAAGAAGAGAAGAAGGTGTTGGTACCGAAGGATATTATAATACACATAACGTGAGCCTCCAAGAAAACATGATATGAATATGGGCCTCTGTTTTAACCCGATTGTGTGGCGTCGGGTAATACCCGTAAAAATCTGAGGCGTCGGTTGATTTTTGATCCGACGGCTGTGATTCATGTTCAATCGTACAGCCGACCGTGTAATACTACAATTTTATTTAAATTATTAAAAAATAATTTTTTTTTTTTTAAAGAATTGGAGAATCTAAAATAATGATTCTTCAAATATGTCCTTTTTTTTAAAAAATGGTAAAATTTTTCAATTATGTATTATATGTTAATGATTTTATGTATTATTGTTTGTTGAAAGAGACATATACATACATACATATATATATATATATATATATATTACTAGTTGGTAAGTGAAATGAATAGTGAGATCACCCCAAAGTCTTTTATGTCTTGGGTTGGATGAGTTAAGTTTTGGGCCTACTGGGTTTTAGAATCAAATGTATGTACATACATATATGTGTGTGTGTGTATATATATATATATATATATATATACATGCACATGTATGCATCTATAACAAAGTTAATAGAGGGGTAGTCATTATGTTTGTGAAATGAATAGTAAGTCTTTTGTGTCTTGGGTTGGAAGAGTAGTAGTTGGGCCAAGTTAAGTTTTGGGCCTACTGGGTTCTAGAATCAAATGTATGTACATACATATTTACATATATATATATATATGTATATATATACATGCACATGTATGCATCTATAACAAAGTTAATAGAGGGTAGTCATTGTGTTTGTTTTGAAATGAAATCTATAGAAAAAGATATGTATGGTTGATTAGCAAAAGAGTCCAAGATTGTTAGTTAGCAAAACAATTATAAATACAAGACAACACAAACAAGTTTGACAGCTTAATGTTGTTGGATTAGTTGATTATTCCATTTTCACTTCTTACATAAACAACCAAACCAAACTAACATCTACTATATATATATATATATATGTATATATTCCTCTGCAACTAACCTTGTCTAACATAAACACACACACACACATATATATATAAGTAATAACCTGTAATTTTATGTGTTCCTTGAGTTGGGATCTAAAAGATCCAAAGAGTTTTGTGTTGCTGCATGAATGTCTCTCTGACATGACTTCCAACAGCAAACTAATGAAGCAAAATCTGTCAAAGTGCAGATACAAACACTCATCACATGATGAGGAAATCATGGCACTCCAAAATTAAACTTACTCAATCTCTGTTCTTCCTCTTTTTCTTTTGTTTTTTTGTTTTTTGTAGAATGTCATACAGTCAGTCAACTAATTAAGTTATACTGTCATTTCATCACAACCGAAACAACAGGAATGCTAATTGTTTAATAAAACCCACGAATAATATACTTTTATGGATCCAGTGTACTATCAATATTGACAATGGAGTTTGATTATTCAAAGAGTATTGGGTGTACTGCATATACATTCTCAAGAACCATGTTGACTGAATACAACCCACATTCATCAAACTAATCTGGTTTATTAAATACAGAAAGCAATTTCTTCTACTTATAAACAAAAAGGAAAAAGAAAATGACCCACAAACCGCAAACAGTTCCTGATTTTTTTAAATGCTTTATTCAATCCAGTTTCTGATTATTGTCAACTCTCATGTCCCCAGTTAGATACGAAATATTACTTGAAAAGATTCATTTTTTACTTTAAAAAATTCATTTTTTTTTTCAAGAAACAGCGAAGAAACCTTCCATGTTTTTTTCTCAAATGTAATGTAGGTACGGTACATCTTTCCTCGCTACCTACCACTGACAACTCCACATCTTCTGCCCGCAGCCCCTTTTTTGAAAAAAAAAAAAGAAAAAACCCAGACTTGGAAACACTACGGAGATGCCTTACATATTAATACGGTTAGGATTTTGACAATGCTGCTCATCTAGGTGAGCTTCACTGTGAACACGGGTTATTGGGGTTCCGTTTGCAAGCAACCTTAGGGCTTGACTTTCGTTTCGTTTCATATTCTTAAAAGGAAGAGCGTGGAAGAGGTGGAGGCTCACGGTCAGGTTTGTTTGTGATCGATTCAGATTCTTTCCTTGTTCGTCAATCTTGATGACTAGTTTATTATCCTCAACGAACATTTGAAGTTTTGATCTTTTTGTTTGTTTGCTTAATCATTATTTGGTTATGATATGTATAATTTTTGCTTGTGGTTGGTTTTAGAAATGAAACTTTGTAAGTCCTCGAGGCTTGTACTTGCTTAATGGGGAATTTCTGTGCTTCCCCTTCAGTTTATTCCATTACCGGATGTGGGTTTCTTCAGGAACTTGTTCAGCATTTATTTTGATTGCAGTTGTCCTTAGGGTGAAGAAAATGTTTTTATTTGCTCAAATGACTTGATCTCAAGAATTCAAGGTTCATTGTTTGAAATTTTGGAGTTATTTAGCACATGGAATTGTGGGGTTCAATTACCTTTTTATCTGCTTTGCAGGTGCTTTGGTGCCAATAGAAAATGGCATCAGATCTCAACCGAACTCTGTCCAAGACTTACATAGGTCTGCAGCTGTGGGTGTTAATTGTGCTCTGTCTGGGCGTAGTTTTTGTAGTTATCCTTGGCATATCCGTATGGCTTACTTTTCGAAAGAAATCAAGACGGGCTAATGATAATCTACCGGTGAGTCAAATACCCAGTGTTCCAGAGGAAATTAAAGATATAAGTGTTGATCAAGTTTTGTCCAATAATGGTGGCTTTCACACTCTTAATGATAAATTTAGCGAAAATGAACCCGAGAAGGCCTTGATTAACTTAGAAAATGGTGATCATAGCAGTCAATCAGGTTCATTTAATAATGTAGAGAAGGATGTTTTAGGGACTCAACTGGGTGAAGAAGGGGACAGGGGAACAATTGCTGTTTATCGCTCTTCAGCTCATCCCTTCACTGCTCCTTCACCTTTGTCTGGTCTGCCTGAGTTTTCACACTTGGGCTGGGGTCACTGGTTCACTTTGCGAGATCTTCAGCTTGCAACCAATCGTTTCTCAAAAGAAAATATTATTGGTGATGGTGGATATGGAGTTGTTTATAAAGGCAATCTGATTAACGGGACTTCTGTGGCTGTCAAGAAATTACTCAACAATCCGTGAGTTACCAATGAGTTTCCTTCTTTATCCACACAGCAATTAATTATATTTGATAAGAATTTAATCTTTTACCTGTAGAGGCCAGGTTGACAAAGATTTTAGAGTGGAAGTTGAAGCTATTGGGCATGTGCGCCATAAAAACTTAGTTCGACTCCTAGGGTACTGCATTGAAGGAACCCAGAGGTATGTTTCCTCTTTATTTGGGACAATAAATGAATTGCCTTGAGAATATATCAAGAAAATCTGGAATAACCATTTAACCAACCGAACTTAGTAAATATGGTTCGAAGAATCAAGCAGAATTTTCCATATGGCTTTTCATATGTTTGGAATTCATGTCCTCTGTCAATTATTTGGCATAAAAATTCAGGTTATTGGTGTACGAGTATGTAAATAATGGCAATCTAGAGCAATGGCTCCGTGGAGAGATGCATCATCATGGATATCTTACTTGGGAGGCTCGGTTGAAAATTCTTCTTGGCACTGCTAAGGCGTAAGTCCATTTACACCCTAAATATTAGTTGTTTATGTTTATCTCAGTGTTCATCTCATCATGATTGTGTCTGTATGTTGCAGGCTAGCTTATCTACATGAGGCCATTGAACCCAAAGTGGTGCATAGAGACATAAAGTCGAGTAACATACTGATTGATGACAATTTCGATGCCAAGATATCTGATTTTGGTCTGGCCAAATTGCTTGGTGCCGGGAAAAGTTATGTTACAACCAGAGTTATGGGTACATTTGGGTGAGTCTTCTTGGTCCCCATAATTCTTTTCGTGTAATGCTTTTGTTTTTAATTATTATGACATTGGAGATATTGAAAGCCTTGAAATGTGATTGTTGGGAAATAATATTTCTGTTTCTTGGATGATTTCAGTTATGTTGCTCCTGAATATGCCAATTCTGGCCTCCTAAATGAGAAGAGTGATGTTTATAGCTTTGGGGTTGTGCTCTTAGAAGCAATTACTGGAAGATATCCAGTGGATTATGGGCGCCCTCAGTCTGAGGTATGTCCTAAAGATCATCAAAATGCTATTAGTATATATTCTGAAGCTTGTTACGGTTGTTTTATATTTTAATTTCCAGTTTATAAGCTATCCTGGTCAAGTTAATATTGAAGAAAGCCTATAGTTTCATCTATTTCATTATACTTCTTGAACTTCCCACCTGACTTGTCCAAAGGCTCTTCTGAATCCCAGTTATCTTGATATGATCAAAATGGGTGGTTGTTTTTCAGGTAAATATGGTAGAATGGCTCAAGATGATGGTTCAACTTAGACGCTCTGAAGAAGTGGTGGACCCAAACATAGAGAGTAAACCGACAACAAGTGCCCTTAAACGAGCTCTTTTGACTGCTTTAAGATGTGTTGATCCTGATGCTGATAAAAGACCCAAGATGAGTCAAGTGGTCCGCATGCTAGAATCTGAGGAATATCCTGTTCCCAGAGAGGTATGAACTGTTAACTTACTTTCAAACAAATTGAATATTGTCCACCACCATTGCCATTGACGAAGAAGAAGTATGCAACATGTCACACCTAACTGATGGGAAAGTAGGTGCTTAATTAAATGAGCCATGCTATTAAGGATTACGATTTCACTTTTTATTATGTTGTCGTTGTTGGATTTTCAAGGATCGAAGGCGGCGAAAGAGTCAGGCTCCTGTTACAGAGGGCAAGCCTCAAAATTCAGAGGGAGACTGTTGACATTTGGAGGAGTGATAATTACCCAGGTCGAGGTTCAACCCTAGGAATCAGGCTTGACATGGACAAGAAACAATTTATAGAAGTTGGCCTGTCTCAAAAAGGCAGGGAACATAAGCAGGCATTTGAGTGATCCCGATTTTCCTTTGCCACCTTAATATTTGTTCGAAGAGATCGGAAGACGATTAGCATGTATTTGAAAAGGGGAAGTCTCGCAAGAGCGCCACTGGTGCCTTGTACAGGTTTATATGGAGTTCTGTTGTCTTTTTCTTTTTCTTTTTCCTTTTCCTTCTATCTTTTGGTTGTAGATCCTTTAGTTAAAGGTTGATTGCTTATAAGTGGTTGTTTCTGGGAACAAAAGGTAAAGAACAACAATGATACAGGCTTGTTTGAAGTTGTGGGAGGGTTTGTATTAAAGGCTTCTGTGCTTTCTGGAGAGAATTATTCAAAATACTTGAAGAGAATCATAAAGAAACTACCTTTATCCTTTCATGTAGCAGTTTAGATTTTCTGAGAACAGACAATAGTTATTTACTTCTTATTTTCAGGATCTTGTTATCAGCCATTTTAACCTAAATCTATAGTTCTTTACTTACTCACTGGAACAAGTTCAACCTCAAGGAATATATCGTAGCTGTCAGGCTGTAAACAAGTTAATGAAGCTTATAAATATGTTTAACCAAAATATATCTGAATTTAACTTGGCATTCATCAGCTCACAAGAACATGAAAATTAGAAGCTGCTAAAAACATAAATAAACCACCAATAAATAGCCCCTATCACGGATTACCTTGTGGCTTAAGGTAATTGAATATGCAAAATCCTGCCAATCTTATCCCAAAACAAATATCAAATGAGGTTTAAATAACTGCACATAATTTAACGCCTTTTATAGAACCAAATTTACAAATAATTTTTTTTTTTCAAAAAAACAACCATATGCTGAGGCAAGATGTGGCGCATCATGAGTGGGGTTCACTGTGGTGAGCTACTCGAGTGTTCAAAAGAGGCTGGAGAGCTTTCACTACAATACTCATATTTGGGCGAAAATCAGCTTCATATTGCACACACAAGGCAGCAACAGCAGCCATCTGGTCCCAACATGTGAAGATCAACTATTTAGAGATTGTAATGTAAAGAACAAAATTCAGCTCAAAGTTCATATTTCTTTGGAGTATGACACCCACCAAGCAAGAAAGCACAAAAGAGTAACATAACATCAAAACAATCAATTAGAAGTGAAATGTTATGGATCTTCACAGGCCCAGTGTCTCGTCTTTGTTACCTTTGCAATTGCCTTAGGAGGGTACTGCCCGTTCAATCTTGCATCAACACACTGTTTCACCTTGTCTTCGCTGAGTCTAGGGGTTGCCTAAAACACAAGGTTTTGGACAAAGAATCAGATATTATAGAGATTCACACATCAAACAACACATGCTCCTCTCTCCCCCTGCTGCATGGAATATAAAAGAAAAAAAGAACAAAGGTGCCAGAACTAGTTAACAGTACCCATGTCACAAGACTCTGCTGCCCCCGTGGTAAAGTATGATCAACAGGCTTACGGCCAGTCAACAGCTCTAGCAAGACAACACCGAAGCTGTAGACATCACTCTTTGAACTCCATGTTCCAGTCATTGCATACCTGCATACAAAATCACAAGAACTTATACAAGCTTTGACAACTCTTCTGGCTTGCAGTATCCTATTTACTGCTGGCAGAATGGTGGGCAGAAAAACATTTTCTATGCCATTAGGAAGTGATGTACTGAAACACAATTACAGGAAAATGAAAGGAGAAAAGGCCAAGAAGTTGTTATCTTACTCTGGAGCATGATAACCAAAGGTTCCCAAAACTCGAGTGGAGTGTAGGCGTGCTGAAGAATCTGGGGCTTGATTTGACAAATCAAAATCAGCAATTTTAGCTACGTAATCGTCAAAAAGCAGTACATTGCTGGACTTAATATCCCGATGGATAATATGAGGCTGTGCTTTTTCATGCAAGTATTCGAGTCCTCTTGATGCACAAACAGCAATTTTAACTCTTTGTGCCCATGACAGAACAGGACCTAGCCGTGCTCCTTTAACACCTTTCTTTCCTACATAGACAAACATAAAATTTTTATATACATATCTTGTCACTTGATAAATACAGAGGCCTGCTCTAACTTTTCCAGGAGCGAGTGTTGATGAGAGTTTCCTAATTCCAGCCAAGCAATGCTAAACTATTAATGGCTGAAGACTGAAGTCGCATCACAGTGGAATTCAGTAGATTCACTTGGATATGCACCCTCAATCTACACTTAAAAGTAGATTTCCCAACCATGGGTGAGGGCCTGGGGTAGATCCTGGTTTCATTTGTACAAGTGAGTAGAAAATATGAAGTACCTAATGGTGTTAATAAGATCCTCCTATGAGTACAGAGCAGGGTCCAGTAAGAGCGGCTAACTGTTGTTTTGGAATTCATATCAATCCTCTCTTAGAATAGTTATAAAAGGACTACTTAGTTATCATAAGTCCAACTTCCAGTAATTAAGACTGAACATGCACCACATGTAATATTCTTCAGTGAATAAACCTTAACTACTCAACCAAAGACACCTGAAAAGGATTTCAGTGGCCATCCCATAGCTCTCATTGGTAGAGAGATGAAAATAGTCTGAGGCAGTTTGGAAAGTTAAGAATTAGAATAAAAATAAATTAGGGAAGAAAATAACATAACTTACCATGAAGAATATCATGAAGAGATCCATTAGGAGCATACTCATAAGCAAGGACTCGGAGAGGACCCTCAACACAATATCCAAGGAGCCCAACAACATTTTCATCTTTCAATCTGGATACTACTGATACCTGGCAAGATACAATATGTTTTTAAACAGAAATGGAAAGTCAGCATACAGTTTAGCATTGGATTGGTACTTAACATATATGCATTTCTATTGGCCTAACCTGTGCCAGAAATTCTTGCTCAGGTTGCTTACTGGAATCTAACTTTTTGATGGCTGCAGCCTGGCCATTTTTTAAAACACCATAATATACTCGTCCATATGAGCCTTCACCAATTAAAGACTTTGTCCCAAAATTATCAGTAGCATCCTTCAGGTCGTCCATTGAAATGGGAGGGACAGCAATTGGTTGCATAGCTATAACCTGTGTATCCCTTGGAGCAGCTTGTTTCACTTGATAATGTCCAGTACTGGCTGCAAGTTAAATATCATGTTAAAAGATCGGGCATGAAGAAATTTAAGGAAAAAAGAATGCTGACAGAATGCTTCTCCATCTTAGATATCTAGAAGCATGCACCCTGAAACACAAACTGGTAATTCGAACAACTAAACACTACTTCACCAAGAAAGAATATTCCTATCAGATAAAAAAGATGGCGGTATCATGCGAAACAAGTAGAGTGAAAGTTGGTATTTGCTAAAAGTTAGAAGCAGATTTTTTAAGGAAAATAGACATTGCACTTTTTTCTTTATATGCTGATGCGCAAAAGTATTAGCTCAAGTCGACCAAAAATTCCAGGAAACCAAACAAAATGGGGAAGAAGAACAGCTTTTGAAGGCAGAATTACTTGCTGCACTATTTGCCATGAAGGCACCATTTTGAGGAGGTCTATGGCTATCATCTTCTTCGCAACAGCTGAAGCAGCTCATGATGCTTGTTCTTGAAGTGAACTCCCTGAAAGAATCCACAAAAAATTTTTAAATCATGAATTAAGAACAAAGAGTAAATTAGGGAAGATGATGAGAACAGCCTCAACAACACACGGAAAGAGTTCAGAAACTGAAATTTTAACTCAGAAACCCCATCGCTGATTATGATATAACGTAAGAAAAACAAGGTTAGATTACAAAACAAACTCTCCATTTACTTGAAAATTTATGTCAGAAATGTATCTAAATCATATAACAGAATGAAAGTACTTCAGTCCCCATCTTTCCCATAAAACGAAATGAATTATTCTCCCATTCCCCCCAACCCCACCAAAACCAAGAAAAAAAAAAAGGAGCAAAAAAACAAAAAATTGGGAACTAAAACCCTGATATGATAATGATGGTTTGCTCAGAGTAATCGTCTTAACTAATTAAATGGTTGTAGAGCCGTAATCAGCGAAGATAAAGGGAAATTTAAGGACTGAACTGGGTTTCCCCGGCAAGATATCAAGGATCGAGATGAAATCAAAAGGAAGAGCAACAAAGAGAAACAGAGTGAAGAAAATCAACCAAAATTAAAGAAAAATCTTGAATTTGACATTAAAAGTTGAAGAGAAAAGGGAAAAGCATGCCTTGTTGAACGGTGACAAGTGGGTGTTTGTTTGTTCTTAGTCTTCTATTTTCTCTCGGGTCTGGCTTAGACTTCAGACGAGAAAGTCTATACCCTACACCCTCTCTCTCTCTCACTCTCTGTATATATATATATATATATATATATGTTAGTATAAGAAATCGAGAGGCAGGGATTGCTAAGTTGCGCTGGAGTAACAGGATAGCAAGGTGATACCTTTTGCTAGGATATTTTGTTAAATATGGAAATGAGAGAGAGCGAGGTTGTCTTGGTCAGTCTTGCTTGACTTTTGTGGTAAGGGAAGAATTGTCTCAACCTGCCTGCCTCCCTCGTTCAATTCAAACTTACGTTTCACTTGTCATTTTATACTTGAGATTTAAGTTTCGTCTCACAATTTGTAATAAATTTAATACAGCGTTTACTAGATTCTTGAACTTTGATTCCGTATGATTCGCAATAATCATCATTATGAAATGGTTTCGTCTCCAAATTTTATAGAGTATAATAATAACATCAGGAGCATTGAGACCATTTCTTAAAAGGTAAAAAATCAAGTACCCTTTTCGTTTTTTGTTTGGTATAAACCTATCTTATCCCCAAAAAAGAAAATTAGGGTTGGAATCATATTTTAATGAAAAGCTATAATTGTTGAAAATGGAGGAATTGGAAACAGGCCATGTCCAAAGGTGAAAGGCCCCAACTTGCAAGACATTTGGTATAATGAACTATGAAACATAAACCCCATTCATAATGCATCACCACATGAATCAGATTTATCGACATAAAAACACATAATTTAACTCAAACTCGCAGCTTAATATCGAGAAATAGACGTGGACGTAACGACTGTGCATCCGGGAAACTTTGTGGGTTAGTGTACAGTAATTTTAAAATAAAGTTTAAAATGTTTTTAGAAACAAAATTTGGGACAAATAAAATCTTCCAATATTTGGGTTGAGCCCACAAGCAATGTGGTTGGGGTGTATACATATAAATTATTATAAAGGCCCCATTTTGAAGCCTTGAGACAGTTTGTTAGTGGTAGTAAATCAACAGCCATTCATAATAGATAAGGAAATAATCACATTATCTTCTAACCCATATGCATATATTATATAATAACACCCTGTTTCCTCAATATATATATGTATAAGATGTTGAAAGAACTAGTGCTGTTTGTGTACTAAGCATTTATTTCAAATGCTTTGATCAAAAATGAAAAAGCAACATTGATTTCAAAATAAAAATGTAAGCCGTAGGGGAGGTGTTTAAGAATTGTGAGTCTTTTGAGTTGACTGCATCTCCCCCCATGTGCAGCACTGGAGACCATCTATTTAACGCCTTCATGCTCTGGACCCTCCAAAATTTATTACCTGAGAGAGACATAAGAACATATAACCTAATTACTAAAAACTTTTTTAAGACAAGAAGAAATGAATGATGTATAGTTTTAAGAGTAAATAATATGGTGGGTTTTATATGTATAGATAGATACAGTCCATACCATTCACATGAGCTGCCTAAAGCTAAACCATTTGGGAGTCGGGGACCGCACCCATCCCTCTCGACTCCACAAATGTTAGTGGCTCCATACCCATTCGTGCACTCTTTTATTTGGTCTCTTCAAACCCAACATCCAATCATCTATTGCCACCTAAAATTTCTTGAGTTTTTAAGGTGAAATCTTAAAAAAGATGATTATATAATAATGAGGAGATTGATTTCATGCAAGTTCAATTACTCCACGTTAGATTTGTCTTGGGAAATTACAACCAACTTTTGAAAAGAATGTAGAAGAAAATATACCAAATGAGTTAAATGGGTGAACCTACAAAAACACATGATACCTGACCAGGCTGCATTAGGAAAGAAGGTAGGCAAAGGGAATTGGGTGCCAAATTTTCTCTTTATTTTCCTCTTTTGGCCGAAGTTTACTTTGAACGACATGTAATAAGAATAATATCATATCATGTTTTTGCAATTTTGTTTTTTTACTCGAACATTATTATCTCATTACTGAAAATTATTAGTTACTCATCAAATATATATGACTCGTAAAAACTAATTAAGAGATAACACGATAAAATATGTAAGAATATATTCGCAGCATGACATGATATATTCAAAAATCTAATATCTAATCTACCCTTTACAAGTTAGTTAGGGTTTGAATTATCAGCCAAATGAAAAGAAGATGAGAAGAAATTGGTGGAATGAATATATGCCCATCAGCTCAGCAACATACTTTTGCTGAGGAAAGCAAATTGCCTCATACTCTGCCATCTTCTTTCTAACAAGTAAAAGTGAAATGTAGCTGTTAAAAAAAAAAGGAGGGTCCATCTATTCAATTCAATCGTCTCCATCAGTTTGTCCACATTCCAACTTAATTTAATTGGAATCCCAGATTAACCCATATGCTAAATAATTAAAAGCTAAAAACTTTAATCCTTAGAAACATCGTTGCCACTCTTCTTGTTAAATGGTTACCCTAGAAAATTAGTAGTTGAAGTTAATTCAAAAAAAAAAAAAAAAAAAAAAACCAGGTGACTAGAAAACAAAAGACGGTAGATTTTCCTGTGTCCGGTTCAAAACCTCAAAAAATCAAATCGGTTTACACTTTGCGCCGTGTCTTGTCTGATTCCTCTGTTTTGTAACCTGCCGCTTACATACATGAACGAACCTTTTCTATTATTAAAATATATATTATTCTCTTTCTGTGCACCTCCCTGCTTCCTTGGACTCACCTGACATTTTAAAGTTTCCATTTTTTTTTCTTTCATTTTTCTAATTTCACCGTGAAAAGCTTTTTCTTTTTTTTTTTTTTTTTGGTTTTAAAATTTTAACTGGTAAGTTCGGGAGGAAAAAAGACACAGTCAAAAAGATCACCAAACTCAAATAAAATCTGGGCACGTTTCCGATCCTAAACACACCCATAACAATTTGGTATTTTTCACAGTGGAAGCAAGAGAGAGTGGAGGCGAGAGACACGGATTGTGGGGCTTCCAGATTCCTAAACTTGTCTTCCTAATATAATTACTCTTTCCTCCTCCTCCTCCTCCTCCTCTCTCTCTCTTACCACTGGAACAGCATTTAGATCACACAAACTTTTCTCCTAAATTTCCTCACTTGCTCTGTTTCTTCTGCTTCTGCTTTTCTTTTAGTTTATCCCTCTTGGCTACTTCTTCTCTTTGGCTACCACTCCCGCTATATTTGCTCTCCTCTCCGCTCATCTCTACACTTTCCTCCTCAGCTCCCAGCATTCGACCCTCTACGGCAAGTATAATCCTTTTATTGCTTTCTGAATTTGTGTCTTGTCAGAAGTTTGTCACTGTTCTAAATTGAGGTTGATTGTATGGAGAATCTTGAAGATGACATGTGTTTGAGGACCCTTCAGCTGACTGAATTTTGGTCGACTGTTTGTTTCTTTTGAGGTGATAAAAAGGGTCGTCTTTCGCCGGTTTCTGCCGTGTCGGCAGCTGTTGTCTGGATTCATGGTGGTGTACTGTATTTTTTGGGATTATAGGGGATATGTAAAAGCTAGACGGGCTTAACGTTTTTGGATGCTAAAGTTTGCTTAATAATGGTTTGATCTTGGTTTTCTAACTGGGTTCTTGTTCAATTTCCGTACTTGGTAACATTGGAATCTAGGTGTTCGATTTCCATTTTCCTGAGTCTTCTGTTAATCTGGTTGAGAATGGATGGAAGGTTTGGAGGAAAGCCGCATAATTTATACGGTCCAGTAGTATCTGATTTAAAGACTGTTGGGAAAAAGAGTTTAGAATGGGATTTGAATGACTGGAAATGGGATGGTGATCTTTTTACTGCTAATCCAGTCAATCCTTTACCATCAGATTGTAGGAGCAGACAGTTATTTCCAATTGGGCCTGAAATTGGCACTAAAGGGAATGCAAACAATTCATCTTCTTCCGATGAAGTCAATGCAGTGAATAATAGTAAAGGAAAGAGGGAACTTGACAAAAGGAGAAGGGTTACAGTTGTTGAAGATGAAGAGTTGAATGGGGAAGAAGCAGGGTCCCTCAATTTGAAGCTTGGCGGGCATGTTTACCCGGTTACTGATGGGGATGCAAAGAGTGGGAAGAAGACTAAAATTGCTGCAACTCCTTCCAACCGTGCGCTTTGTCAGGTTGAGGACTGTAAAACTGATCTCAGCAGTGCTAAGGATTACCACCGGCGCCATAAGGTTTGTGATATGCATTCCAAGGCCAGTAAAGCTCTCGTGGGAAATGTTATGCAGAGGTTCTGTCAGCAATGTAGCAGGTGGGTCGGCCGATATAAGGATCTCTCTTCTTTTTTTCGTTTTTTTCTTCAGTTGAGAAAAAAAAGCTGAAAACATTGTAGAATCATAAACAAAATTTAACCCTCGTGACTATGGTAGTTGCTTTCTGTGCCCATCTTTGTCAAGAATGAACAGCAGCCAGATTGAGTCTTCTCAGCCTTTTGTCTTCTAAATACTGTTTGTTTTCGTCCCAGAGTTCCTAAATCATGTCTTAATTGTAGTATAAAGTTGTAGTTGAATTTGTTTTCTCCATTTAGATGCAATTTTCTTTTACTTATGGGCAGGTTTCATGTTCTTCAAGAATTTGATGAAGGGAAGAGAAGCTGCCGAAGGCGACTGGCAGGTCATAACAAAAGAAGGAGGAAAACACATCCTGAGAACATAACTAATGGTGCCTCCCTTCCTGATGAAAGGAGTAGTAGTTATCTTCTAATAAGTCTTCTGAGAATTCTCTCTAATATGCACTGTAAGTAACATTGTATTACTAAGACAGCTAATTTACTGCTTAACCATTAGTAAATTACATCCGTTGGTTGCATATGCAATCTGCTTGAATCAATTGTATGGTAATGATCCTGCACATTTCTGAAATAAGAACCTATAAGTTAATTGGGTGTCATTGTGACAACTTTCTTTGTAGCTTATCAGTAGGTCTACAAATTGATTAGAAAGCAACTTGCTAGCTTCCTAATGTCTTAATGCTTATTATTGTCTTCAACAAGATAAAAAGAATTGGGGATTTTATGGTAGGTACTTTCCTGAAGTTGCTTTTCTATAAAAGATGATATGGTTTCAGTTTTAGTTGGAGATCATCTTTCCAATTCGTTCTTTGTTCTGGAGTTTAGAAATGTTGATGTGAACTTGAAGGGAAGGGTTCTGAATCCTTTTGGTCCATGGACATGATAATATACTATGGCTCGTAGTTATCCACTTGAAATTTTAAGCCAGTTAAAGGTAAAACAAGAAAAAACAGTGATTATTATTTAGGGTGATCAAATACCAATTCAACATATTTGTAAGTTGTTTCACTTATTTTTGTTTGCTTCTCTCTCTCTCTCTCTCTCTCTCTCTCTCTCTCTCTCTCTCTCTCTCTCTCTCTCTCTCTCTCTCTCACTCTCACTCTATCCAGTTGTTCTCATTGTTAATGTCATCTTTTCATAATTTTTTTGAGGAAGCTTTTTGATATTTATATGACTTTAAGGATTCTGCCTGAATTGATTGCAGCAAATAACACTGATCAATCAAATGATCAGGATCTGCTTTCTCATTTGTTGAAAAACTTGGCCACTCTTGCTGGTTCAAGTAATGGGGAAAATTTATCTGGATTACTCCGAGAATCTCAAGGTTTGCTTAGCACTGGGACGTCCCTGGGAAAACTTAATAAGGTGACAGATGTAGCTTTAAATGGTCCTGAAGCTGCTAGAACTTCTTCAGCGCCTGGTTCTGATTACCCAATTGTTTTCAGGCCTGCCGGCCAATGTGGCTCTAAGCCTGCTTCTGATTTGGCAGAGAAAAGAAAATTGGCTAGTGATGTTCAAGATCAAAGTATAAATCCTCTATCTGGTCCCCCACCCAAATTGCAATTTCAATCAAGAGACAGTCTTCCAGTGAAAGTCAATGAAAAAGAGGCTACAGCTTCGAGGATGAGGATGAATAACATTGACTTGAACAATGTTTATGATGATTCATTAGACTACGGAGAGAACCTGGAGAACTCTCATCCGCTTGTAACTCCTGGGCTTTGTTCTGCCAATAAGTCTTTATGGCTACATCCCGACTCTAACAAATCAAGTCCACCCGAGTTTAGCAGAAACTCAGATTCAACATCTAGTCAGTCACCATCTACTTCCAGTGGAGAGGCTCAGGTAGACTTATTTTCTTAGAAGATCGACTTGTTACCTCTGTCTGTTTTATAGCTTTTGTTTCCTTTTTCATATGCTGCACAGTAACATATAATGCTATGGAATGAAGCAGTCAACTGATCGGTCACTCATACTTTTAGTTCTGGAGGTTATGCTACATGTATCTTATTCCCTAATAATTGGTAACTCAATAAATAAATCACTTGGATCCACAGAGGTGATCAGAATTTAGACATGCAATTACTTTTAATATGTAAAACTGATGCGAGACTCAGCTGCTCCTCAGTTATTGACCAAGGATTTGTTTTTGGGTGAAATCTTATGGCTCTCATTTTCTCTTTGGAGGTTTTGAATGATTATCACTCTTTGACCGTTCATTTTCCTACCAATTCTCAGAGTCGTACGGACCGGATTGTTTTTAAGCTCTTTGGGAAAGACCCAAGTGACTTTCCAGCTGTTCTGCGTAGAGAGGTATCTTTCAAACCATTTTTGGATGAAAGCATTCTGTTTGATTATCTTACTATAGATGGTTTGACTTTGTACAATATGTTAAATTTGCAGATTCTGGACTGGCTATCTCACAGTCCTACAGATATCGAGAGCTATATAAGACCTGGCTGTATTGTGTTAACAATATATCTTCGTCTAGGCAAATCCACATGGGATGAGGTAAGCTATATTCAAGAAAATATGAAGCTGTTCCTCTTTCTTGCATGAAAACTGCTGAACTTTTAATCGCTGATGTTATTTGCAGATCTACTTTGATCTTGGCTCCAGTTTAAGAAAGCTTCTTGATGCTTCCAGGGACTCATTATGGAGAACAGGATGGGTGTATGCAAGAGTGCAACACTGCGTAGCTTTTGTTTATAATGGTTAGAACACATATAGATACACATTCTCTCTCTCTCTCTCTCTCTCTCTCTTGTGTGTGTGGTGTATCTGGTGTGGCGACTAACATGGGGAAGATATTTTGATTGCCATATTTCTTCTGCAGGTCAGGTTGTTTTAGACACTCCCTTGCCTCTAAAAAGCCATAAAAATTGCAGGATCACAAGCATCAGGCCAATTGCTTTACCTGTATCAGGAAGAACTCAATTTGTAGTCAAGGGCTTCAACCTTTATCGGTCCACCACTAGGTAATTTCAAATAAGGGAAAGGCTCTTTTCTCCTTAAATTTAAAGAGTTAGTGCAGTATTAACAAGTCTCAGCACCTTGTGATGTAGGTTGTTCTGTGCTCTAGAAGGAAGATACCTGGTGCAGGAAACTTGTAGTGATTTGATGGATAGTAATGATGCATCCAGTGAACATGATGAGCTCCAATTTCTGACCTTCTCTTGTTCCATACCAAATGTTTCTGGTAGAGGATTCATTGAGGTAATGTCAACCTGCCCTTTCTTCTAATCATGATTCTATATGTGGTAAATGAAATATAGACCTTATAACATTATGACTTTTGGCCTTGAAGGACTGAAGTTGATTCCCTGCTTCCACCTCTTAATTATTTTATATTTTTGGATCCATACGATTAAAAGTTCACATACTCATACTAGTATTCAGCTTGAATTTGGTTTTAAAGTGGGTGTCTCTGAGAGCATAATCATGGATTTCCTGTCATCCTCTTCTATTTTCCCTGCTATCATTAACTGCATTTTTATTCAGCCTTAGATAATCATTTAATCCCCACCTCCATCCTCTCTTCCCCTCTCTAATATCGAACATGGCTTCTTTTATTTTTTTTTTTTGTTTGCCCTAGGATGTCATCTTCTTTGTAAGTTGCCATCTGCAACACCCACCTGGTTTATCCCCTACTTGACTTTCAAATGTCAGGTAATAGTCTGATATCCTTGTTCTGAAAAATAGCACAAACTGGAGTACTAACTATAAAGCAGTGACTAAGTCACTGGGGAGGAAAAATAGGAAAAGATTCCCAATTCTATCTTTATGCATGAGCACATTTCTTCCACATCTCTAATATGAAAGTTCTTATTCAATCCAACCAGGTTGAAGATTATGGTCTCAGCAGTAGCTTCTTTCCATTTATAGTTGCGGAGGAAGACGTGTGTTCTGAGATCTGTATGCTAGAAGGTGTAATTGAGATTGTTGAGAGTGATGACAACAATCAAAAGAGAGCTGAGAAAATTGAATCCAAGAACCAAGCTTTGGACTTCATGCATGAAATGGGTTGGCTTCTTCATAGAAATCACTTGAAGTTTAGGTTGGGTCACTTGGATCCCAACCCCGAACTATTCTCTTTCAAGCGATTCAAGTGGCTTATGGAATTCTCATTAGACCATGATTGGTGTGCCGTAGTCAAGAAGTTATTGAGCATTTTTTTTAATGGAACTGTTGACTCAGGGAACCATTCCTCTATTAAGCTCGCATTGTTGGATATGTGTCTCCTCCATAGAGCTGTGCATAGAAATTGCAGGCCGATGGTGGAACTGCTACTGAGATATGTCCCAGACAAAGAGTTGGAAAAACCAAGATCTGAGCAGATGCAACATGTGGATTCGGTATTGGAGGACCTCATGTTTAAACCGAATGTTGTTGGGCCAGCTGGGTTGACACCTCTTCATGTGGCAGCTAGTGCAGCTGGCTCTGAGAATATATTGGATGCCTTGACTGATGATCCTGGATCGGTATACTTTAATCTCTTGCCTTCCATTGTGATACTTTAATTCCTATTATCTACTATATCAAGCTGCTTTAAAAGAGAGAAGTATATAAAACAATTTTTCACTGTAGTCTATGTTAGTTCCTCTTTCTTAATTGATTAATTCTGTTGTCAAGCTCCATAGGTAATACGTTACATGGTGTGCCTTGTTCAGGTGGGGATTGAGGCATGGAAGACTGCTCGTGACAGTACAGGTCTGACCCCTAATGATTATGCCTGCATGCGAGGTCACTACTCTTATATCCATTTGGTTCAGAGAAAAATCAGCAAGAAATCTGAAAGTGGTCATGTAGTGCTTAATATCCCCAATACATTCATGGATTGCAAACCATCTGAGGGGCTAAAACCAGCTAAATTCACAAGCTTGGACAGTATTGAAGCAAAAGCAGCACAAAGGCACTGCAGGCTTTGTGAACAGAAACTAGCATATGGAACCTCAAGAACTTCACTAGTATATAGGCCAGTAATGCTGTCAATGGTGGCCATTGCTGCTGTGTGTGTTTGTGTGGCTCTGCTCTTCAAAAGCTCACCTGAAGTTCTTTGTGTGTTCCGGCCTTTCAGGTGGGAGCTGCTGGAGTATGGCGCTAGTTAAGATAGTTAGTCATGTTCCTTATTTTCCATTAGCAGTAATTTTCTTTTTTTCTTTCTTCTTTCCTCAACTGAATGAGAAGGATGGTGTAGTAGTTGTTTTGATTTATATGGATTTAGATTAAGCTAAAAATATACAGTAGTCTTTATGTATAAATTCTAATCTTCAATTCTCATTATATATATGGGAAAAGTTCAATTACATAAACTAGTGTTTTCCTCTCTGCATTTACCACTCTGCTGTTGTGGGTATCAGGCTTTGACATTGAAAACATTAGAAATATTCATATTGTCATCGGGTGAGAAACATATTTTACAGTTTTTGAAGACAGAACAACTGGGAAATAGTTTATATATATACACATATTTTTTTATATAAATTTAAGATTAATTGATTGCTTTTCTTTTTTTTTTTTTTGGGATAAAGATTGCTTCTTTATGTAGGTGTCTACTTATGCCTTCCCTCATTTTCACCAAAAAAAAAAAGAACAAAAAAAAAAGTTTATGACTTTACTGGATTTTTGTTAAAAACAAATATCTAGTGGATTTGAATGTTGACCCAACAAATGTCAGGTTAGTTCATTATCTTGACAGTCGCCCGCGAACCGAGAGAGTGCAAAGTAGCTTGGCATGGCGACATCAATGGCATCGATCTCTCTTTCATTCTCTTCTTCTCTCCTTCCCTTTTCTCTGTCTCGGGCTGAGCAGAAGAGCAAGCGACTAACTACCAAACCCAGAAACTGTAGTCTCATTCGATGCGCATTGACTGCTTCTCCTTCATCTTCCGCTACTGCCAAGAAGAGACACTGGAAGCAAGGTGAACACCCTGGAGTATCTGAGTCTTTCTCCTCTGGAACTTCCCGCAAAACACCCATTAAGAATGTCAAGAAGAAAGTGGACCGCAAAGCCAAAGCCAAGGCCTGGACCAACACCGTCACTGAAACCTTGTCTGATTGCATCCTCAACAAGCAATGGCTCCGAGCCCTTCAGGTCCCTTTCTCATCCCAATTTCACAAATGTTCTGAATTCTTCTTCGAATTTACCTGCCCTTTTCGATGCCTTTTATTATCAGCTAACTTCGCTTGCTCTACTAGCGTTCCATTTTCAAGAGATATTTACGTGTCTAGCTAACATCGGCCACTGTCTACTGTCGATGCTTCACGTTTATTCACGGTCTGCTGGTATGAATGTTCAGGTACTTGAGATGCTTAGAGAGCAGCCCTTTTATCAACCTAAAGAAGGGACTTATGTGAAGCTCCTTGTTCTTCTTGGAAAATCTGGGCAACCCCACCGTGCCCGTCAGCTATTCGACGAAATGATTGAAGAAGGATTGGAACCCACTCTTGAACTTTACACTTCCTTGCTTGCAGCTTTTTGTAGAAACAATCTCCTTGATGATGCCTTTTCAATTCTTATCCAGATGAAAGCCCTCCCTCATTGCCAGCCAGATGTTTTCACCTATAGCACTTTGATTAAAGCTTGTGTTGATGCCTCCCGGTTTGATTTGGTCGAGTCTTTATATGCAGAAATGGATGAGCGACTGATAACTCCCAACACCGTGACACAAAACATAGTACTGAGAGGATATGGTAAGGTTGGTAAATTTGATCAGATGGAGAAAGTATTGTCAGGGATGTTAGAGAGCAGAACTTGT
Source organism: Carica papaya (assembly GCF_000150535.2). Next base: position 156,190 of record NW_019014546.1, read on the forward strand.
AAACCTGATGTGTGGACGATGAATACTATCATTAGCGTGTTTGGTAGCATTGGGCAGATAGACATGATGGAAAGATGGTATGAGAAGTTTAGAAATTTCGGGATTGAGCCGGAGACAAGAACTTTCAATATTTTGATTGGTGCTTATGGGAGGAAAAGAAGGTATGACAAAATGTCATCCGTAATGGAATACATGCGTAAGCTTCAGTATCCATGGACGACATCAACGTACAACAATGTGATTGAGGCTTTCGCGGAGGTGGGGGATGCCAAACACATGGAGTACACATTTAATCAGATGCGTGCAGAGGGTATGAAAGCTGACACTAAGACTTTTTGCTATCTTATCAATGGATATGCAAATGCTGGTATGTTTCACAAGGTGATTAACTGTGTTCAAATGGCTGCAAAATTTGAGATACCAGAGAATACTTCATTCTATAATGCAGTTATATCCGCATGTGCAAAGGCAGAGGATTTGATGGAAATGGAGAGGGTGTATAAGCGAATGAAGGATATGCACTGCCCACCAGATTCCACAACTTTCAGTATTATGGTGGAGGCATTTGGGAAGGAAGGAATGAATGACAAGATCTACGACTTGGAGCAGGAAAAACAGAGGTTAATTAATGGGTCTAAAACTAAAAGTGAATAGGAAACTATAGTGTGTGTAATCAGGGAAAAGGTAGTTTCTAGTTGGACAAAACATGGAAGCTGATTCTTTAACTTGAAATCATTGGATTTCACGGTTCAGAGGTCCTGCCTCTTCTTCTCAATATGACATGAGAAAACTCCATCTGCTGGCTTAAACTTACATGTCTTATTTATGATGTGCTGGTAGAAGCTGTATGGAAACTTGGGTGTACAGTACAGGTTACAAGTGCTAACACAAGAGAATCAGTCAGTACACATCTCTATAATCTTGGGGGCATTGTAGTGGTACGTAGAAATAGACCATTTCATTGTTTCAACAATTTCTGTCAATACAGTGTGTTAATTGTGTAAATGGATGCCATCTTTTCTGCATGCTGTACATATGCTTTTAACGCTGCCTTTGCTTGACTTCCTATTCTACTTATACTTAATTCTTAGCCACAGTTTCCATGTTGTTCTTTTAAGGAGAATTTCCATACTTTATTTAACAAAGAGAATAAGAATATATTTCATATCTTATCTCACCTTCACTCCCATCTTGAATTTTGAATTTTTTGGGATCCTATGTGTGGTCGATGAATTCTAGCTTTCGGATGGATATGGAGGAATTGTATGGTAAATTTTTAAACTTTTGGATTGCGCCAGAGACATGAAAATTTCTAGAGCTCTAAATCTAGAGTTGGTTTAAAGCAATTTTTGTTTTGAATCAAATAAGTTTGTGATATTTACGCAATGATATTGAAAAACTGAAAAAAATGCTATCTTTATGAATCTTGAATTTTGAAACTTTATAAAAAAATAAAATTGAAATTGAGAGTACATGTGATCGATTTTTCTTTTAAATTCATATAAATTGAAGAGATTTAAGAATATGCAAAAACATAACAGGTAACGTAGCGATTTAAATTTATAAATTTAAAAAATTATAAATTTACAGGTAACGTATAAATTATAAATTGATAATAAGAATTCTTTTTAAAATTAATTTTTTTGTTCAATTTATTTAAATTTACAAAAAGAGTATATGATAATGTTAAAAAAAAAAATTAATTTTAAAAAATTTAAAGAATGATCGAAAATACTATTGTAGGTAGCGATTTAAATTTACAAGTTTAAAAGATTATAAATTGATAGATGACATAGAGATCATAAATTGACAATAAAAGTTCTTTTCATGACCAATTTTTTTTTTGGTTCAATTTATTTAAATTTACAAGAATACTTAAAAAAAATCTTGATTCTAAAAAGTTTGAAGAATGGTAAAAAATACTATGGTGGGTTGCTCATGATTTTTGAAACTTGAGAAGATGGTAACATTAAAATTGAGTTGCTTTTTAACCAATTCTTGTTTTGAGTCCAAGTAAATTGACAAAATCTAAAGGATTATATATATTAACAAATATAACTTCAAAATATAAGAAAAATTTGCTAGAAAACTACAGATTATAACTCATGACTTTTTAGAATTTTAAATATCTATAACATTGAAGTCTATTTTTGAGTTATTTTTCTTTTGAATTAATATAAATTGTTCATGTGTTTGGAATATTGAAGAATCATAACGGTGAAATTGAAAGAGTCAAGAGTCTTTCGAATGACTTTTCATTTGAATCGACATGAGAGAATTTTATTACATCAAATTCAAAAGTGGCAATAGCTTTAAAAAATTTACTTGATGAGATTCATAAAATTATGTCAAAATCAATAGCATTAGAAAAACTTTAGAAGTGGCAAAAAGTACAAAAATTCTGAATATCTTGGAGACCATTTCATCTAAATCAAGATTCATGTCGAACAATATGTTTCTACACTCTTTTATAACATTACTTTTGTTGGGAGGATTGAGGGTTTAGTATTTGGGAGATTGGATGTGGACTGCATTACGCCTTATATGTGTTTGATCGAATGCTGCTATCATTTTTCAGCTGTAAAGACTTGTAAACCTCAACTTATGGGTTATTTTTCCATATTATATTTGTTTAATTAGATTGTGGGTTTTGTATATTTATATATTTCTTTATACCCAACAGTTGGGAAAAAGTCAGGATGACTTGCCAATGAAGCTTCCTACTCCATGAGGACTGCCTTGCCAGTTTTTTTTTTTTAAAATATTGATACAAGCTGCTAACATGTCATTGTCATCTCTTATGAATACGTTATGTAAACCAAGTTATTCTCTTCTTTTTTATACTCAAGTAATCATTGTATAAGCTTAAACTGAATGAAGCATGCCGGTTTCTCTTTCTTTTTTTTCTTTTGCTTTCTTCATCATTTTACTCTTTTCTGCCTTGGTATTGGAACATTTCCATGAACAATTAGCGTATATATTGAAGATTCAGTGTTATATATATTATAGAACAGAGGCAGCATGTCAAAATCCCAGTACTTGTGTCAACTACTGTACCTATGTGATGCATTGCATTACCTAAACAAACTACATGTTTCATTCACTAGACTAGGTAATTTCCAGCATGATTAATTATTTGTTTCATCATATTTGCATCTATAAATACACACGTTAAGTTCCACAGACCCAGGAGTTTATCCAACAATGGCTCAATTGGCAGGAGCTGATGAAATTGAGTCTATGAGAACTGAGTTAGCAGAGATTGGAAGAAGCATTAGATCCTCGTTTAGAAGACATGTGTCAAGTTTCCAGAATGGTTCAAGTATGGCTCCAGAGCCTGACAGTGATGCTGATGAAAATGATGATGAGTATGAGTTGCAATGGGCGGCTGTTCAAAGATTACCAACTTTTGAAAGGATTACTAAAGCTTTGTTTGATGAACTACAAGATGGTTCAGCAGAACATGGGAATGTCAAAGGGAAACGGGTGGTTGATCTTAAAAGAATTGGTGCAGATGAACGGCATTTGTTGATTGAGAAGCTCATCAAACATGTTGAACATGATAACCTGCGATTGTTGCAGAAACTAAGAAAGAGAATTGACAAGTAACACTTGCTTTCTTCATCTCAATGTTTGTTTTCTTCATTTACTTTTCTAACATAATACATGTTGATATATATATCTAAACATACATGCATCCCCATTTAATACATGACTCTTGCAATTGTACATGCATATATAGACTTTAGATATGGCCTAAAAATTTTTAGCTAATTATTCCAAAAACTTGAAGTTGATAGGAAATTATTCAATCTATTATTTATATTCAAATACTTATTCATACTTAACTCTTCTAGAGTTGGTGTAAAGTTGCCCACTGTGGAGGTGAGTTTAGGAATCTTTCTGTTGAAGGAGTCTGTGAGGTAGTTCACGGCAAGCCTCTGCCCACACTTTGGAATGCAACTAAGAGCATGCTATCTGTAGGTATCTGTGTTTCAATAAAAGGTTGTCTCAACTACTTTAATTGTTGATGCCCCTGGTCTGAAATTTAATACTGCAGAAAAATTTCCAAAGCTCAATTTTGATTCAGAAAGTATACTAAAATGCTTTCTTTTAAAAAATAATTTTGAAATTTACAATCAAAATTGTGGTAATGGGTCTCCGTGCTTAAGTGTTTGTGTGTTAAGAGTTCCCTCTGTGGAATATTGATTTATGTTTTGTGTTAAGAGTTCCCACTGTGGAATATTGATTTATGCTTTGGTAGCAAATGAACCTTTTGTTATATTCTTCTTGAATGGACAAGGTTAAATAACAGTAAATAGTAATGTTTAGAATTCTTCATAGTGAATTCACATTCATCTCTTCAAAGAGTATGTCGTCTTGATAACCATGTAAATTCTCAGCATCTTTTTCCTTTCAATTTTCTGTTTTAGATTTGCTTGTAATTTATCATGTCATACTGCAGTATTTTTTTCTTGAGCATGTGAATAAATAAAAAATTTGAGTACTAGGCCTCCATTGGTTGATTATGGAGGACTGTTTTAGTACACAGAATCTAAGGCCATTTTAATTTTGAGTTATAACAGGGAATGGCCAATCTATTAGGTTCAAAGCAAGAGACCAAAATAATCATCATAAAAGATGTCAGTGATGTTATCAAGCCTGGAAGGTAGACTTTGATATGCTCAGTTTTTAATAGTTTGATGACTTTTTGTTCACCTCTTTTTTGATTGGTCAACATGGTGCTTGTTTTCTTTGCAGGATGACCTTATTGCTTGGCCCTCCTGGGTCTGGCAAAACCACATTGCTGTTGGCACTCTCTGGAAAACTCAGCCATTCTCTTAAGGTTTTAACACCCCACATTCTCTTAAGGTTTAACATCCCCACCCCCCAAAAATAAAAAAGGCTCTTCATTCATGTGGTTTCAGCAAAGGAGTAGCTCTTGAAAATCTTTGACTACCAATGAATTTTTGAGACTTGCTTTGGGTATCTAGGGATTTTAGTAATGTCATCTTTATAAAAATTGCATTAAGTTGATCTTCATTTATACTACTTCATGTATTAAATTTTTGCAGACTCAAGATGGAGGTAAACTTGTTATTTCTAATGCATTTATTTCACTTTCTAAAATTTTGTTAATGTTCTTAACGCCTGATGACATTTCAGTAAAATTACACCACCTGGGTGAGTGTACTTTGTTTGATAATTTATTAGGCGTAAAGGCAATATTGCTGTATTTCATACTTAAGTTTTATGTTATTCCTTTTTTCATATTTATTATTTTTCTTATTCTTCCTTCAAAGGTTGGAGGGGAAGTATATTACAACGGTCATGGGCTTGAAGAGTTCGTTCCTCAGAAAACCTCGGCCTATATAAGTCAAAATGATCTGCATATTCCAGAGATGACGGTGAGAGAAACATTGGATTTTTCAGCACGTTGTCAGGGGATAGGGAGCCGTGCTGGTAAGGAATCCTTAGACAGTTATGGATTTGACGTGAAAATTTGCCAAAGCAAGTTCTCAGTTTGACAAGTAACTTCTTTTTCCCGTGCACTGAAGAAACCATGGTGGAAGTCAGCAGATGTGAGAAGCAATCAGGGATAGTCCCAGATCCTGATCTAGATGCATACATGAAGGTATATGTTTAACTAGTCCGAAATGTTTGTCTCCATGTTCATGGGGTCTCTTAGCATGGTGCTTCATTCATTTTCTAGAAAAGGAATTCGTTGATATTTTCTACTCCATCTTATGTTTTGTCTAGAAAAGGCATTTACCTGAAAAGTGATATGCTTCCACTAAGAATCCTGATCAACTACTAGCTTCCCATAGCGCCTATTTTTTCTCGAGATATGAGAATTAACTTGATTTGAATTGCTTAAATCCATTCAGGGTTGCAGCATTTTTGTTAGGCATTATGTTTCGATCTTTTCCAATTTCCTTACAGTCTGTATTAAGCATCATGTTTCAATCTTTTCCAATTTCCATTTCAGTCAGCATTAGTATATTTCCATATGTAAAATACAACTCTTACTCACATTGTTTATAACAGGCAATATGAATCAAGGCACAGAAAAGTAGCCTTCAAACAGAATATATTTTGAAGGTAGCTTATTGACTTTTCTGCAGTGCTAGGTTTTTAATACCTATAACTACTTATTAAAACACAACATGATGTGGAAGTTTTTCTTTTAGATTCTTGGACTTGATATCTGTGCTGATATGCTGGTTGGAGATGCCATGAGAAGGGGCATATCTGGTGGTCAAAAGAAGAGGCTAACGACAGGTATGTGCTTGTAGCAGCAAAGGCAGCTTTTAAAGATGAGAAGATTTTCTGGTCTACAGCATTTTTTGTTTTACATGTGACTTAGACATTATGGTGTTCATATTCATATCATTTTTGTGTTTATTTAAGTATTATTCTTGTTAACAATGTGAAGGGGAAATGATTGTCGGGCCAACAAAAGCTTTGTTCATGGATGAAATATCCAATGGCTTGGACAGTTCCACCACTTTGCAGATAGTGTCCTGTCTTCAGCACTTGGTGCACTTTACTGATGCTACAGCATTGATTTCACTTCTTCAACCTGCTCCTGAGACCTTTGATCTTTTCAATGACATTATTTTGATGGCTGAAGGAAAGATTGTGTATCATGGTCCACGAACTTGTATTCTCCAATTCTTTGAGGACTGTGGATTTAGGTGTCCTGAGCGGAAAGCCGTTGCTGATTTCTGTCAGGAGGTAAGCATGCTGGGATCATTTTCTTATCTGGTTCTTATTATGTAAAAGAAATTGTGTTGCTAACCTGTTCTCCAACAGGTTATCTCAAGGAAAGATCAAGCAAACTATTGGTCAAGCAGAGAAGTTCCTTATAGCTATGTTTCAGTTGACGAGTTTATTAAAAAATTCAGAGAATGTAATCTGGGCATGAGGTTAGATGATGAGCTTTCAAAGCCATTTGATAAGTCTCAAAGCCATAAGGACAGGAAGAACAGTTGTTTGCACAATCCACCAACCAAGTATTGATATCTTTGAGGCATTTGATGAGGTGAAATTATATGCGTAGACTATTTTTCATTTCTTAGCTGTGGCATTACCAGTCTATTTTCACATTCTTCTTTCAATGCCATCATTGATTGTGACTCATTATTCTAATAGCTAAGACAGAACGAAATTGGTCTGATTTATTATTATATTTTAATACTATCAAATATTTTTACTAAACAAAACTGTACGTTAGAGTAGTATGTTCTCACTATGACAGCCGCAATGTTTTCCTCTTGCTGCAGTTACTTCTAATGAAATCTGGGGGATGAATCATCTATTCCGGGCCACTCAGTCAGAACTCAAGTAGGGTTATTGAATATTTTGAGGTTAGTTTAAGTTGCGCATGTTTGTTTACGAGACCTATTTGGATGTATTATTTTTCTTCCCTACCACCCTGCAATATTTTCTTTCAGGCATCAGATTCATGGTTTCTTATGAACAAAACACTTCTCCTGATTATGTTCTTATCCCGTTCCTTCCATAGAACATTCCTGGGGTGCCAAAGATCGAAGACAACGATAACCCAGCAACATGGATGTTAGAGGTCACTTCTAAATCTGCAGAAGCTGAACTCGGTGTAGACTTTGCAGAAATCTATACATTGTCAACCTTGAATAAGTAAGTAGGAATTATTTAGGTCCTAGAATCATCCTCTGCCATGGAGGAAATCATTATCCTTTTGCTGCTATAACTGGAATATTTCCCTTTTCCCAGTTTGATTTTTTTTCTCAGTAGATGAGTGTTTTGCCTTGTTACTGCAAGGAGAACAAGGAATTGGTTAAGCAATTGAGTTCACCATCACCTGGTTCAAAGGACCTGCATTTTGCGACAGTTTTTGCACAGAATGGTTGGGAGCAGTTCAAAGCATGTTTATGGAAACAAAACTTGTCTTACTGGAGAAGTCCTTCATACAATTTGACTCGCATAACTTTTGTATCTGTCTCATCTGTGCTCTTTGGCATGCTGTTCTGGCAGCAGGGGAAGACAATGTTAGTTAACATATTCTTGTTGCTCAAAAGTTCAATATATTTTTCGTTGTAAATTTTGCTTGCTTGATGAAGTGAATTTCTTAAGACAAATCCCCACTTCATCTGCTCTCTGTTGCAACCACAATATGTTTCCTCATGAAAAATGACTTTCAGATTTGTCTTGCATCATGAACGTGGTCAGAGCAAGCACTGAGGTAAAGTGAGATATAATTCCATGGAGAATTCTATCCTTAGAACTCGTTCTTGGTGTTTTCCACAAGTGTTATTGCTTTGCACCTACATGTTAATGTTTCTGAAAATATAGTTAGATGAGTTTAAATTTGTAGAAAATACTGACTATTTACAGAAACAACCAGCAGGACCTGCTCAACATTTTTGGTGCAATGATCCTTTTAGTATTCTTCTTTGGCATAAACAACTGCTCCAATGTTCTGCCCTTCGTTGCAACAGAGCGGACTGTTTTCTACCGAGAAAGATTTGCAAGAATGTACTCTCCATGGGCATATTCTTTTGCACAGGTTCAAATTTGTCACAGAAGTTGATTTAAATTGAATTCCTGTCAAGTCAAGTTCTTCAAGAAATTTAATTTAAGCTTTTATAATTGATTTGATAATTTGGTGTTTATTTTGAAATCAATGCTTGACATGTAGGTGCTAATTGAGGTTCCATACATATTCATCCAAACAGTTGTTTGTGTGATCATCACATATCCTATGTTTGGTTACCACTCATCAGCCTACAAGATATTCTGGTCACTCTACAGTATTTTCTGCACACTGCTTTCTTTCAGCTACCTTGGAATGCTGCTGGTATCATTGACACCAACGATTCAAATAGCTGCCATCCTAGCCTCATCTTGCTACACGCTGCTGAATTTGTTCTCCGGATTCATTATACCAAAACCAGTAAGCTTCTAAATTCTTGTGTTAATAATTTTACCCATGAAGTTTTCTAGGTGATGGTTCCAGACCGACCTTAAGAAGTTTGCAATAGCATATCTGAATTGAATACTTAATCTATTATAGCAGGAAGTCTGCCAAAGGTCTTGAACTAAAGTTCCAAATGTTAGTTGAAAAATGGAAGTTTCAAATATTGGAGAAAGCCATAACTAACGTCATTTACTTCAATTTTCATTTTGTTACTGAACAATTTCTACACCTAATATTCATAATGTCTTTATATGGAGAATCGCGTTTATGTTTGAAGAACCTCCATCTTCAACTCTTTAAATTGACTATGATGCATAGAGTCGTCTGTGATGTATCGAAGGCATGTTGATTATTCTGTAAAATGTAAGATGATGAGGTCCACTTGGTTCTAATTTCAGTTTTCTGACAACAGGGAGATGTCCTTAAGAAATAATTTACTACAACCTAATTCTCTCTTGCCAATTTTCCTTCTTGCAGCGTATTCCAGACTGGTGGATTTGGCTGTATTACTTATTCCCCACATCTTGGGCACTAAACGGCTTGTTCACTTCACAGTATGGGGATATTAAGAAAGAAGTCTCAGTGTTTAATGAAACCGAAACAGTTGCAGCTTTCATAGAGAGGTTTTCATTACAATATCTTACCTGTTGTTGCTATTGTTACTCTCATTTTCCCCCATTGCTTTTGCTTCACTTTTTGCATACTTCATTGGAAGAGTGATCTTCCAGAGAAGGTGAATTATGTATCTGAATAATTCAATACCACTACCATTTATATGAATGATTATATTACATAATTATTGCTTTGACTCGACCCTAAATATCCTTGTTTTGGACAACTACATAAAAGTTCTTATCACGGATGGTGCCCAAGTTCGCTCTCTTTTCCCTCTCTTTCCCCTGCTAACTCTTATTGTCTGTCTCAGTTTCCTGCAAAGTGAAACCCTCTTTCTTTTCTTTTCTTTTTTGAAAGAAAAAGAATGAAAATATATTAATGTAGAAGCACCAATGAGGTGCAACCCATAAACAAAAGTATTTACAGCTCAGTAATGCTATCTGCAAAGCGAAACCCTCTTGCTAACACATGAAACTGCAAAAACTGAACTCTGAAGGTATGAGTTTTTAGAGAGAAAACCGTGATCCTAATCTTCTTATGATAGGCTGGAAGCCTGCAATTGGAGGAGTTTGGAAGGCCTGCACTTGGTGGAGTTTGAAATGCCTGCATTCTAAGGTATTTGCTATTGATCCGGAATGGGATATTGAATCTGACTGGTCCAGTAGGGGACGGTGTAAATGATGCTGATAAGGATGGAGGTGTGGACATTGTTGGAAGCAGTTCAGATGCCATAATGAAGGCAAAACAAAAACTAGTCTAAGAAAGATAGTGGGACAAGGACAAGAAGATGGAACAATCCCTGGACAATTTTTCCCTACTCTTATTTAAAATAAAAAAGATACTTCATTCCAGAGGTACCAAGGGAGGACTGCCCAAGATACAACAATTACAGCTCAATCAAATGATCTAAAACCATCTCCAAATCCTCTAGATCCTGTATATCATGTCCCAAAAATAAGGAACCAAGAAGATAAAACCATCTATTCTTGATACTATGATAATCATTTTCTATCTCCTCAAAAGCTCTGGAATTTCTCTCTTTCAACACAACCTACATTAGAGATAATAGAATCAGCATTAAATATTTTTTCTTCTTACACAATCTAGCCCATGCCCACAATTCATCCACGATTCTCCCAGATCAACTTGGATTTCAGTTGTAAGGAAAGATTTGCAGAGGAGCTGTCGAAGTTTATGTTGTCAATGATAGAGCTAAGAAAGGGTGGGGCTGCACAGGTGTCCCAAGCTAAAGAAACAGACTGGGGTCCTGTGAGACATGTAAATCTAACATATATCCTTGAAAATGTTTCCATTCTGTACATGATGGTTGTGATTACAAGTTGGGATAAACAAATGTGTCACTCACAAGATTGGAGGAACCAGAGACTGACTGATGCACCAAACATCCCAAATGAACACCAATAGGCACTAGCACAAGGAAGTAGATAAAGAAGAAGTGGGTACTCAACGTTTCGAACCTCTCTTCCCAGGCAGCAAAAAACAAGAGATATTACCAAAACAGAAGGATCAATTCAAGGAATTCATCCTATCACTCTTTCAAATAGGGAGGATACTGTTGATGAATAGCGAGCGATACGAGAGGGAGATTTTGATGCTAGACTCTCAAGGTATCAAGACTTGAGGTTATTGTTAAATTATTTTAGGTGTTGTAATGATAAAACTTTTATTGTACATATTCAAGAGATGTAAAAATGCTGCTGCATTTTTGTAAATTATTTATATTACGATATTTATTTAAGAATGTAACAGAACATATATTTGAAGTTTTCTCCAGCACATGCAAACCGTGGCATAAATGTTGAAATAAAATCTAGTTAAGCAGGAGAGCGTCTAGATTCCTTCTACCTTCCGGGCCCTTTGAATACCATGAGGAGACGTAGTCCCCATAAACTACTGGACGGTAGCGAGCAAGAGAAGATTGAGTGACGAGTTGGGAAGCAGGCGATACTTTGACTGCCTTGGCCGGGTCATGAAATGTGGCAACTGAGAGTCGCGCTCTGTTGTCGTTTGTCACTGCCCTATGCACTGCGCTTTTGTAAATTCCGTTGCTTATTACCTGAACAAGTAACTCAGGACCATTTTTATTACGTCAAGATTTATTAAGAAGAAGAAGAAGAAGAAGTAGAGGAATCGCTGGTACCTCGGTTTGGTCGGCCAAAATGACAAGGATGGCGTCAGGCAAAGGATTTACGATGACCCACTCTCCATCCTTGAATACCTCAAGACCACTAACATCATCTTGAATCAACAAAGTAATGGCCCCCATGTCGGAATGGGCTTGGAGGCCAAGAGTGAGGTCTGGCTGAGGACAGGGAGGGTAGAAGCTAATAGTGATGTTCTGGTAGAATTCCCCGACAACTTCCTCAATGCACGAAGACGGCAGCCCTAAACTCTCAGAGATGAGGGCCAGCAACTTGTGGGCCACGACCTTCATGTTGTCTGCGTAGTCTGCCACAACTTGCCTGCCAATTCAAACTCATCATACGCAAAGAAAACACAACAACAGACGATAAAATTAGAGACAATCGATGGGGGATTGGTGGTGGGGGGAGGGACCTATAATTGGGAGGGAAATGAGGCCATCGAGAGGGGTTGCGGCGAGAAAGGGGGAGAGTATGGTGATCGAAGTAGTCCCTCCAGTCCAAGACGGTGTCTTTCTGGGAACCCAGGAGCATCCGGCTGCCGTAGCCTTCAGAGGCAGCGGAGTTTGGGTCGCAGGCGTACACGAGCTTTTCTTCGACCGAGGAATCGTTGAAGAAGGAGTGGCCAACGGATATGATCTGGCGGAGTAATTGAGCTGGGACGCCATGGTCGACGACATGAAAAACACCCCATTCCCTGCAGGCACGGCCTATGGCATCGATGGTGGAGACCACGTTGAGGGCGGGGTCAAAACCGCAGAGATCGACGGTGGGTATCTGTTTGTCATTAGTTTGCCGAGGGTGTTTGCGGTGGGGTCGAGTATCTGGAGGCTGGATGTACTGAGGAGGAAGGTTGCCGGCTTTTGCAAGGCTTTGCACCCTAAAAGCTTCCATGCCAATTAATGTGAGTCTGCAACTGAAAGAGAACAGCGGGGTCGAGCAACTCAGAGATTGAGATTGAGATTGATGACGATGAATTATTTCAATTCACAGCAAAATCAAGTATTTTCCCCTTTTAACAAACGTACTTTGATTCTCATGGACTGGGCTGCACAAATTGAGAGCCCATATCTAGCAGCCGCCATACTTACACAAGGATAAACAGCTGGTATTCTCTGAAGTAATTACTGGAAAATGGAAAAGAAGATACATGTATGTAACACCATTTTCGGCCTCCAAACTCGAGACTGGATTTCTGGGCCTGCGTTAACGAAAAAAAAACTCCCACTTCCTCCGTTTAACCTCCGACAACACTGTATATAATTGCATATATCATAAAAGAATGACCACATCAAATGGCATATTCTTATAATTAAAATGTAACAGCATACAGAACTTAATGAATGCGTATTTCTGATTAGATTCTTATTAATATTTTGATCACCTTCAATTTTCATCACTCGGCATATTTCAAAAAAAAAATCAAACAAACCTACTATCGCCCCAGATTTTTTTTTTCTTCCAAATACAATGAAACATCAAACAATACAACATCGAAAACATCCTTTTAAAGGTAGGAGTAGTAGGATCGCGTCCCACAACAGATGTCAAAATGTAAAAGATCCCATCTGTGAATTTAAGCCTGCTCCTTGTTCGATTTGAGGGGTTTCACCACCTCCCATGTGAAGTCAGGGTCATCCCTGCCAAAATGTCCATACGCTGCTGTCTTCAAGAACCTGCCATTCCCACCCCTCTTCAGATCGAGGTTTATGGCAATCATCCCGGGGCGGAAATCGAAGTTCTCCTTCACAATCTTCAGGATCTCTTTGTCCGGGATCTTTCCAGTCCCGTATGTATCAACAAACACAGACAATGGTTCGGGAACACCAATGGCGTAAGACACCTGCACAATGCACCTCCTTGCAAGCCCACTCGCCACAATGCTCTTTGCAGCTTGCCTTACAATGTACGCACCGCTCCTATCCACCTTAGTGGGGTCCTTCCCGGAGAAGGCACCTCCCCCGTGAGCACCCCATCCACCGTATGTGTCGATGATGATCTTGCGGCCAGTCAGACCAGCATCACCATGGGGACCACCAATGACAAAACGACCAGATGGATTCAAGTGGAAGATGGTCTTCTCGTCCAGGTACTTCTCGGGAATAACGGGCTTAATGACATGCTCTTTAAGATCAGCTGCGATCTCGTCGTTTGTCACAGTTTCATCGTGCTGTGTGGAGATGAGCACAGTGTGGACACGGACAGGGACCATTGCACCGTTTTCGTTGTAGTACTCAACGGTAACTTGGGTCTTGCCATCGGGCCTCAGCCATGCGCAGGTGCCGTTCTTGCGCACTTCAGTGAGGCGGGCACCAAGCTTGGTGGCAAGAACATGGGTCAAAGGCATAAGTTCAGGTGTCTCATCAGTGGCATAGCCAAACATGTGACCCTGGTCACCAGCACCAATCTCCTCAGGGCGCTTAGTGAGATGGCCATGGACACCCTGAGCAATGTCGGGGCTCTGCTGCTCGATGTTGACAAGCACATTGCATTTGTCGGCATCAAGACCCACATCGTCTGACGTGAATCCAATTGCACGGCACGTGTCGCGCACAATCTTCTCGTAATCCACATTGGCCTTGGTGGTGATCTCACCAAACACCATGACCATGTTGGTCTTGGTGCAAGTTTCACAGGCAACCTTGCTGTCGGGGTCCTGGGCGAGGCAGGCATCGAGCACAGCATCGGAGATCTGGTCACAAAGCTTGTCGGGGTGCCCCTCGTTCACTGACTCGGAGGTAAATAGGAAGGTCTCCATTTCTTCAGGACTGCACAACACATACGAAGAGGAATCAGCAAAATAGAAAATGGCCAAACAAAAACGGATCTCTAATAAATAACCACGAGACAAGATCAAATTGATTTTGACAAATCCACCAGATTAACGTCGAAGATCTGTCTGTTCGATGGCGAACAAGCAACAGAATCACAAACTAGTACAATGACAGTAATTAGTAGGAACCTGTGATCGATTTGTTCAATAACAGATTATCTACCTGGAAGAAAAAATTTCTATCAAAAGGTGGTAGATTGATCTTGATTAAAAGCACACTTTCCAATCTCCTGATCTACTTTTTATCGGTGCTTAATACACCAATTAAGGTGACAAAGTAAACATCAAAAGACTTTTACACAGTCGTGAAAATACAACAAGATCTGCAAACTCGAAGAAAACAGTATAGTAAAATGCTGCAAAATAACAGAGAAACATGCCGCACCGCAGACTTTAAAATAGAGATCCGACAGAATACCGATATAGAAATCCAAAAACTCAGCATATAATAACCGCAAAAACCGTAAATCTAGCAGCCGACTAACGAGAACGCGCAAAAGAAAAACAAAACAACGACGAAGTAAAAGACAACAGAGATCTAAAAGGACATTACACAAAGCAGAGAGAAAACGAAAGCAGAGAGAAGAGGCAAGCGAATGCAGATAAAGGGAGGTGAAGAAGAAATTGGTACCTGAGAGTAGCGATACTCGAGGGGACAAGAGAGAGAGAGAGAGAAAGATACGGAAGACCCTGGAAGAGCAGGTTGCGAGTTGGAAGGCGAAGAGAAGGATATTTATAGGCAAAATGCAGAGGGAGGTGCAGCCCATAGACGGCAAATTAGGCCAGATTCATTAGTTGTTGGGATTTAGATCTGACGGCGGGAACGGAGGTCTGAAATGGATCTGAGCCGTTGGTGAAGACAGCGTGTGATGTTGGTGGCAGTCGGTGGCGGGTTGGTGAGATGGGGGAATCAAAAGTTGACGACGCGTCAACCGGGAAACGGTTTGGCCTGTAAAAACTCGCGCTCGCACAGAATAAAAAAACGGTAAAGCGTGACGTGTTCAGTCTGTAAATGGAGCACTAATATTATTTATATTATTTTTATTACATACACATATACAGATACATACACATATATATACACACATGGGCTCTGATGCTGCTGTTTGCACAGCTAACAAATCCTGTAAATGACGTGCATACAGCATTATGTCCCATTGACTCCATCTACGAGTTATTTTTATTCAAGTTATTTAAAGAAATGGGGTAACTAGCTTTTACTATTTATGTTCTGTAAATAGGGATATAAGCATATATGTTTTCAATTTACAGTGCATTAGTAACTCCAAGCGCAGTTACTTCTGCTTCCACAAGGCAAACATCCTTCACCACACAGCCGTTGCTCTGCTGATTCAGATAACCAAGTGAAATATACTTTGCCCAACCGGTTTCCGGGCTCGAAGCACCGAACCAGTTACTAGCTGCAAAAGACGAACAAAAAGAATTTCATATTAAGAAGATTGAAAATTTTGAGAACTGGAATTAGTAGAATGGTAATCCTTGGTTGGGAGAGGACAGACTCTGCATATTACCTTTCCCAGAAATGTGCCTAGCATGCACCTGATCCAGGACACGTATGGTGAATTCTGCATATATTTTAGTAGCAGCAGGGAGGGTTGCTGAATCTGCTAAAGCCAGATAGAGAGAAATATGGGTACCCGTTCCATGCCGCTTCCCCTTCGGATATAGCTGTATCTTCCTGCATTAAGCACAAAATAGTATTTGCCTAAGGTTCAGTTTGTTTTATTTCTCTATCAACTATATTTTATAGTTACTATCTCTTTAAAGAAAATCTTTTGCAGGTGGCCAAAGGATGGAGAACAAATTGGTATAGGCAACAACAAACTCCAATCCTTGTTAAACCACCTTCTAGAGAAGACAACGAGAGGGGGGGAAAAAAAAAAGGTTTGCAGGGGTGAAAAGAAGAGATCTCAATTTCATTACTAAACTAAATGCAAAAACCACATGGCAGATACCATTTCTGATCTCCAGCAAAGAACACATTTGAGCTGTAGCATTCTAGATCTAACTTGGAGAAGTTCTCGATCCTCCAGACATACTTAGAAGTAACAGTATCCTTTATCATTGACAAGCATTCTCCTGCGCCAGTGCTCCTTTCTTTACGGACAAACACCTCTGCTCCAAACACAGCCGTGTCATCCACAAGGTATCCATTAGAAGCATCATTAAATGTTCTCAATGGAATGAATGCATCAATTCCCCACTCCAGCTTTAACCCATGAAACCGTCTTTCCTTTCCTGCAGCATCTGAGTATCGCAATATAACCAAATGATTAGTCTGCTGAACAAGACTTCCATGTTGCAGACTAAAACTTATTCAACAATTTTCATCTAGTTACATACTAAAAAACAATGTGAAACAATGCCAAAGATTGATTGGATAAAAACGAAATTGAAGTGAACTAATAGATTATTTGCTACATACAGCAGAATACCTTGTACGATCAAGAAATTGTCTTTGTTTTGATCAAGCAAAAATAGCCGGAAAATAGCATAGACCTCCCAAACAGGACCAAGTGAACTTGTGTCTGCAATTGCTAAGTAGGCAGAAATATGTTCTCTGACATTCTTGCTCTTATTTCCATTTGGATAGAGAACCAATTTCCTGTGAGTGCAAAGAAAACACGCTAATACTTCTAGAGCTTCAAGGCACAATATCTCTCAAAGTTCAGAACCATCGAATCAAATAAACAAAATATTGACAATTTATTCTCTATTTGCGATCAAGATCAGGTTTCATTCTCTAGGAGGGACTCGGACACAGTACTTCAGAGGCACATGGAATCTTTGAGCCAATAAAAATGTAGCTAAACATCAATTACAACACCTACGGAAATAGCATGGCAATGGAAATGAAAGTGAGAAACCATGAGGAAGAAATTGTACCATTTGTAGCCTGCAGCTTCGAAGCTCCCAGATTCATATTTCTCTAATGCATTCTTAGCCAACAATGAGAATGACTTGATTTTGATCATGTAATGTGCTGGTGGTGTATCCGACACAGATGTTGTTAGTCCTGCAAGAACAAGTTTCAAACCAATGGAATGTTAGTCCAGTTGGTAATTCCAGCTCTCTCCATAGCAGAGAGTCTGAATTTGAATGATGCTGGCTGTAGAGAAGCTCTAGCAATTTTTTATTAAAATTAATTACTAATTACTAATTGCAGGTGATCATGGACATTAATACCATCACTGCTAAATAGTAAATACCATTAGCTTCTCAGTTTTGGTTTTGGAACGATACATGCTATCAATTGTAAATTTCAATTTCTCATTTTGACTTTACTGTTACCTTGTCATTTACTAGTATATTATATGTATCTATGTATTTACAAAATAATAATAATTACACTGATAGTAATATAATCTTAGATTATTAGAAACACAATAAACTATTTAACTTAATAATTTAATATTAAACATAAAATTGTTTCTATCATATCTAATTATTTAAGTTACAAAGATGCTAAGTCAGTAAAGCTCATGCACACAATACAACATAATATCATACCAAAATAAATATAAACACATTTAACTTGTACATTTCCGTCGAGCCATACAACATGAAAGTTAAACTTAACATTAACTTTTAAGTAAAATCTAAAAGGCCAGATAAAATAACAATATGTTTGATACTAGTTGGCACTGTTATATTTGGCAAGTAAATCTGGTATTGATTGGAACAGATCAGTACTTAGCTTGCTATGAGATTTATCAATATCATATCACTATTAGAATGATACATTATGTATCGGGCCAATGTTTGGTGGGACAGTACAGTATATGCCAAAATAAAATTTATTATGATACAGTTAACAATGGTATTCTTATCAATTCAATAATGGAATATAGAGATGAAGACTAGTACGGTTGACCGTTTGACAAATATGCAAATAAAGAGAGAGAGAGAGAGAGAGAGAGAGAGAGAGTGCATGCTCCATACCACTTTGGTTGTCAGACGCAGTCCTGGCCATCGGAGAAAGTTAAAAGGGAACCTCTTAAAGAAATAGGGAAGAAAAGAAAGCTAAGAGTAAACAGATTTAATGTTCTATAAATAGGGAAGTAAAGAAAGCTATTATTCCAAACTTAAAAAAGTTCTCAAAGATCAAATCCTCGTACTCAATATCCAAAGATGGTAGCAACCAATAAGAATTTATTCTTAAAAAAACAGAATCTATTATGTACTTGCTGATGTAAACAATAATGTTTCAATTGAACACAACTACAAGTTAAGCATATTCATGTACCTTTATCAAAGCATGCAATCTTGTTGAATAGGAAAACTTAAAGAATATTCCAAAATGAAATTTTAAGGTTTAACAATTCCAGCATTATCTCATCTTAGACCATCATCTGTGACATCATATGTAATCAACGGTCTCACGTAATATTGGGGCCAAAAGGATTTC
The DNA here is from genome assembly GCF_000150535.2 of Carica papaya. Next base: position 175,191 of record NW_019014546.1, read on the forward strand.
TCCTTTTTTATTAGCAAAAATAAAAACGAAATAGAGAGTATTACCACATGAAGGCCAGGAATTCTCGGCCTCTTCATTTACTCAAAGCCAGAATGTCATGGCATGAGACCGTCCAAGGTTAGAGGTGCTATTTGAGGGCAAAAAATGGATTTCATGAGACATGCTCCTAATAAACTGCACTCTTCACTAAAACATGCATTGCTTTATAAGTATTTACAGAAAATTCAAGGCTAACTCCGGGATCGCTTCGGCTCAAGCATAAATTTTCATCTTGTGCTTCCAGATAGGTAATTGCAAAAAAGCAATATCATTCCCCAGCGAAGTACAGAAAAGGAAAAAAAAACTACATGTATATATATATAAATATAACTTGAACAAGTAAAACTTTGAATTTAATTTCTCAATTAACAATCTTCCTGACCATAACAGAATCGAGATACACAAGACCTAGCTCTTACAGCCAAAGCTTTAGTAAGAAAATAAACTACCACAAACCCAATCATAAAAGAAGTCTAGCTATGCTCCATATTTCCACCTCTCCAGGACTCAGAGGCTAGTCTACGTTGTGCTTAAAATGAAAGTAAAAATTGCTAGCCAAGGCACGAAAATCAATAGAGAAGAGTATATGTTAAAGGTGGCAGTATCAGCTGAACCATCTATCACAATGGAGATCCTTCAGGATCTTGGCCTTGTGAGTCCCAAACTGATTAATTTCTGAACCAACACTTTCTCGGCTGTTGCCTGAGGACCAAAAAAGTTTTAGACATGTATAGAAAAGCAAAGGTTAACATACAGCAAAAACCATGATAAGAAGATGTCATAAAAAGAGAAAAACCTCAAGCATGGGACTGTTCTTTGGTATATTGCAAGCCATAATTATGTTGAGACCAGTCTTTAACACTGTAATAGAAGCAGTAAACCAGCCACATAAATGTTGAAAACAATAAAGATCAGCTACATGTTTGAAATTCATGAATTTTACCTAGTCGTCGAGCAATCCCAAAACCTGTATTATCAGATGCTCCTCCAAGTACTGAAGTAACACTCACGGTGTTGTTCTATGCACAATCAAAGACAAATAGACATGTTCTTATTGTCAAAAAAAAAAAAAGGGTATGAACCAAGGATCATAACAAGAATGATAATTACAAAAAGTCAATAACCTAAAACAGGAGGAATTTTAAGAGAATTAGCTTACAGGTCGGGTAGGTGCAGCTGCATACAGGTTCCCAAATTTGGTAGAGTTGCAACCAATCCAAACATAAATCTATACGTGGAACATTACAACTTGATTTAAAAAAATGCAAAAAGAAACAGAGAATAAAAACTACAGAGCATTAATGTGAAATACTAACCGTATGTAGTAAACTTAACTAGTAAAATCATTTATGGGCACAAGGACATGTCATTAAATCTCAGTCTCAACTGTTTTTGCAAGGTGAATGGAAGGGAAATTTACCTTCCATTAGCTCATATGTTTAATGAGCACGCCATGATAAAAAAACAAAAAGAAAGTAAAGTAGTATACTATCATTTCATCAATTGTGAGGAAACAGTTCTGTTATAAATGGAGCCATATGCAAAACAATTTGGGAAAAATTTTCAAGGACCTGTCTGGAAAGATGGATGATCTGGAAATGAAGGGTGAGATCATCAACAACCTCACTGAACAGGTGATTGGGACACTCCCAATACCATCACCAGGATTGTTCTCTTGCATCGGATGTGCATCAATTTTGAGCTCATTTAACAGAGCGAAGAAACTGGGTCAAACTCTGACTCTTTATGGGCCATCTTCTGCAGAGGAGATAAAGTTGAGTGACTTAATAATACTATAACACCCACTAGGCTTATTTTTTTCATCATGTACCTCTGTCTGCTTAAACTTTAAACAAGACAGTCTAGGGCTTTAAGAATAAATCATGGCCCCAATTACTAAGTCAACTTGGCATTCAGATTTCTTCTAGTGAAGCCAATAGGAAAAAATTAAAAAACATGCTCGTGCAATTTGTTTCAAAACTGATTAACAGAGAACATAATCACATCCCTCCTAACATCTCTTGAAAACAAGCAAAAGTGTTAAAGCCCTTATTCTTAGACTGAGACAGTACCATCAATTACAGTTGAGTACCAGCCCATGTGTATGTTGACTTTGCAAACTCATCCTCTGTTTACTTCAAATTTTGAAGTTTTTTCCACAAATGGCAGCAAAAATTTGCTGCCCAAGGTTTTTAAAATCTCTAGCTACTCTAGTGGTGGAAACAAACATAAGAAAATGCACCAAAGATATTGATGCAAAACTTGGAAGGTGCTTCCAGTGGATTGCAGAGTTACACCTTCAAAACCGTGAAACATGAGTACGCAAGACTTGAGCTTGAAGTCTTGTGATCTTCCCTTATTAATAACAAAGGCAAGTTCATGGCATCTCTGCTCAAATCAATCAAGCAAATGAATTCACAATCAGGCTGACCCAAACACAAAATAGCAAGCAAGCAACTCACCCGGTACCCCACAAAATCAAAACAATCAAGCTGACTCAAATACAAAATAGCACACAAGCATTTACCCAGTAACCCAAAAAAGATGAACCTTTTCATTCAAAAATTAAAAAATTGACATAAGCCATCACCCGCTTTTGCGAAAAGTGAAGAAGAGTGTAACAAAGTAAATGAAAATGAGCAAGACCTTCAAGAGCTATATTCGCAATCACCAGCATAGGACAATTTTTTCAGAAGAAGAAAATGAATTATGTGAACATGGACATGGACCATAAAGAGAATATCCAATGATATAAAAGTACTTACATCTCAATCCAAATAGAAGAAATAGTCAAATAAGAAAAGGGAAGATTTTTGCAGAACCAAATCTCGGTTGAGAAGGAAATATTATAGTCAGACCTAAACTTACATTTATTTTCTCCCTAATTTTCTACAATCAATTAAAATCTTTTCCATTAAAAAAAGTTTCCAAAAGGAAAGATCCTATCTAATCAAATTAGTCAAAATCTTCTTAATTTTTATTAATTTTTCAATTAAAACAAGATTTAATTTCTACAATTAATTTAAAAGATCTATTTCTTCGTATTGCCCATGATCTTATCTGTAAATAAGCATTCAATTTATAATTGTAACAATTCAATATTGAAATCAATAATATTATAAATCTTATTCAAAAGAGATGTTTTCATCCTTCTTATTGAATAAGGAGCGGATCTACTTATCAAGATAATTTTTTATGGCGTTCCTTTCTTCTTCTTTTAATCTTCCGTTTCCCATTGATTCTAATTTCTATCATTGTTGATAAAGGGAGGGTTTTTATAAGATCAAATTTCTTTGATGTTTTCAATGAAATTGTGTGAATTCTTGATCACGTTTGTTGATTTGGGGTTCCGCATCAAAGAAGTAAATTAGCAAGATAGCAAGTAGGTGCACATAAGTACAAAAGCTTTACAAGTCAATCATAATGTCAATAAGGTCCCAATGTCCTCATCAAAGGAAAGAGGATAACTTTAAATAGAAAGCCCAAGATCTGGAACTATAAATCTTCCAAATCTATTAAAAGGGAAAACTAAGGTTTTTAAAGGTCCTTATATGATGGCCTGCATCATAGTCAAGGAATAAGAGATATGAGTTTTCTCCTGCTTTTATCACTCCAGCTCCCCTGCCAAACAGATCTCTTTACCACAGAGCCTGCTATCACTCAATTCAATCTGAGGAACTCAACGGCAGCACATCGACAATGGAGAGAGAACAAACAGCAAAAACCGATGATCCTATGTCTCAATTTCCTCTTGTGCAGAAAAAGACCCATTGGCTAGAATCTTTCCCTCTTTTGAAAATTGTCAATAGTTAGAATTCTGTCTTTCACTGCCTCCAAACTGAAGAGAGGAATTCAAGGAGGTAGATTTAACTTCCACGAAAATTTCCTAGGGAAATCATAAAGTAGAAAGCCAAATTAAGCAATGTGCAAATAGAAAGATTTCACTGTAAAGGAGCTGCAATCGTCCAACCTGCAGTTCTGTTTATCTTTACTATAAAACGCACATTGAAATTGAATATTACAGACATGCATGGGAAAACTGACATATAAGGTTGCTCTTTACATATGAAGGAACGAAGTCTAAGGTCTGTGAGGCCATATAAACTTAAGAAGCACCAAGAATCCTTTCGTCTGCCAGCCAAAAGCATAGAAAGAGAAAAGAAATCTCGATAGAATCAACAAAAGATGCTACCCTAATATCCCACATAACCAGAAGACCTCCAAAGAAGGATTCTCAAAACCAAACCTTAAATCTCGAGGCCCACACACTACGAACAATCATCGAATTAACAATTTCGTTACTCCATGAAATCTGCAGCTACTAATATATTTTTTTATTTCGTGACCACACACTATAAACGACACTTTTTGATTTAGTGACCAAGCTGCAGCTTTAACAATGTGTGCCCCCCGCCCTAACTTAATAGATTAGAATCCCTAAGATCGTTCCAGTTGAAAGATAAAACTATGTCAGTTCATGTTTGCTCAGTGAAGGTGACTGATCTTATCACTGTTGTGCGCCTACTCTAGCACAAGGTCAATAAGACGGCAATCCATTGAACCCGTCCTTTTTGACTTGGAGGACCTTGCTAAAGCAAAACTGTTTGAGACTAACAGTTCCTAAAAAATTAAAATCTGTATTAGATAAACAAAATCCAATTTCATCCAATAACTCAAACAAATCAAATCCTATTCTGCTAAACTACAGACAACGAAAATTTAAGAGAACTTGAGTTTCTGTATATATACAACGAGAGAAAAAGAGAAATGAAAATTACAAATATAGTAGAAGTTAACTCATTTGACAGAGATGGGAGAGACACGATATTGCAAGAGGGAACGACGGCCGTATTAAGAGCTTTTGCGCGCGACACAGTGAGAGAGAGAGAGAGAGAGAGAGAGTCATACCGGGATGTGGAAGAGCGGCGGTGGCTTGCAGAAACGTGGTGATGACAAGGTCGTCTGATATGGCACTGTGCCGAGGACGACAGTTATGCGTGCGAGGAGACAATCGAGAGAGCGAAGATGAAATGAAACAGGAGCATTATTAACATTTACAATTATATTTATTTTAATTTTTAATAATAAATTTTAAAATTACTAAATTGATTAATAAATTTTTTTTTTATATTTTTGTATAATATATTTATATTTATTATTTATTATTTATTTTATTAAATATAATAATTATTTATTTAAATACAAATATAATTATTACTGATAAATAATTTAATTTTTTTATTATATATTTATTTATATAATATTTACTATTACATAAATAAAAAAAAATAAATTAATAATTTAACTTAAAATATAACCGTATCATCTTATCATTTAAATAAAAATATATTATTAACATATATCGATATATAATTATTTAAATATAAAAAAAATTTATCATTCTTATTTTATATTATTATCATTTAATTATTGTTATTATTATATATTAATTAATTATTATTAAAATTTATTCAAATAAAGTCTTAGGAGATTTTTTTTTTCTTTTATCTACCAACAAAATATTCATGCAGTAAAAAATTTTGGTGATATATATACATATAAAATTATTGTTTTGAAGGTTAAAAAAAAAAACAATTGATAGTTAAGATTTTTTTTATTTTGAAGGCTAATTTTTTTTGTATACTAAATAAATTAAAAGACTTTAAAAGCTAATATTTTAGAAATCCAAGCTTGTAATTTTTTTCATATGACCCAAACTTTATAGAGAAATACTCTGTCAATTGAAATATATATATATATATATAGAGAGAGAGAGAGAGAGAGATAGAGAAAGAGAGAGAGAGTAATGGTCTCAACAAGCAGTCTCTAATATTAAGGCTAAGAAAGAAATTCACTCTCAATGTCAATCAATTACTGGAAGAAGAAGAAGAAGAAGAAGAAAATCCCTACTTTACATAGTGGAAATGAAGTTGTTGGAATCCCCAACATTGATCTTTTAAAAATAAAACTGAGGAAACCTACCCGAGCATTAAAAAAGAACAACAACAACAACAACAACGAAACCGACCAAATTTAACAGCAGATTCTTAGATAGCCATCTTCTGTTCCAACAAGAAACAACCGGGAGAATGGTAAAATACTTATACTTGACAGTGCTGACATGTTTCTCGTTCCATTTCCTGCCATGTAAAGTTTCTGAGGTATAACTCGATGTTGTCCATCCTACATCATGATATTAGCATAATTACATAACAAAGAACCTGAAATATAACAAATGAAAAAATAGCGGGAAAAAAAAAACCATGTAAATTACGCGCTCCTCACCTATACAGGCGACATAAATGGAGACACGGCAACTAGCTTAAAGTTTGAAGATACACTGTATAGAAGGGCAACATTCTAAAATATGACTTACGGGGTTCTCTGGTAAGAAATAGGAGGAGATCATATGAAGAAAAATTTACTGAATTATCTAGAATTGCTCCCCATACGGTGGATGACAACTGGGCTGTGACCAGCTCTTAGAAGCAAGGAGTCCCATTGAAATTGAAAATATTACGCGGAAGTAGGTTATGAACATTTAATCTCCAAAAAGGACAGTTAGATCAGACTAAAATAACATAATTCTCTGTTCAAAGTTTAGCAAAGGTGCTGAAGAGATCAAGAACCAAATTACAAACAATTAGCTACTTGCAACAACGAAAAAAGACTCAAACACACAAAATCAGTTTGAGCCGTAAAATTCCATAATCAACTTGGAAAGACCTAACAGAAAAGAGAAACTGTTTCCCTCTTTTTTGTGAAGGTTAAATTCAGCTGCTTCAAACAATTTAAAAGAGGCAAGTGCGAGATCAACGTCTTGGACGTTAAGAGAGAATGAGACCTGGATATGAAGTGTCCAGATTTTTAATTCGTACAAGATAGCCTTGTACTTCTCCTTAATTACTTACTAAACTTGTTAGAAGAAAACAGCTTACACCTAAGCACCTTCAAAAAATAAAATTGTTTCTAACAAACTTTTGGCATATTCATTTACTACAACATACCTCATCAGTGGATTTGGATAATGAAAATAGTCCAATCTTCTTTCCAGAAATTGAAATAACATCCTGCCTCCACAAAGAAAAACCAGAGACACCGTCTACGTGACCTTTGAAAACAGTGGGTTGTGGTGGCCCATTCCTTCAAGTCATGAAATTGAAGCAATCAGATTGGAAGGAGTTCAATAATGCACTTACTGTCTATGACACCGAGTGTTAGAACTGAAAACCCCAAAATGCATTCAATCTTCCATGGAAAAGTTTCCCTCACCTCCTCAAGTCCCAAATTCGCAAAGTCCGATCGAGAGAGCTCGAAACAAGCAAATGGTCCTCTAGTGCAGCTAACTGCATGCATGAAAGATAAATGAAACTCCACTCCAAGTTAAAGTAGTTTTCTTCAACAGTGTATGTATATACCTTTGTCACATATCCATCATGAGCTCTCCAAGAGGAAACAACATTTCCACTCCTCACATCAAACAACTTACAGTGGCCAGAACTTAATCCACTTGCAACCCAAGATGGTGAAGTTGAAGTCCTGTCTTTTTGCATATTGTCAGACCCACACGAGCACAAGGAAGAGACAAGAGAAGGAAAAGCAGATTCATTACATTCACCCCTCCAAAAATGAAGTTTTCGACCTTGGGCAACATCAATGAATCTGTCATATAACAAAGCACAAAAGCAGAGAGCATTAATGTAATGCTCTTCATTTTATGTCAGCTTGATATGACTCTCCATCTAAGAGTAAGCACTCACCTGAGAGAACCATTCCCAGTTCCAACTACAAGCATGCTAAGAAAATCTAAATAATGCATACAAGTGTACAAGCTCCCATCAAAGGCACTGGTCAATATGCCACCCGACAAGGTATTGGAGTTGAGTATATTGCTCTGATCAGCATTAATTTTAGATACAGATGAGACAAGATGCACAGAATCCACAGAAGGTTCAGCAAATACTGAGATAACTTTCCCGGTTCGGCTATTCCAAACATGTATAGTTCCATCACAAGATGCTATTCTTCCACTGGAAGACAGGAGACTTATGTCGTTGACAACCTAAAAATATACAGAAAACAATTAGGGGCATCGCATAACCACTATCAGTACCAACTTTTCGAAAACTGTACATGCCCTGCATGTGTATGCAAGCATGTATCCATGTAACTTCTAGGACTACTATAGCAAACTTCAACTTATTTTCAAGATGATAACAGAAAAACACACCTCTTCATGACCATAATATCCAGACACACAGCTTATTTTCATCAATTCCCACTTCTGAACACTTCCCTTGGATCCTGGACCACTACCTGCAGTAAAAACTGCATACTCATCCTGGCAAACTGCTAAAGATCTGAGCACTCCATGATGAGCACGGACAGAAGATATGATGGATGCTCTAATTTTCCATGGAATTTCTTCTTTCAAAGCCCCTATACGCCCTGGGAAATCAGCTCCATCCCAGCTAGCAACTGGACTAGGAAACCAAAACCAGGGTTCACGATTCATAAGGTTTGAAGTTGCTTCAGTTCTCTCAACTCGACTCTGTTGAAGATCAGGAAAGCGCCTTTGAGGCATCAAGTTTTTGGAACCTCTAGCTCCCTGTGATTGTGGAATGGACCACCCAACCCCATTAAGCAACAGCTTAGCAGGACTGTACTCAGATACTAAACCCTTGCTTAATACAAGTCTCTTAGGAACAATATTCTCTCCACCACTTCGAGATGATTCTCCTGTATATTCCCACTGAATCATAACAGGTTCAGAAAAATGGAAATGCAGAAACTATATAAAGGCTGATGCACGTGAAATGGACCACTATATCAACAAATCCGCAAGCCTTCACTCCACAAATGGCTTCCGGTAAAATTTTTTATTCCCGAAGTACAAGGATGGTATATAATCACGCATACACACTGAACCAGAAATATTTCTTTGAGAAGATTCCTTTATACATATAGAAAAGTTGCTTCAAGAACATCTTTTATATTCAGAAAATAAGAGAAGCTATTATCTCTAAAATTTCAGATTTATTACTTTATATTCTAGAATGATCATTTACCTAATCTACCTTCTTTTTGAAAATCTTACAGAAGGATCTGGTAAGGATAATATGGCTTATAGTCGATATCAAGACGGAAACACTCAGAAAAAATAAAAGACAACTGAAAACAAGAAATAAAAACAACAGAAAAGAAAAAAAGAAAAAGGTTATGTTGATTGAATTGGTTCCAGGCAAAAACAAATCCAGTGAGACTCAGCTGCTTCCTCCCTCTCTCCTTGCCTCCCCTCCCATCTCCTCTTCCGCCACTCACCCCCTTGTCAACAAGCCACAAGGTGTCACAAGCTGTTCATGGACAGCTAGGAGCCAACAGTCTAGCCACCTAAAAACAACCAGCAAAGCCACAGCTAGATGCTATGACCCTGCCCATCAGGTGACAAATGAGGCGAAGGTTCTATTTTTTTTCTTAAGCATTTTTTCAATATTCTTGAATTTATAAATATTCCAACTTATTTTTAGAAGTTATAAAATAAGATTAATTTATTAAAGTTAAAACTAGTTAACTATTATTATTATAATATAAGGAAGGGTATTTTTTGGTTGAAAAAGGAAGGACATGCTACCAACATAGTTATCCCTCACCGACCACTAAACCACCACATCAGTGGAGCAATTCAAGATAATTATGCTGCCAAGAAAGTAACACCCTAACAGGAAACAAAATGGTTGACAAACGAAGGCGGAAAAGTGTAGGGATTTAGAAGACAAAAACGATAACAATAAGGAAACAATCTACATAAATAAACAAATACATGGGTCTACTTTAGCCTATATCTTAAGAAATAAATGTAGATTTTCCAAAAAAAAAAAAAGATATTTAAAAACACTTACCTATTGAAAAAAGTTAAATAGAAAAGTTAATTGATTAAGAAATAGGATATACTGGCAAAAGAAATTGAAATGAAATAAATGATATCCAAAAAGCTTTGGATAACATAATTCGCTCTTTAATGAAATTCTTCTTTTCTTTCTCAAAGAAAATATGGTACAGAATTGATAGATAGCGTTCCTCAAAAGGTGAAGCTCAATTACCTTCCAATTATAACACCGGAGAAGAAACTGCTCAAGAAGCAACCATGTTGAACAACCTTGGCGAAGTTTCTCAATCCCAAGAAGAGATGCAAAAGAAGGATAGAGAATTAACCTGTCAATTCCAACAAACTCAAAATAAATCAAAAGCAGTTAAGAACAATGACGCCTTTCCACATAAGATAACATAGTTTCATGCAATAATATGTATCCAAGCAGGTGATATGAGATAACAAAAGCACCCACACAAGATCCATGCGGCATTCAAGTTGAAATTCTGCATCAACTTTCAGTTTAGAAACCTTCAGGTTCCTGTTAAGGAAACTAGACCCTGTAGCAGTTTCCTGAGAAAAAGCAAACTCATCAAATAGCTCCTTAAGTTGTGGCAGAACATGCAATGCTGTCAACTCTGGTCCAATCCGCTGACAAATTGCTATGAGAGCAGTAGCAGCAACCTGGCAGATGAGTGAAATAATAAAGCAGTCAAGTGTTATGTTTGAGATTTCTTAAACGTGATTTGTAAGAAGCCCTAGGTGATATCTAAATTTGTATTCCCAAGTCCCTAAGTAGGAAACTAACCCTATCTGTCCCACACCAACTTCTTTTTCATTTCTGAGGGAAAAAAAGAAGTAAGAATCTTCTAAGTTGACCACTAACAATATGAATATGGTAAGCTGTTATTTATTTTCTGCTTTTTTCTGTATTTGCTCTTCCTGTCCTAGACTATAACTTCTTAGAAGGTTATCCTAATACAGAAGTGCAGAAGTTCTCTGAAAACGACACTTTAATGCAAAGTAATAGACAAACAGATGAAAGAGCTTTCCTTTTGGGAAAAAACATCACTTAACCAGCAGGTGGTTGGCTTATTGTCTCATCTTCCTGTGGATGTTCCTATTGATTGTCATCCAGTATTTCTCATGAAAGACATAACACATATCTAAAAACAAAATTCTGCAGCAACTTGCAGACCTTAAGAACGAACTAACTTCAATATATATGGTAGAAAATAGAAGTTATAGGACTTTAAAGCACCTGAAGCACTGATACTTCCAGATTTTTCTGCATAAGAATCAGAACATGGAGGCAGCTTCGATCCTGCATAACAATAGCATATGCACTATTGCTTCTTAGAATATTATCCAAGTGTAGATAATGACACTAAATTTAAGTAACTAACATACAGTTGGGAATTAGAGACATACTTCAACCAGCTCCTTAACAATCACCTCATGTGACGAGAAGGCAACTAGACCATCTAATGTCATTAAACAATCAGTTACAGCTAGACAACTCCAGCTCTGGACTGGCTCAGGGCTATTCATGCATGAAATGTCAATGCAATAACGAGCTACATGTTTAAGCAATGGTAGCATCTGTCTGACAACAAAAACTTCCCCCAATAGACCACCTGAAAATCCAAAGGATGGCAGTAGCTTAAAAAGCTTAATCAAACTTTCTACCAATGGAATCAGTCAGACAACCCAAAGAAACTAAGAAGTACCAATTCTAACCAGCACATCAATCC
>NW_019014546.1:221647-235124 GCF_000150535.2 Carica papaya
TACTCTGCACATAATGTAGCTCCGGTTGAGCCTTTCCTGCTACTCGAAGTCCTGGGGATGCAAGGATTCGAATTATTCCCATTTCCGGTTTTGCTATCCAAACTTTCGATTCTCCTGTCCGATGATCGATGCCTTTCTCCTGTAGCTTCGTGTTTCTCCCTCGAATCAAAGTCGGATTCGCGAGTCTCTTCCTGGTACTGCGACGGATCTTGTATGGAGTTCAATGGAGTTCTGGCCGGTTGAACGTGAACTGAGTTCATCGAGTTTTCGAACTCGTCTCCCTTCGTTTCCACAATAACATCCATCGAAGCGTTCCGAGAGATGAACCGAGAACTGTTCCCGCCGTCTCTCAACATTTCTGAAATTCAAATACTAGAAGGCAAACTTTCAGTTTACTTCAACATCAACAACATGTAAATTATTGTTTTCTAGATCGGAGAAAAGGGGATTAACGTTTATGAGTTCGAAAGCTGGAGCCTGGAGCTCATCTGCAGAACTGAAAGTATGAAACAGTACAAAGCTAGTCGCCGAAGATATGGATTAGACCCGCTCAATTTTCAATTTGAATTTCTTATTTTAGTTGGATTATTTTTTCATATTTTTTAAAATGCGTCCAATACTTTTTACTTTTTTTTTCATAGATAATTGGTTAAATATTTGTTAAAATTTATTTATTTATTAAATTACATACATTATATAATTAAAAAAATATATAAATTTTTATTACAAAATTAATCTTCAACATTTAATATTTATATTTAATTAAATATTTTTATAGTATATTAAATAATAATATTTACATGTCATGTTATTTAATATATTAAATCCATTGTATGCACCTATTTAAAATGATATACTATATTGCATCAAAGCTAATATTTTTAATATAATAGAGGCATCCAATAAACTTTTTTAAAAAAATTAAATAAAAAAAAACATAAAATAAGTATTATTTAAAATATCATTTAATATGTTAAGATTGATCAACTTCTGTATTTATATTTTAAAATTTAAATAATAATACGAGATTCGAGATTTACATACGAAAATTAAAATATCGTGATAAGATTATAATCTCGCTGATAAACTTCTCGATTCTCAAATTAATTTACAACACAACGCATCAACAGACTTAAATTCGATATAAACTTTAATATAAGATACTAGCATTATCTTTAATGATTTATAGACAAAATATAATTTATTCAATTTATGCAATAAGAGAATCGGAAAAGTAAATACATATATATGTATATATAAATTTAAAAGAGTAGGATATATTTAAAACATTCGTAATATATTTTGTTATAAGTAAATATTTTATATCACATGTAAATGTAACAATATTATGATATAAAATCTATTTTTTTATTGTGTTATTGTCTTCGTATTCACTTACAATTGATATTTGACTATATAACTCAATAAAATAAGAAATGCTAGCCGACTCTAACTACATTTAGCCTAATATTAGTATTAACCCACAATTTTTTTTTTTTTAATTTTAATAATATTATTTTAACTGTAATTTTTAAATACGTACTTTTAATCATTAATAATTATATTATAAACTAAAAATTCATTTAAATTTGACCGAGTGTTGTCAAATATAATTTAAAAATAATTATATTATTTTAGGTAAAGTAACTTATTAATTCGAAATAAAATTAAAGTAAACAATACTCATGAGGAGGGAATTCAAAGAATCCAATGATTCAAAATTTCAATTCAAATGTTGTTGTTGGACCCCCATGGGCAATATTAAAAGGACCACCAAAGCCAATTTCATTGAATGCCCTACCTATACAAAAGCTCTTTAACTATCTATTGCCATTGCATTTATTTATATAGAAATTTTATTATTATATGAATAAATGTATATATGTTTCTTCCAACTCAAATTTATATTATTAATTAATTATATGTATGTATCTTTTATGTATCATACTATTTTTTATTTTAAACAATTTATAGTATATTTAATTATTTTATTAAATAATAAATAACACATTATTTTTAAAAAATAATATATATTAATCGAGCAAATATTAGTACAGATATATCGGGGACTAAACCGACTGAGATATGAAAAGCAAGAGTACTATGTGCTAAGGAATGAGCCGCATTATTGCAAATCCTACGAATCCATTAAATAGATATATATGGTCGAGAATTCAGTATCTCAATACAACTAGCAATAATAAATCCAAATTCGAAATTGCCCTCCTTTGACGACTGTATTGCTCTCTCGAGCATCCATCTCTAGTATGAATAAACGTATATATGTTTCGTCCAACTCAAATTTATATCATTAATTCATTATGTAAGTATGTTTTATATATCATACTATTTTTTATTTTAAAAAAATTATAATATATTTATCTGTACAAAATTAAGTTTAGATATGCATACTGTTTATCATTATTAAGAGGTCATGATATTATTTATCTTATTGTTATTAATATAACGTGTAAGTTTCATATAATTATTAAATTTTAGAAATTTTTATTTAAAATATTAACTATTTTATTAAATAATAAACAACACATATTATTTTTTAAAAAATAATATATATTAATCAAGCAAATATTAGTACAGATATATCGGGTGCTAAAACGACTCATACATAAAAAACAGGAGTACTATGTATCAAGGAATGAGCTGCATTATTGCAAGTCCTACAAATTCACTAATTAAATATATATGGTCGATAATTCAGTATCTCAATGCAACTAGCAATGATAAACCCAAATTCGAAATTGTCCTCCTCTAGCGACTGTATTGCTCTCTCGAGCATCCATCTCTAGTATGAATAAACGTATATATGTTTCGTCCAACTCAAATTTATATCATTAATTCATTATGTATGTATATTTTATGTATCATACTATTCTTTAATATTTTATTTATGTTCACTATTTATTTTCAAAAATTTATAATACATTTATTTATATGAATTTAAATTTAAATATGCATACCGTTTATCATTATTAAAAGTAATGATATTATTTATCTTATTGTTATTAATATAATGTGTAAGTTTCATATTATTATTAAAATTAAAGTATTAATTATTTTATTAAATAATAAATAATACATTATTTTTTTAAAATAATATATATTAATCAAGTAAATATTAGTACATATGTATATGAGACTAAACTGGCTCAAACATAAAAAATAAGAATACTACGTAAAACTTGTGTTAAGGAATGAGTCGCAATATTGCAAATTTTACGAATCCATTGAGTAGATGTATCTGGTCGAGAATTCAGCATCTTAATACAATCGACAATGATAAACCTAAACTCGAAATTGTCCTCCTCTAACGACTCTGGTGCTCTCACAACCCTTTGAGCATCCATCTCTAGTATCTTCAGTTATTGCAGTACACTCCGACATTCTAACAATTCAACTAAAAAAAGGCGATAAGCACCCTTGACTCCTACCCGAAAACACCTTGACAAGTCCACCGGAGGAATCTCGGATAACATTGTGCCATCAACGTTGCATTAATATACCTAGATACTAGTTTAAATTATATATAAACAGAAAAAATTTAATTGAAATTTGTGTGAGTGATCCTTAATATTTAGTTACAATTAGAATTATATTTATTATTTTTTGAAGATGAAAATACCAAATTAAATGGACATTAACAACAAACTTATTAATTCTAAAATTATTTAAAAACAATAAACTATCTTGAATGAATCTGCAAAATTTAGGGTTTAGTTGAATTAAAAACTAAATTAAAAGCGAATAAGAACTTAATTTTTCCAATTAGGGAACAAGAATAATAAGTTCAGTACTATCTTGAGATGATGTAAACAAATGGAAACCAGAGAAGCAGGAAAAATGCATGAAATAATGTCCTCCGCCTGCTGCCTCCTCCTAGATCCCCAACACTACCTGCAGCTGAAACACAGCCAAACACGGAAAAGTCACTCAAAATTGAACAAGACAAGGACGAAGAAAAACCAGAAAATTGCAGAGTCTAGTTCTTAATTACCGCATTCTCTAGTAGCATTAATGGAGGCAGAGCAAACACAAAGCATCGCTTCAGTTTCAGTGTCAAACCCACAGGTTCCACCGGAAAGCTTACACCTTTCACACCCAGTTTCGGGCAGAGCGTAAACAAGCTTGATCCCGTAAACCCAGTCCACCGGCCCCACGCCCTTGAGACCATCAACGTCAATCACCGTCGTGTAATGCGTACAGTCCAAAATATTCATGCTCATGAACTTAACCGTATCGTACCCTGTGAAACAACACGGCGGCGAGGTGCTGTTACTCACCAAATGGAAAAGCCTGAAAGCGGTACACGCCCCGTAAAGCTCCTCGCAGGAATGGCCGGAGAAGTTGAAGCAGCGGTCTTTGTAGTGGTTGAGCACGGGGGAGTCTATAGAGCAGTTCATAAGAGCGAAAACGGTGTCCGGCGACGGAGGGATGAGGACGGACTGAATGTCGGTCATGAGAAAGTCGTGGTGGGGCTGTAAAATGGAGCAGGTGGACATGGCGGGATCGTAGATGACAAGGGTCTGCTTGTCGTAGTCGATTTTCTGGACCTTGTAGGTCCCTGAAGGAGTCAGGAAGAAGAGCTCGGTTGAGCAGTTGAGCATGTTCCTGAACTGCGGCGCCCCGCAGCCGTCGTCTATGCCAAATGGGTATTTTATTGGAACATTGCCGCAAAAGGATCTGCAAGAGGACGCGACGGCAAGGGAAGGTTGTGGTTGGTCAAATACTGCCGCTGCCACGGCTAGGACGAACAGAGTCAGCTTGGAAACTAACAAGAGCTGCATTTTCCTTTCTTGGTTCTTGCCAATTTTAGTTTTGGTGATGGAAAGACAAACGACTTTTGCCAAACGACGGAGACGACAGACATATCCCCATACAATTAAATTAAAACACGATTATTTCACAAAGTTAAAAATAAATATCATCCATGATATACATCTACATGAGCTTGACGAAATGGGGCTATTGTGGGAATTCACGTCCGGGATTTTCTCAATTAGTCAGTAGACTTTTTGACGGATGCGCTGGAAATGGGATCCACATGTTTGAAAAATATGAACGAGAAACGTTAAAAGATTTACTGCATGAAAAGCTGAAAAGCTGAAAAGCCACAGTACTGAAATCATGTGTCTTGTCTTTTGAGAAGGAGTTGATTTCAAATTAACCACTAAGAATATCTTTAATATCATATATAATATGTTTGCACATTACTTATAATACACCACCCAATACAACAAACATAGATTTATATGACAGTATTTATACATATAACTTTTATATTCATGCATTTAGTACAGTAGAGTACTAAACTAAGCAACATCAGGCAGCAGGAAGGTTGGTAAAACGCATGTAGGGCTGTTTGGAGGGCAAGTCAACAGTGCGGTAGCCCTGAGGGTACCTCTGCTGGGCTTCCTCGTTGGAGACGCTGGGAGGGATAAGAACCGGATCCCCCCGTTTCCAGTTAACCGGAGTCGCCACTTTGTGCTTGCTTGCTATCTGAAGTGCGTCCACCGCCCTCACCACCTCGTCCATGTTGCGCCCAACACTCACCGGGTAAAGAAAACTCAGCTTTATCTGCACAAATTAAACATGTCACTAAATCGTAAAAAAGTGAAAATAAAAAGGATATGTGAGTTCAAGAAAACCTTCTTATCTGGGCCAACGATGTGGAGGGCTCGAGATGGAACTAGGCTTCCTGATGGGTCTTTGAGATCTGGCTCAACCATGTTGAGTTGGGCGAGGATTTCCCTCTTGGGGTCCGCAATCACCGGATATGTGACTCTGCACCCAGGCTGCATTCACAAAAATTTTGGACTTTCACATCTATTATCGTTTGACCTCAAAAGAAACAAAACAAAAAGCAATATTGAAGCGCACAGTATAGGCTTCAACATCTTTGAACCACTCGCTATGCGACTGGACAGGATCACAAGACAAACCCAAAAGCTTCACTCCTTTGCTTTCAAGCTCCGGACCATAAGCAGCTATCTTGCCCAGCTCCGTGGTGCACACCGGCGTGAAATCGGCTGAACAAAATGCATTATAATGCACAAAAAACAAACACATGACACAAACTATATATGTATATATCCCGCATGCTTCTATCTAAAATTAAACAACCGTGGCTGTGCGTGAAGTGAGAACGAAGAAAAAGTACTGCACATGTACAAGGAGTAACCTGGATGAGAGAAGAGGATGGTCCAGTTATTGCCGAAGTAGTCATGCAGCTTGAAATTTCCATGGGTGGTTTCGACTTGAAGGTTGGGAACAGTATCCCCAAGAGTAAGGCCTGGCATTGTTCAGACTAAAACACAGTAGAATTTCAAAGTCCTCTCTGTTTTCCGATCAATGGGGAGTTCTGCGGTTTGGAGATTAAATGTTGTGGGAGAGTGGATGCATGTAAAGAACGTGGCATGCGTCGTGGCGATTCCATTCTGCGATTGCGTGCCTCGTGCAATTCTCTTGCTGTCCTATTTTATTTTTGAAAAATAAAAAATGGGTCTGGAGTATACTTATTTTATTTTTTAAACGGGTGGCACGCTGGAATTTTCATTCAAGCGAAATGTCCCGGGTTCGATACCCCGCGTCCTCCATTTTCGTTTTTAATATTTTTGACGAGTAGCCACGGTTCGGGTGCCTGAGGGGCTTCCGTTTTCTTACTGACGGACATGATTAAAGGCAGCGGATGACGATGACAGATATTGAAGTGAATTTTTTCCCGCCTAATAATTTCTAGCTCCTTTCTTTTTGTCTCGCTACCCCGCCCCCCCTCGTTCGATTTCACCAAAGCATCCATAATCCATAACCTCCGAAGCACACAGCTAGCAAATCGGTGAAACTGAAAGGAAGATCATGGAGGAGGTGGTTCTAGTTGGTCAACTGCTGGACCAGACTCTTTGCCCTGACAGCAACGCTGTACTTGCAGCGGCTGAAGCTCTGGATCGCTTCTCTCTCGCTGCTCATTTTCCTTTCTCTCTTCTCACAATCGCCATCGGTAACTTGCTCGTTGTCTCCTTTTTCTTTTGTTTAAGTATAACATTTAATCTTCTGTTGTCTTAGAAGCGAAACTTCAACTTGGCGGGCTTGATTTTGAATTTTTAACACTCTTGTCTATTGAATTCCGACCTAAATCATTCTTACTCCATTCTTTTCAAAATTGGGCTCGAGCTCAAGCTGATCAAATGTTTGCTTTAAGCTTATTCCAGTCGATTCCATTTTTTATTAGTTGCTATAGTTAATGATACTTGTGATCACTTCTGCTAATCCGTTATAATTCCATATTTCGATTAATTTCCCAGGTTACGAAGAAATATATGGAATCAGCATGTCTTATTATTTTCTGAATTGCTTACTCTTTGAATATGAAAATCTAGTTTAAGTTGAACCTGAAGTAGGCTAGTTTCAATCACCCTTCTCCCCGTTTATGCCTCATTTTCGGTCTCCTTTCCTCTCTAGGTTGATCGGTTCATTTATTGGAATCTTTATGAATTTCCTTTGGTATATTTTTCATTTGGTACTGGTACATACTTTACCCATAGGAGGTGAGAATCAAGGACAGAGAGTTGCTGCTGCCACCTATATGAAGAATCTTATGAGGCGAAACATTGAAAGTCGTGATACAACTTCAAACAGCAGCAAGGAGTTAAAAGACCAGCTTATGCAAGCTTTGCTTAAAGCGGAAGGTGCTGTTCTAAAAGTTTTACTTGAAGCGGTATGCATATGGGGTTAATTTTATCTCAGACCACTTTTCTTTTTGTTGATCTGATGTTCAATATTGTTGCCATTACTCAACTTTTTTCAAATTTAATTTGCTGTAGTTCCGGGTCATTGTTGTTGCTGAGTTTGTGAAGCAGAATTCTTGGCCTGAACTTGTATCCACACTATTGTCTGCGATTCAAAACAGTAATCTAATCAATGGTGAAGTGATTTCTGAATGGAGAACTTTGAATACTGTTATGATTCTTCATGCAGTCATTAGGCCTTTCCAGGTATTTGTTATTTTTTCCTTTTATTTGACAAGAATGAATGTCTTTGAGAACAAGTCCCACTTATTGGAGTTGAAGCGGGCTTTCTCCTAAAATGTGGCTAATTAGCTTGAAGGATTTAGCTACAATTTGGATACTCATAGATGAGATCAAAGTTGACATGCTGATAATTCCTTTTCATTTTTAAACGTTCATCGAATATATTTTCTTCTAATGTTTATTTCTCTACTTAAGCTAGATCTGCCTGTGTTATTATATTAATTCCATGATCTAAAACAAAGAAAGATTTTAATGTTCTTGAGAATTCTGTCTTGCATCTGTTTCACTTTGGTAGTCATGGTATGAACTGTTTTCATGGTCTGTTTTTTCACATATTAATATGTGATTCAATATCATTTCTGATTTTCTCTGTGATACAAATTTTGCTAAACTTTTAATTGGAGCATATATGTGATATCAGTCATGGATGATTTTATCTTGACTTGGTGGCTTTGAACTTCTTTTTTGTCTCTTGACAGTACTTTTTGGATCCAAAAGTTGCAAAGGAGCCAGTGCCACCACAACTAGAGTTAATAGCGAAAGAAATTCTGGTTCCCTTGCTGGCATTATTCCATCATCTTGTTGGAAAGGTTATTATCTTTGCCCTGAGTCTCCTCATATATTCTTTAGATACACTTTTGTTTTCTTGGTGAGCCTTCAAGGATCTTAGGTGCATGAAACAGATTTTAGCTGTCAATAATCAGATGGAGCTGGAAATGGAAAAAGTCCTTCTTGTCATCTGCAAATGCATATATTTTGCTGTAAGTAATGTTCCCGTCTATTTCAGACAGTGATAAGAACTCACTTATTTGTGAATCATTCTGTAGTTGTTGAATGGAGATCTGAATTGCGAAATAAAAGTTTTACTTGTTTTACTAATATTGTAGACAACTAAAAAAATACTTGTTTTTAAATCTATCCAATCTTCCTCTGACTTGAAACATGCTTTGTCCAGTATCAACAAAAACTCTACAGAAACTTGAGCCAACTAACCTTTAAAAGTGAGAGAGCACTTCTAAAAATCTCAAGAGTCATTTGCAGCAAGGCTTTGAGGTTTCACTGAACGAAACTCTAAGGCTAATGCTGGAGGTGGTGCACCTCCTGATGGTGGCCGGCGACCAAGCTGACATGCTTTTTTGATTTAGGTTTTTTTTTTGTTTTATAAAGAAGGAGAGACAGGATGTATATGCAAGAAGCAGATGAAATATTTTGGGAAGTGACTGTTGAGAACTTGGGAAAATGTAATAAATTAAATGTAGATTCTGATCGACTAATGTAGAAGAAAGAAAGCTTGCATACAGACTTAGAGAACTTTTGTTAAGAATAGAACTTGGAGATCTTGGATCTCAATAATTGAAGCAATATCTCAATATTTAAGTAATAATCATAAACAATCTATCTAATTCCAAAACTAGGTACCTTATTTATAAATACGGAGTATATCAAAAATAGAAAATTTAGAAAATCTAGTAAATAGAAAGAACTAGAGAAATAGAAAATCTAATAAATAGGAAATGTAGGAATAAGAGAACATATCATCTTATTTCTTTTATTATAAAACTTTCTAAAACTTAGAAAAGGAAATTAAATCTTCATTTCCTTTTAGTTAACTTCCGAAAACATTTATGTTTTCTATTGATTCTGCCTCATATTTTCTGTTATTATGTCCATTTTAGGGGCTTCCTATCTTGAATCTTTAGCAGCTGACTGTTCAGAGCTGATTGTTCAAAAGAAATCTATGAAATGTATAGGCTTTAGTTTGGTAAATGTTAGCCACTGGCTACTCTCTTATGGAAGGAAGAGAGAAGAGGAAGGATATCCCTCCCAGATCACTATTCTGACGTTTTAATAAAGTATGAAAAAGTAACATAGTTGTGACAAGAGATTTTCCAGCAGAAGACGGTCCATGATTATGGCACCCTAATATGGTGTCTCATTATGCCTCCTTGCCAACATCTAAAAGTATGCATGCTTGTATTTCCTTCAGAAGTATTATTGCATATCATGCTGTCTTTTTAAGTTCTAGTTGAATACTTTATGTTCTTCTTGTGGGGCTCTTGAGATTCAAAGGTGTGACAAACAGGAAGATACTTATTGTAGCTATCTTTTCCATTTTGTTATCTTGAATTGCCTTCTGGCATTTGATTTTCACTGTGCATGTAAAATATATCTTTTGATATTGCCTTTAAGAAGCTGGTGTATCCCTTTGACTGTGGCTATTCATAAGGTCTTGTCAGATATTCCTGAATACTGCTAGTTAACGTTTCTTGCATGCTCTATTGAATTTATTCTTCTGGCATCTCTTCTGATTACTATTAATTTTTTAGGTGAGGTCACATATGCCTTCTGCTTTGGCTCCTTCACTGCCTTTATTCTGTCATGATCTGTTTGGGATTCTCAGTTCTTTGCATTTTGATTGCGGTGTTACTCCAGATGATGGGTACTTACTGAGGTTGAAGGCTGGAAAGAGGAGTTTGCTTATTTTCTGTGTTCTGGTTACCCGACATTGGAAGTTTTCTGACAAGTAAATGAAATTGTTTGCCACCTAATCTCATCAGAATGAAAATATTTGTGGTTTCGGTTCTCATTTCATATTTGCTGAATTTTCAGGTTAATGCCAGACATTGTAAATTGTGCTTTAAAGATAACCAAATATAGCTCAAACATTAGTGTAAGTTATGCTTTTGATTTTGGGAATTACTGACTATTTGGTAATTGGTATGCTAGTAGATACTGTTTATATTTTTAATATGTTGTAACGTAAGTTTAATGCATTAACTTTATCTAGTGTAAAACTTTATCACTGATCCTGCTGACAGTTTTCTATTAAAACATTCTAATTTCAAGGTTCTGCTCTATTCCACTCAAAATTGATGTTTGCTGCTTTGCATAGCTCTCGAGTTGATTTTTTCTTAATTACACTTTATTCCTGATGTGAACAATTCTTTGATCTTCTTTTTACTCTCTCTCTGTGTCTTCATATAACAATTTAAAGAAGTTGTCTATTGCAGAAGCTTGATTTCGTATCTGAGAGGATTATTTCAGTAGCTTTTGATGTCATTTCACGAGTGCTGGAGACAGGCCCTGTGAGTTCCATTATATTTGTTGGTTTCTGGTTTCACTAAGTGTTCACTAATCTGCTCTGCTCTCTCCTTGGAATAAAAGATGTCAATTTGATTCTAGAATTGGGATGGGCATTAGTGATGTAAGTCACAATGAATTGAAGTACACTACTTTCCTTGAAATAGGGATGGAGATTAGTTTCGTCGCATTTTTCATATTTGTTGGACTCTGCAATCTTCCCAGTGCTGGTGCTGAATGAGAAGGTGCATTTTCCGAAATAAGCAAAAATAAAATTATATTTAGAATAATAATTTTAGAAAAAAGTTCAGTTACTGAACTATTTTCTGTTTAATGTGTTTATATTTGGAAATAGGATATATCTGAGTGGAAAGAAGATGCGGATGAGTACATACGGAAAAACCTTCCTTCTGAACTTGTATGAGAGTTAACCTGTCTCTCCCTGCAATGTTGATTATCTGTCATTTTATTTTCATCTCCTTTGGTTTGTTTGTAGGAAGAAGTTTGTGGATGGAGGGATGATTTATTTACTGCTAGAAAGAGTGCTTTGAACTTACTTGGTATTATTTCAATGTCAAAGGTTGATAACTTTATACCCTGATAACATCTTTTTGACTTGCTTTTTTCTTTTTAAAAAATGTTCTTTAGATTCTCTCTTATTGCTGACAGGGTCCTTCTGTAGTTACTTCTGCTGCTGGTTCTTCATCAACATCCAAGCGCAAGAAAGGTGAGAAGAATATGAGAAATAATCAGCGCCGTTCCATCGGGGAGTTATTGGTCCTTCCATTTTTGTCAAAGTTTCCCATTCCCTCAGATTCCACAGCATCCGAAGCTAAAACTCTTAATAAGTGAGTTCATGAATGCACTTCTCACGCATATCAAATTATTTTACTGCTCGTGGAGCTAAAACGTGCCACATGACTTTGAGCATTTACTATTGAACGCACATGATCATAATAATCTTGTCTCCAGTTTCTGCCATAGAAAACATTGATTTGGGTTACTACCTTGTATCTAGAATGCATTTGGTTATAGAAAATGGGAGTTGTCTTTTATTACATTTTTAGAGAAAATTAAAATGATAGAAAAATATGGTTGTGCATTTAAAGCATAATTGTTTTTTAGTTTTAATAATAATTCTCTTTCTCTTCTTAATAACAATTTTTTTTTCTTGTAGTTTTTTATAATAAACAAACCAATGATTTCCAAGGGAAAGAGTTTTCTATTAGATTCTAGAGCCCCAGATCTAGTTATGGGTACAAAATGTTTTCTGGTTTCATCTATCTTTATGACCTATTTTTGATTAGTGAAGAGCTTGAGCTCATTAAGAGAGAATTGATAGAACTACTTAAATTTAAGCCCTTAAGAAACTTAGAGACAAAATTTCTGCCTATTTTATTCTCAATCACATGCCTTTATATGGCCTACAGTCTAGGAATCAAATGACCACTACACCATGACTGCCTCTGTCATAGCTCATCTGCCAAACAAACATAAGACAACTCACATGTAATACCCTAGTTATTAAATTAATCCTGCTTTCTTTTCTTTTTTTCCACGAGTGGACAGCCTATAGACTTTGCCAGTTAATGATTAGTTGCTTCTTTCATACTACAGGCAAATGTAACATTTTGTTAACTCAGTTGTTTTTCCTTTTCTTTTTGTTGAAACGGTACATTTTAATGTCCCTTTTTATGAATTCTTTTTCTTCCCCAGTATTGTACTCTGTTTTTTTGTTATTAGCATTATTATCTTCTTTTCCATAATAGTCTGATGATGTGTCAACCATGGCAGTTATTTCGGTGTTTTGATGGCTTATGGTGGCTTGCAAGATGTGAGAAAATCAGATCCCATTTTTTCTGTCATTCGTGAATTGTTGTTTAACAAGAGTAGGATTGTCTTATACTTGTTTTACTGCATATGCAGTATCTTACGGAACAAAATCCAGGATACACAATGACTTTGCTTCGTACAAGGGTACTTCCATTGTATTCTGTGTCTAATTGTCCACCACACTTGATTGCCTGTGCAAATTGGATACTTGGAGAGCTTGCTTCCTGCCTGCCTGAAGTAAGTTTTCTTATTCAACACCTTCCGTTATTAACAGTCATAAGTTCTATAAATCTATATTTAGATTTGCTTTTCAGCTGATATTCTAATTTGCATTATTGAGAGCCTTATTTCCTCTCTCTCTTTTGCGTTACATATGTACTGTACCCAAAGACCACTTATTTATCTTGGTTTCAGGAGATGAGTGCAGATGTATATTCCTTGCTACTAAAGGCATTGACAATGTCTGATAACATGATATCACTTGTATCCTGTGCGGGTTTCTGCTGCTGGGGCATTTCTGA
>NW_019014546.1:235435-263320 GCF_000150535.2 Carica papaya
CCTCAAGTATGTGTCAAATCTGCTAGCACAGTGGTTTGTCATAAATGTGGTTCCTATTCAATAAGCTCTCTAGCATGGAAAATAATTGAGAGAAAAGGGAAAGGTGTAAGAGAAAAGAATGTTTGATTTCTAGTATTGAAAGTGCAGCTGAAGGATGTAATGATTACAGTGCAGACTGTCCTTTGTGGTGGGTGTACGCACTTATTTATATTGCGTTGCTACTATGAAAGCATCATCTTTTTATGGTAACCTTATTTATTTATTTTAAAAATTTTGAGATGCGGATATATACTGACCATTCTTAAACCATTTAGTGTAGTTGAAAGATGTGATACTCGGTCTCTCTCTCTCTCTCTCTCCATATATATATATGTTCTTTTGTCTTTTAATATCCACACACTTAATTCATTAATGAACCACTTGCTTCTTTAGCAGATGCCTGCATACTGTTATTGCCATATGTTATTCCTTTGCTTGGTTCTATAAATGCTGCTACCCATGATTTTCAACTGTTTTATGTTTACAGCATATATTATCATAATCTGTGCTAATTTCAGGGATCGTGAATGTTAAATGATGATTATTCTAATTACTTAAAATTTATTTGTTCAGGTGGTTGAACAGGGCTTTGAGGCATTAGCAGTGATAACTAAAACTTGGGAAAGTTGCATGCCTGAAGAGGTTGAGCAGAATCAATCTAGTTACAACTGGGATTGTGGCCGAGGTGCCATTGCCAAATCTTTGTCAGTTCTTCTGCAACAAGCTTGGCTTACACATATGCCTTCATTGGTTAGTTTTTTGTTCTTTGTAAAACTTTATATAGTAATTTGACTGCTCTTGAGTAACATATCCACCCAATGCTCAATTTAGTATAAGATCAACTTTTCTTTTCAAGCTCCATGGTAAAATACTGGATTCTTTTCTATATTCACTTAGAATAGCACCAGTAACTTCTAACTTTATTTATTTGCTCTGCCTAGCCCCTTACTTAACAAGAAATCGATGCTTAAAGTTAAATAACTTCTTTAGTTTGAATGTTTAGACATAAATCTTATTGATTTTAATTTAATTTCTGTGAAATGAAAGAATGAGGGAGATGAAGTTTTTGCTCCATCATCATGCATAGATTATTCATCTACTTTGCTGCACTGTATTATGCTCTCCATTACCCAAAGCAGTGTCATTGAGGAGCTCAAACTATCAGAACTGTTGTTAGCTTGGGCTGATCTGCTGGCGAACTGGAATGCTTGGGAAGAATCAGAGGACTTGGCAGTCTTTGACTGCATTATGGAAGTTGTTAGTCTAGATAATAAATATGGGCTGAAGAATTTCCTTGTTAGAAAGATCCCGTCCCCACCAGCTCCACCTGTCTCCAAACGGTCCATTATTGAAGGTCTCAGTACTTTTGTTAGTGAAGTTATTCTTCAATATCCATCTGCTACATCGAGGGCTTGTTCATGTGTCCACATTTTGCTACATGTCCCCAGCTACTCATCTGAAACTGAAGGTGTGAAGCAGGCACTGGTAGTTGTGTTCAGCAGAGCAGCATTTTCTCATTTCCGAAAAATTCGCGGCAAGCCTTGTTCCCTGTGGAAGCCTCTGTTGCTTGTCATATCATCATGTTATTTGTGTTTCCCTGATATTGTAGAGGAGATTTTAGAGGAGGAAAAAGGAGGATTTGCAATCTGGGCATCTTCACTGGCTTCTGCTTGCACTTGCACTGTTGAACCTGGTCTCTCAGAAGAATCTGAGATAAAGTTAGGAGGTCAGTACCTCTTTTTTGTTATGTTGAGAATTGTTCTTCACAATGATGCCCGTATGCATGTCTTTGTGGATGGCAGTTTGCCTGTGTGTTTTCTTTTCATCTGGTTATTTAACATATTTTTGCAGCTACTTGCAAGCTGAGCTGTATTCCTTGTGATTTTGACTAATGAGATTCATAAAAGATTGCCATTCTGCTGTTTTTTGGGTGCTTCTCAAGTCAGGTTATTACGGTGATACTGTTTCATAATTCAACACTTGCCTAATGGATGGAAAGTTTTCCTACATAGTTTCTGAAATGCTGACCAGTTCTCGACTGACTTATTATCTGGTTGATTTTAAATGAAATTACTCTTATCGAAAATTTGATTATAGATGTTAACATCAATGTTGAAACTTCTCCTTTTTGTCTTCTTATTTCAGAAAATCTGGAAACAATTTTTATGGGCTGACCAACTTGTAGTGTCACTAAGTAATTTTTATTTTCAGTAATGGCACTCGCAAAAGTACTTGAGAGGTTGTTGGAAGTGGGGATTACTAGTGGAGGACTGCTGCGGGACTGCTTTATTTCACTTATGGATGCATCTATAAGGCTGAAAGAAGTACAGGAAAATATGGAAGATGATGAAGATGGAGAGGATGAAGATGATGAGAACAGCGAAGATGATGAAGGAACAGAAGATGAGGACGAGGTTCCATTTTTAGAATATTTTTATAATATAATACATGGATATACATGCTTGCATATCTGTAGTACCTCCATCACACTGAAGTTTTAGCTATGATATTCTTGGATAATCTAACTAGATATTTAGCATATATAATGATGGTTCAGGACATCATTTATGTGAAATATGAAGCATTACAAAACATAGTGGGTCTATATTGTAAGTCTTAATACGGATACCCAGTTTAGGTATTACTTGGAGTACCATGGCCTATCATCGGAAGTGTTAGTTACGGTACTCTTAGAGTAATAGATTGCTGCAAATTGTGATCTTAACAGATAATTAGTGATATAAGTTATTGGTACTGCATCTAATGAGTGAAATAATTTTGTCTATCAAAGGTATAGATAGTGAATGTCAAAGCCATGCCTTCCTTTTTTGGATTGTAGTTATGGTCTATAGATATCACATATATTGTCTACTGTAACATGACTCTTTTTGTATTATCAGGACTCCCAGAGTGATGATACTGAAGAAACTGAAGAACATTTTCTGGAAAGATATGCTAAAGCTGCTGCCATATTGGAAAATAGTACAGTTATTGAAGAGGGAGATTTGGAGGATCAAGAACATGAAACTATCTTGGGTAATTCTCTTGACACGTTTTGCTTCAAATTGCATTCATAAATTTAAAGCTATTATAATGAAAAAATTATTTAATTGAAGTAGATCCTTTTTTGGCTTTAAACTAACTTTAAGATATAAAATCCAAGAAATTAGGAGGCGGATTAAACATTACTTTTTAAATTGCATCAATAGAGTCTGGCATTTATTTGCTTTTATGCTGTATTGTTTAATTGTAATCTGTTTTTGTTCATTCTTACCTTTAGTTTTCATTTTGCTCTTAATGCAAAGTTTTAAGAGTAATGCGAAAACTATATTCTACCCTTCATGTTTTAGGTTTGATCTCACCTCTCCTTTGCCTTGGGGGTGAGAATTCATTCTTACTTTATTTCATAGGAATTGAGAGCATTTAATGTGGATAGGGAGGAAACATATAAACATATAGTGTAGTTCAATCTCCACTTCAATTCATAGGAATTTAAAGCATTTAGGGATAGAGGTAAAATTAAGCGTAAAAAACTATATTCTAATTCTTTATGTGACCGCAATGTAAAGATAACATCTGATAAGCATTATATTACAGAACTGGACATTACAGAAGAGTCTAGTCTGTTTGATGATTTGAAAAAAATATCTGGACTGGATTAGACTGCATATGACTATTTTTCAAATCATGGAACGAATTTGTTTCTTCAAAATGGTGAGACTACTATTTTGTTCCATAAAAAATTATTACTTGGTTTTGTTAAATTTCAAAAACACCTTATTTGTCTTTTCATTTTCAAACAATTACAGTTGCTATTTGTAGTATTGTTGTTGTCCATCCATTTAGCCGATATTTTAAAAATAATATAATATATATATATATTTTTTTATTAACCTTTAATACTACTACTCTGCTTGCTTAACAAATCGTGATCAATTTTAGTTTTAATTTTAACTAATAGTTTTAATATAATAATTTTTTTAATTATGTCTCATCAATTACTGAATTTTAATTTATCTCAAGGTACTATTGTTAATATATTTATTATTTTATTAAATTTAATATTTTATCTGAAATCATTTATTAAATATAAAAATTTAAAAAATTATGATTTATTAATATGTGTTCCTTGTAGATTAAATTATTAACGTTTATATTTCAAATATATTTCTTGTAGATTAGATTATTAATTAAAATTACATCACAGTATTATTTATGTAATTAGATATAATACTTAAAGTTCTCAAACTTGAATAAACCAAATACATGACTTTGTACTATTTAATCCTGTTACATCCTATCCAATCCTATTATGTTTGGTGCTAAAGATGCAAGAAACCCTACCACAACAATCTTAGAGTCTACCATTAGATTTAGGCTCCTTGTTCTTTGATCTTTTTTTTTCTTTGGTTATTTGGTATAAGTTCTTCAAACAAATTATCTTCTGTGATCACAAAAGTGGATGGATTGTAAGGTAGCCTGAAAAATCCATTGAGTTTCTACAAAAGCCAAACAGAGCGGAAAAAGAATCAGCAAGTGCTAACTGCGCCATACATAATAATAAGCACATGATTGGTCACGTTAAACAAATAAATTAACAGCTCCTTTCTCTTTTCTTTCCTACTTTTCGGTGGTTAGTGGGCTTTTGGAGAAGTTAATTATTTCATTATGCATTATTCTAAGTGCAAGGATAGCTGCATATGTGGACTTCCAGGCTTAACTGTTTTGTTGTAAATTTCTTGGCGTTCAGGTTCTTTAGAAGAAGTTGATCAACAGAAAGTTGTTTTCTCGCTGATGGAAAAATACCACCACGTCCTCATACGAGGCCAGGCCTTGCCAGCAGAGCTTGTGTCAAGTTTCGTGCGTAGTTTCCCTGAATGCAACCTATTCTTCCGAGGATACTAATTTTGGTACGTCGCCAGAGGTTTGGTATATTCGTATTCGTCATTTCATTTGTTTTTTTTTTTTTCTTGCTTCCAATTGAATTTTGATAAAATCTATATTGTCCGAGGTGTGGTGTCTTGTCTTTTTTGAGGAAATCAGTTGATCGTGTAACACATATATATATATATATATATATATATATAGGTACTACCATTAGAAAGATCTGCTGTTCTTATTGCTCCTGGTGCCGGATGTTTAAAAGTTGGGTTTTGGCTGTAAAATTTAAAAAAGTAGTCAGCTGATGGGGCGGCTGCGTTCCTGTGGCTTGTTTTAAGCCGTAGAGCTTTTTCGGCCGAGCATCTTGGGTATGCATTTTAAGGGAGTTGTTACATGGCATAGGATTCGAGGGATGGCTGGAAGTTGATACCAACTCTGATGTTCTCTTATGTTTGGTTATGAATGTTCTCTACAGAATCAAAATTTAGATATTGATAGAAATAAGTTAGATTGGGTTGATAGTATTGCATTTTTATTTTCTTAAGTCAAGTTAAATTTATTACTTTTAGTTAACGATGTGAATATATATATATATATATATATATATTTGCAGTAGTTTAACGTTGAAATAAAATTGGTTCAATTTTAAAGTAAATATAAATTTATTACTACTTGTTTGAAGGATTATGCTCGGGCAAATTAACATTTTGTAGTTTTGCTGTTTTCGGTCTTTTTGTAAACCTGCACCTGCGTTTTGTAGTTTCTTGTTTTTTTATAATATTATTTTTTTAAAAATGAAATTTGCATATATTTGTGTTCGATATAAAATGAAAAAAAAAATAATTAAAATTTCTTTTTAATCAGAAATAAAGTTAGACAAAAAAAAATGGAAAAGAAAGATAAACGATACCCCAAAAAAGAATTAAAAAAACAAAAAAAACTAAACTAGAAGTAGGAAGATGTATTTGTTTTTCTACCACAAGGAAGAACCAGAATTGTTTCGCCGGCAAAAGAAACGAATAATGTAAAGGATAAAAAGAAATGGTAAAACTTAAAAGAGAAACAGTTATTTGTGTTTCTAAATGGTACCTGAATTCTGTAGTCATTCGTCATTGCATATAAGAATTCGGCACTCTTCTTTACATACGAACACAATTAGTCCACTTCTCAAGGAAAAAAAAATAACAAATACAGAGAGGTGAAAATACGATCAACAAATGAACATTTTTCATTCAGCGGAAAGGGATCATACACAAATTTCATGTTTGTGTTTTTCTTTTTCTCCAACAATACAAAAAGCCAAATCTAGAAGATGAGGGAAGACGACATAAAGTTTTCTCAGTTCCCAAAAAAGTACAGCTACTTCACCCGAATATAACATTGTAATTTCTCTACAAGAATACAGTATCCAAAAGCAGCCATAGTTCACCTCATTCCAATACAACGCACATCATATGTAAGTAACAACTAAAGGCGGCCAAAATGCCCAAATATTAGCTACTGGCGACACCACAGAATTCTGCCATTCAGTCAACAAAAATTGGACACGGCCAAATCTGACGTCTCAGGAATTTGGGGTTTCATGGCTGATCGACTCGACCACTTACAGCCTCCGGTTGAGCTAGTTCAGAATTTTCCACTTTCAGTAACGGTCTCACAGCTTCAATTACTGGCAATGAATCTCCTTGGCCTTGGCCGCCTGGAGACATGGGAGACATCTCTATTTTGGGAGCGTCAAATCCTGAGTTAATACGAGCCTTCTTCTCAACATTCTGTTCATGGGGCTTCTCATATTTATGGCTAGGGCTGTAACTCCGGCTGCGGCTGCGGCCACGTTCTCGACTGTGGTGACGACTATCATTAGGATTAGGGCTTCGACTTCGGCTACGACCATGTTCGCGGTTTCCATCTCGACTAGGGCTCCGACTTCGGCTACGGCCACGTGACCAGCTCCGGCTACGACTTAGGCTCCTACTTCGACTTCGACTGCGGCTCCAGCTCCTACTTCTGCTCCTACTCCCGCTCCAACTGCGGCTGCGACTGCGGCTCTGACTATAACCTCACGTACGAACACGATCAGGACTACGGCTATAACTTCTGCCTCTACTCCTATCAACAATATCTCTTCTATTATCAAATCTGCCGCGTCCGCGTCCGCGTCCACGTCCATCTACATTACCATGCCGATCATGCAGGCCCCTTTCGTTCCTCCCCCAATTGTTATGACCACCAGGGCCGCCAAATCCCCGTCCTCTGTTTCCACGTCCAGGAAATGAATCACCTCTGATACCACCACGCCCGCCAAAACCGCCATCCCTCATGCCACCACGTCCGCCAAAACCGCCATCCCTCATGCCACCACGGCCCCCAAAACCACCATCCCTCATTCCACCACGGCCCCGGAAACCACCATCCCTCATCCCACCACGACCTCCAGAATCCCAACGGCCACCATGACCACCAGAATCAAAACGGCTCATAGCACCTCGATCCTTTCCGAAACTTGGTGCACCACGCAAAGCCATCTCGCGCACCTCTGGAGGCACATGCTGGTTAGCCCCCTCTAGGACTTTAACCAAGTCAGATGCATATTTCCAATCCTGTTCAGAGAAGAAGGTGTATGACACTCCAGTCGCACCAGCTCTCCCGGTTCTACCAATCCGGTGAACATAGTCCTCAATCCCAGTAGGGAAATCATAATTTATCACCACCCTGCACATTAAATTAACGTCACATACCTACCAGCTTATACAAGCAGTATAACATAGCTTACCATGTGCAATGAATAGTCAACTCTGGCTTTATTCTCGTCCATAGATTCCCACAAGTTTATCATACAGAAATGAAAGACAAACCTTATATCCTTGATATCAAGCCCCCGGGCAGCGACATCAGTGGCAACTAATATTGGCGACTTCCCACACCGGAACTGATTCAAAACCCAGTCTCTCTCACCTTGAGACTTGTCTCCATGTATCACAACAGCCCCAAAGTTACGGCCAACAGTACGTGCAAGCTGGTCACACAGCCTCTTTGTAGAACAGAAAACTATAACCTTTGAACCCCGTTCTTGGGCCTTGAGAATCTGCTCTAAGCGCCTCTCTTTCTCCATTTGAGGGACAACTTCAACGTACTGCAAAAGATTCAAATTTTTATATTAAAAAATATATATCATGAGTAAAAAAAAAAAACATCAATGAAGGACAAGAGATCCTTCAAGCAAACAAAAAAAAAAGCAGAAATCAATATAAACCACTGCCCAATCCCTTTGCAACATTACCAATGAGATATCCCTAAAGAGCGGTTGAGCTAAGCCCAATGAGACACGCAAAAAAAAGAAGAATTCAACCCATAGTGGGAGAGGAGGTAGGAATGAACAAATAAAAATTACGTTCAGTAAGTAACAAATATCGGTAATCTAAAGTGTGGTGACTGAGACCTACTAAATTAACATAAAAGATAGTTGAAATGAAAAGAATATCTCACAAACAAAGGGGCAGGTTACCAATTCAGTGAATAAACTGCCAAAGGAAAATTAAGCATTCCATGGCTAAAATCCAACCAATTAGCAGTGACCAAAAGGCATCGAAAGGAATTTTCAAAAAGGTACCAAGAGAAGAGCAAGAAAGAGTTAAATGAGCAATTATCTAATGTCAACTAATATTTTGTTTAAACCACCAACACCTGTCTCCTACTTTTAGCAGAGTTAGACATGATATCATCATGGACACAACAATTTCGAAAAAAATTTCTCGTGATTGAACTATCAATATTTCAGTTTCCAGATATCAATGGAAACATAAACTATCTCACGGTTTACCTGTGTTATAGCCTTGTTTGCCGCAAGCTCATCAACACTGCCAATATTCACCTGGATAGGGTTGATGAGAAGATCACTTGCTATTCTCCTTACTTCTTTGGGCCAGGTTGCTGTGTACATAAGAGTTTGTCGGCGTGGAGGTATCTCATTCACTATCTTACGGATCTGGGGTTCAAAACCCATGTCAAGCATTCGATCTGCCTCATCCAGGACAAGAAGTGAAACCTGTGCAAAGTCAATCTTCTTCATTTCCAGGATGTCATTTAGGCGACCAGGTGTTGCCACTACAATATCCGCCCCTCGGTCTAGTTCTTTCAACTGAGGGCCCTTTGGAGCTCCACCATACAAGCACTGATAACAGGAACCAAATTGAAAATAAACTAATTTTCCAGAAAACAAAAAGGAAAATAATTAGATTAATGAACAGAAAACCCACTGTGCATGAGACCCTTGAAGATCGGCCAAATTTAATGGCCTCATCCTGTATTTGTGTAGCAAGTTCTCGAGTTGGAGCCAAAACCAACACCGTTGGGCCATTCTGAGGATTATTACGGCACTTTCTAAGAAGAAGGAATGCAGGAATAAGGTAGCCCAATGTTTTACCAGAACCAGTTTTGGCAATTGCTACTATATCCCTACTTTGTAGAGCAATAGGCCATGTTTGTGCCTGGATTGGAGTGGGAGACAAGAAGCCAGCAGAATGTATCTGAAACAGAAAGAATGAATGTTGATTATAAGCACCCAGCAAAATAAAGAAATTATGTCATTGCTGTGGCAAAATAGAGCACAAAGAACAGCATTTTACAAACATCATATAGATGGGGGGAAAGATAACTGAAAATCTATAGTACAGTTGCTTACACAAGCAACTCGAGGCAAGAAAAGAGGGCAATTAAGACAAGATGCAGAGCCAATAAGCAAGAAACCCCAGTCACATCAGGTGTGATATGGATAAAGGGCTAACCACCCTTCTAGAAGATGCTCAGGGAAGGCTCCAACTGTCCATTTTGCAGCCTCCAAAAATCACAATAGTTGTTGCACGTGTAAGTGTGCCAACAGCAGTGCAGCGTACGACATTTGCTCCTCCTCCGGAGCAGATATCGCACCTGCGACAAGTGAGAACTGATGAGTTCAAAAGATAAAAGATAAAGGACAAGAGGATCAAAATCACAGCGCAAAAAAACTGATAAAAGCTTAATCAAATCTAAAAAACAAACTTATCAAAGCTCACAGTTGGTCTGCAGTACTAGGAATTAAAACATTAAATCACACCTCATGTCAAACATACCTCTCTCAATATCTCTGGAGGAAAATTAGCAGCCTCAAATGTCATGAATGGAGGTGGAACATTGTCACCCTATGCAAAGAAGAAGAATATCCAACTTATAAGCAACCCAAAGAGTACACAAATAAAGGAAATGTAGCTTTGCTTAGTTACTTAAATGCATTCTTTATTTTTAACAATTTCTTCATCCAGGTTCTAGTCAACTGAGTTCTCTTTTAACCCCACTTTTCTTTAATGCATGCATATTCTCTTCGAAGGATGATACGAAGGCATTACACCTAAAATATATTCTATAATCTGAATTTAGTAATCTAAGGATGCCCAATCAAAGTATCAAACAAATACATCAAACAGAATTAACCACGGACCGTTGCAGTTACTTCATGCTGTTGACGATAGAGTTCAGCAGGAGAGAGGTTAGCATTTGGAATATCTGAAGATCCAATAAAAGGAGGTCTGATCAAAGCATTATTTGAAAATGGCGGACCAGCAGGACCGTATGTGGAATGCATGGAATGCCCTGGTACAGCATTCAAAGTACCAGCAGGACTGGGTGCAACATTTTGAACTGGAACCCCACCCATTCGCATCTCCTAAAAGAGCAGAAACTTCATTATATAGGTTCAAAAATGCAATTCCTGGGGTACATCCCAAGCTATTACCCTCATTAATGCGGTGGAAACAAACAAATTAATATCTAGTTAACCATTCAAGCAATTCACAAGTTTAGGAAAAAGAAACATGCTTACTCATTCCAAATCAAGCATTAAAAAGGGAGAAAAGATAGCATAGAAAAATAACTGCAGATCTTGCTTCGTTGTTTGCCCGTAGTAGCTTTTCACATATACACACAGACTACATTCAGACAAGTTAAGGATAAAATGTCTAAAACACAACTCCAAATCTAGCTTGAGGACTCATATTTAAAATAAAACATTAAAAAGATGTCTAGAAACAAACTTAGAATCTCGCTCGTTCTTGTCCTTTTTTGCAATACATATAGAGACCACACACTCAGACATGCACACAAAAGAAGAAATGTCTAAACGGTAAGTCTAGCTGATACTTGTCGCCCATAAATACTTTTCATGCACATTCATAGTAGAAGAAAGTCCAATTGTTTTAATAGCAAATGTTGTTTGCTTCCCATAATGGCTTTTTGTAAAAGATCAATGTGCTTAAAAATGTCTAAAATATCAATTTCAATTTGCTTCTTCATTGTCTATAATTATATTTCATGACATACATAGAGATGATACACAAGCTAGTCCCATTTTAAACATACAAATAGGCCGTGGTTGAGGACAAAGTCCATGCTTGCTTTATGTTTTTCTTTTTTTGAAAAGCTAAACTTAAACCCATGGCTGCTCACTAAATGAAACACCTAAATAATATGAATCTACTCCTATTCCTAATTTGGATCATTCAACTCAACTCAGCAAAAGCTTCATTGCTGAATCCTACTTCTATTCGTACTTGTATTCATTTAGCTCAACTCAATAAAAGCCTCCCCTCCAGCATAGACGGATCAGCAACAAGAAGCATCTTGTTTCATTCTGCTTTGTCATGAGTAATATCTTTTATCATCCTGCATCAGTTAATCTGATAGGAAATGGATGAGCAGAAATGTTGAAAGAAGTCATTCATTTGTGCCTCCTGTTTATCATTACAGCTCTATTGTCCCTATGCAAACTATTTATAATTGATTACTCCAATCTCCTTAGCTGTTTTTTCATATTCAAGCAGAAAAAGGATGTTCCATATAATTCCAATAAAACACCATTCACCAGAAGTAGTTCCTTAGCATGACTGATATATGGACATGGAACAAAAAGAATAATTTAAGATCAAAAGTAATATGCCAGCTGATTGCTCACCAGTGGAATTCCTGCAAGATTAGGTTGCTGAGGCCCCATTACTGGTCCTTCCTTGTTTGCATTGAAGTAGAAGTCATTTACAGTTCTACCAGGTAAATTATCCTCATAACCTTTCTTTACTCCAAAAGGAGAAGCATTAGACTGCTGATGCATCATTCCTGGGCCCATCTGGTTCTGAAACCTAGGACCATGTTGCTGGTGAGCCAAATCACTGCCAGTTGGCTGCATCTGAACCACAGGGGCAGGCTGTTGCATATTGTGGGAAGGGCCACCAAACTGCTGACTTTGACCCATGCGTGCACCTGTTTGTGGCATCTGAACTGAATTAGTTCCAACATGGTGGTTTTGAGAGGCTTGAGCACCTGTTTGTTGAAAATGAGATGGAGAAAACCCAGTTTGGTTGCCTTGTTGAAACTCAACTTCCTCTCTCTTCGGGAATGCAGTAACAAACTCTTGTTGGTTGTGATATTGCTGGCCCTGAGAACCAAGCTGAGTCTGCTGCTGCAAACTTTGTTGCCCTGGTGGAAATATACTTTGCTGATATGACATGTACTGCAGCTGTGTGTGTGCATACTTCTGGCCTTGTTGTTGTCCCATCTGAGAGTTTTGATGCTGCACCATGTGCTGTCCTAACTGCTGGGGCATCTGCTGAAGAGTCTGCTGTTGCATTGGCTGGCCCTGTTGCTGTGGGAACTGCTGTCCCGGCTGTTGAGAAATAACTGGATGCTGCATCATTTGAGGTCTTATTTGCGGCGGAATAAATTGGGCAGGCTGTTGCATAGTTTGTACCATTTGTGAACCCTGCTGCTCAGAAGCCTGTGCAATTATTTGCCCAGGCTGCTGAGGTGGTGCTTGACCATGCTGTTGAGGCAACTGGCTCATTTGTTGCGCCTGCTGAACTTGTGTAGTTTGTTGCTGACCATGCTGAGATACCACAGAGTTCTGTTGCGCTGTACGAGCTACTGGAATGGGAGCCAGCTTAGGGGTAGAAGCAGGAGGAGGACCAGGTGGCAATGGTGGAGGTAAAGCAGCAGGTCTTTCATATTGAGTAATGTTGGTTTCTGGATTCCAGTAGTAAAGAAGACCGGTGCTCCCATCAATCAGTCCCTTCCAAGGCTGTGGAAGAGTGGGATCATCAGGAGCATACCGTGGACCAGCAGAGACTGGAGCCGCTTCAGCTGTTGCCATTCCTCCAGAAAATGAATATATCTACAACCAGGTAAAATGCACATCCAAAGTTAGTGGTTCATTCACATCAAAATCTGGATAATCTAACTCGTTGTCTAGCTTTAATCCCTATTAGGTAATGAAATTTTTTTAAAAAAGCAATTAATCACTAAAAACAATTAGAGATTCTTGGCTCAATATTTTTGCCTAATATACAGAAATAGCAAAACACCGATGAATACTATCAATTACCAATTATTCCTCAAGAGGGAATCACATATAATTAAGGAAGTTAATTGAAAGGCGATGGAAAGACCAGATAAAAGACTCCCAAATTAATGGTAGAGGCAAGAATACTTTCCAGGCCTTCATATAACAAACCTTATATATCCCACTCAATCTTTTCTCGTACTGCCTAGACCAGGTCATTATAAGAACATAATTTCATAAAATTATTTCACACGGAACGTTAGTGAATCAAGAATACATTTATAATTGTTTTCAGTAAAAACAATTAGAGATGTGTGGCTCAATATTTTTGCCTAACATACAGAAAAAGCAAAACACAATGAATACGGTTAATTACCATTTATTCCTCAAGAGGGAATCACATATAATTAAGGAAGTTAATTGAAAGGCGATGGAAACACCAGATACAAGACTCCCAAATTAATGGTAGAGGCAAGAATAGTTTCCAGGCCTTAATATAACAAACCTTATAGATTCCACTCAATCTTTTCTTGTACTCTCTAGACCGGGTCATTATAAAAACATAATTTCATAAAATTAATTCACACAGAACCTCAGTGAATCAATAATACATTTATAATTGTTTTCACTAAAAACAATTAGAGATGCACGGCTCAATATTTTTGCCTAATATAGAGAAATAACAAAACACGATGAATTCAGTCAATTACCAATTATTCCTCGAGAGGGAATCACATATAATTAAGGAAGTTAATTGAAAGGCGATGGAAACACCAGATACAAGACTCTCAAATTAATGGCAGAGGCAAGAATAGTTTCCAGGCCTTAATATAACAAACCTTATAGATCCCACTCA
This sequence comes from Carica papaya, assembly GCF_000150535.2. The sequence continues at coordinate 249,571 of NW_019014546.1, forward strand.
ATCTTTTCTCGTACTCTCTAGACTAGGCCATTATAAGAACATAATTTCATAAAATTAATTCACACGAAACCTTAGTGAATCAAGATTACATTTATTTTTTTTTTCTAAGAAACGCGCCAAGACTGCATATTAATCATCCAGAGCAGCTGAGGTAAACATCGTCATTTTATATCCCACGTAATGAACCATCAGCTTCACCATTTCTAAAGGCCAAGCAAGCTAACAATTGTCGCAAAACCCTAAATGAGACAGCAAGTTGGCAACAGACCCTATCCGAGCCAATATTCACGAAGTACGAAAAAACACACAGAATTTGAAAGATTCCGATAAAAACACGGTAATACAACAATATTAAGGAAAACCCCACGAACAATTATCGATAAACCCTAAAAAATTAATCGAAAAATGTGAAAAAAACGCAATATGTAAAATCGCATCGACAGAAAAACCAATAGAAAAATCAAGAAAACCACCACAGAAACTAATGCATCAGCAGCAGAGTTTGTAGAAATTACATACCTCCTATATATATAATGGAACTTCAAATTAATTTTTATTCTCCTAATTGTAGATTAGATAAAAGAAATGAGAACGGGGGAAAAAGAAAAAACTAAACTAATACCGATGAGTTCTAGTCTTCTTCTTTTTGGACTAGAACCAAAAAATATATACTGAGAAAATTTGGGGAGGAAACCTCAGGGAGAGCTTCTTCAGGCATATATTTTGATGATGCTAGGGTTGGAGAGAAATGCTTACCTGCAGTGGCGGTCCAGGTTTCGATGAATTTGGAAGGCTGAGAACCGACGACTTTGATGTAGGTGGATGGATCTTTGACGATCAACGCGTGTGATGAAATTCGACGAATGTGTGCGTAGAAACCGTTGGATTAAAATATCCGACGGCTGCTAATTGGTTCTGTTGCGTGCAGCGAATGGGAAAAGATACAGTGCGGCCAGGAGTTGCCCAACAGTATATCTTTCACCGATCGTAAATTATAAGCCCAGCTTGTACCGCTGGTCGGGCCTGGGCTTGTGTTTGCTAAATTGCTGCACGTTGCCAACTTAATAATATAAATATAAAATGTTACATTATATTTAATTAATTATGATACAAAATTAATAATAAGTTTCGAAATTATAACAAATATATAATAATAATAAATTATTTCTATAACTTATTTAATTTATTAATTTATAAAATCTAAAATTAAAAAATATGCACGTTAGAAATATTCCTTACATCATTTGACATATTATATTTTTCAAATACATATATTCTTAACTTTTAATTTCTTTTGTTAAATACAGAGATAGCTTATGCTTTTAGCTATAAGTGCTTATTTTTATATGTTTGTTGGCACTAAGCTTTTTAACAATAAAACTAAAAGCATAAGTCAAAACTATGATATAAATTATAAAAAATATTTTAATAAGACAAAAGGTCGATAGCTTAAATTTACTATTAAATTTGTCATTATTGTGTAATTAATTTTTTTGATTTTTTTATATATAATTAAGATCCGTTATTTAAATTTCACATTCATAATAATAATAATATTATTATTATTATTATTTTTGTATGTTAGTCTATATAATTATTGACATTATATTTTTTAACAAAATTTTTAATATTAAAAAAATAAAAATAATAATTCTAATTTATTAGTTGTTATAATTTTTTTAAAAATTTAATTTCTTATAATGTCAGAAAAATCTTTATATAAAATATAAACTTTATTCATTAAATTATTATAATAAAATAAACACACGACAGCATTATAAAATATACTCGTGAAATATATCTTAAATTAATAATATTTAATTTAAAAACAGATAATTAATATAACTCGAGTAAGAGTTTTATATTACTAATTATTATATTATCGTTTTTTTTAATATTGAATTACGGATTCATTATTTTATCATTATAAGAATTTTTCGTATTGTTCAAAAATATGTAATTACTAGAATTCGAGTAAAATATTAGTATTGTTAAATTTATTATATTATCATTTTATTTTTTTAATATTAATTTTTTTATGAGATTCGTAGTTTTGTCATTGGAAGAGCTTTTCGAATAAGAGATTACCGAACATTGAAATTATACTTAATTAACAAGTAAATTTAAAAAGAAAATTTAATTAATAATTAAATTTTATTAAAAATTAGGAAAATAAAACGTATACGTCACATTAACGTCACCGTAAAATAGTTAAAGTCAAAACAAGTAAAGACAATGGAAATTGGTTTAACGGGTACTTACTTAAGTTCTAACCAGCCGTCACCGTTTTTTTTTTTCAATTTTTTTTTTCAAATATAACTGACGGTCACAGTAACGGTAACTTGATTTCGTCTTTTTCTTCCTCAGTGGCAGTCTCGATATGTACGGTTCTAAAAGAGGCCAGTTTCGGCATTTACGAAAGAGCACGTAAAAGACTGCGAAAACGCTGCGTTTTGGATTGAGGATCTCTTTGCGCGTTTCTCTGGTTTTCTTTAACCCACACCAGACGGTCCAAGCCTCCCCTATTATTCACCTATTCTCCGCTCTCGCTTCTCTCTTTCCATATCCCGCTTTATCTCCGTGTTCCTCTTGTGTATATGGTTAGGGTTCTCTTTTTCACTCGAGTTTTACTCTGAGGAAATGTTGCAGAAAGCTCTATATTCTGTCAAAACATTAATCGATTCATCATTCAAGCAACCTTGTAGGTTAAGCATGGCATAATTCAGCTCTTTACAGGTACGATTCGATATTTCACTCCACAACTCTTTTATCTATATTTGATTTTCGTTTCTTAAGTTTTCGCCTTCTTCAGTTAGTTGAACATTAGCTTTATACGGACTAACTCGGTGACTTTCCTTTAAACTTGGTCCTCTTTTCGGTGGTTACGTTATTGGTTTCGAGAATCCTCATAATTGTTTATATTTTTCGCCAAATTTTATTGGGGGAACGTTTCGTGTTCTTCGACTGGTATGGAGTATTAGAGCAATTTTGTATTATGACGATTAATTTGACGCTCATGTTGCCAATTTTGGAAGTTCTATCAAGTAGTTTAAGAGTTGACTTCTCTCTTACCAGATATTGCGCATGTATCTATCTGATTGTACATCTTGTTTAGTAGTTTGGTGTTGCTTCTTTTATTTTGCATATTTTCTGGAAATAACCCTTGAATAATTTTCATCGCGGTTGTTTGAATTTCTTTTTTGAACGTAGTTCAGCGGCCTTATGACTATTAAAGGTTTCTAGTTTGCCGGAGGGTATTCTAATATTTACTTGGCTACGGTTTTTTTTGCCACTTTTACTCTGGCTTTATCTCTGTTACCTATCTGAATAATATGGTGCTGAGGCAGACTAGAGCTATGGCCTTCTGTACGGTGAAATGACTTGTTTTAGCAAGTTTAGAACTCAAAAATTCCTACCAAGTACTTTGTTTAATTTGCTTAAGAATCATTGATAAAAGTAAGAGCGCGGGTGGTAACTGTAGTATTTATTCATCTCTAGTCCACACAAAAAAAAAACATATGTGATCTCTAGGTGATCCATAAATGACTTATTGATCAAGCTTTCAGTCAGGATGGAAGGTAACAGTGCTCTTCACTTTTATAGAATCCTAGACAGTTCATTAAGATCTCATAGTTCTTAGTAGGCTTATTATAGCCATAGGATGTACCGCGAAGAAAATATTTCTTACTCTTCGTAAGAAATATTTTGCATGCTTCATGCTCTTAATTTTCCCTCTATTTGTTTTTTTTTGTTCATTTTAAATGTTCTAGTGACATTGTTAACATGTGTGTTCCTGTATATGAGGCTATTGAAGGATAAATGCTTCTTGTATGTTTATTTCCATCTGTGGATTTTTGTTCATTTGAATTTGTCTATTCTTGAAGCTAATGAGTTTCAAGATAGTTATAAAATCTCCTTGAGTATACTGAACTGTATGATTATGTGTAAGTTTTATTGTAAATTTGTACAGGAGAGCTGCAGTTTTGGAATGGAAATGTATAATGTTTCTGGACAAGGGAATGGAGAAAATCATCTGGTAGTTACTTAGCACTTGCTGCTTTAGTTATTTGGATTTCGATTATCTTGGTCAGATGAAAATCTTGTTTCATATTATTTTGAGTCTTTCCTGTGTTTCTGTAATTTTTTCATTGTAGTATTCTAATAATATCTCCATATTTTTTCCTTAGATTCAAGGTGCTGGATCAAACCTTCCGTCAACGAATCCACCACTTTTTGAACAAGTTAAAGCTATGTACAACGAAGGAGCCCCTGATTTTGTTGTTGATCAGGGTTTGTATTATCCGAATTCCACAAACTATGGCTATTACTGTACAGGTATTTGAGGAGTCCATATTGTTTATTGGTTTCGATGTTGGTTAAAAATTATGCATCTCATTGTTTCCTGCTGATTGAACGTATTAGGTCTTGAATCACCCGGCGAATGGGAGGACCACCAGCGGATTTTTGGTGCAGATGGTCCAGATACCCAATACATGGTACTTGAACTCTCTCTCTAGCCCCCCTGCTCCCCGATGCAATGTCACATTCATCATAAGATATTTAACTGTGCTTTATTTCAAAAAAAGATATTTAACTGTGTTGCTCTCTGACAACATTGTTCTTTCAGGGTGCTCAAACTGAAACTTTGCCTTATGTATATTATACTCCAAACTATGGATATGCACAGTCTCCATACAACCCATACAACCCTTACATACCTGGTGCCATGGTGGGTGTTGATGGATCACTTGTTGGGACCCAGCAATATTACCCTGTCCCTCCTTATCAGAACAACCTATCTTCACCTGCTTATATTCCCTTTATTGGCCAACCAGATGTCATCTCCAATAATTCAGACCCTTTATTCGAAATTGGTGCAGCGGCTGCTAATAGACAAGATGGGAGAGGATTTAAGAATAATCTTGCTTCAGCGTCTACTGCCTTTCCAAGGAACCCTCCAAAACCTGTTATGAGTCAAACTCACTCCTTGAGCTGGGCTTCAGAAGGGCCAAGGGCTAATAGTGGACCAAGTAAGCAACAAGGGGTACGTGGAGGTGTTTCATATGGTGGTTTTCCTTATCCAGCTTCAACCCATGTTTTCCAGGTACTCTTCCCACCCCCTTCATATTTTCTTTGCGGAATGTTTCACTCAGCTGTTAACCTTTTGTGAATCGATAAGATAACACGTGTATCAGTCCGTGTGTGGGCCTGTACATATTTGATATATATCTTGTCTGATTTTGAATCAAATGGTAATTGACAGGCTCCAGTTGATAAGCAACGCCCAAAGATTTATGGTGGTGGAGCTTTGAAGGACGTGAATGGAAGCGCAGATGCATTGGGTGAGCAGAATCGAGGTCCTAGGACCAACAGATCGAAAAATCAACTCATTGTCAAAGCTTATACAACCAAGTCTGGGGAGGGTGATGCCCAAGGCAATATTGTGATCAATGCAGATCAGTATAACAGAGATGATTTCTCACTAGATTATGTTGATGCAAAATTTTTTGTAATAAAATCATACAGTGAGGATGATGTCCACAAGAGCATTAAATATAATGTTTGGTCATCAACTCCCCATGGGAACAAGAAACTTCAGAGTGCATATGAAGATGCTGAGAAATTTGCCATAGGGAAACCTGCTGGCTGTCCCATCTTCTTGTTCTTTTCGGTGAGTTATTGCTTCAGTTGACTATTTATTGAGACCAATCATGACCTTGCTGCCTTTCTGTTAATAAATGAAGCTGGGAAATAATACTCTTTCCATGCAGGTTAATGCAAGTGGTCAATTCTGTGGTGTTGCGGAGATGGTTGGTCCTGTGGATTTCCATAAAGATATGCATTTTTGGCAGCAAGATAAGTGGAGTGGGAGCTTTCCTGTCAAGTGGCACTTCATTAAAGATGTACCGAATACCAACTTTAGGCATATCATATTAGAGAACAATGAGAACAAGCCAGTGACGAACAGCAGAGATACACAAGAGGTATGTTAAATGATTTTTATTGCATCTCCAGAAAATGCTCCCTGGTACAGTTATGAATTCTGTCTGAAGCTCCAATGCTGTAGGGCAAAAACTCTATAGTATCCATTAGTCTTTGTTGCCTGTTTCTTTTTGCATATTTGTCACTTGATTCAGCTTGTTTAGTGTCTATTTTGAGATAATAGAAAGAAAATTTGCTAGCATTTATCTGCACTATCATACCTCAGAATTGGTGTTACTCTTGTCAATATAGAACACAAATTTGGTTCTCTTTCAGTAAGGACATTTTTCTAACAAGCATGAGTGGCAGATTCTGCTGTTGGCCGCATGATTTCTTTTCCAGCTTACTCTATCTTATCAACGATTGTCTCGCTATTTCAATCCTATGGGATCTTGTTTTAGGACCTTTATTAGCTTCATTTTAGACTCTTTCCAGATGAACATAATTTTATGGAATTTCTATGTATTTGAGTTATGCTCATTTAATATAGTTTATCATTTGCCTTGGAAGCATTTACCTGAGTTATAACTCGTCTATTTCTTTCTTACTATAAACATCTAAAGTCGAATTGGAATAGTACATTTTAATTTAAAATAAATTCTACAAAATAGTTCATTTGTTCCCAAAGTAGCTTTAGTAGCGTCTTGCATTTGTGTAGCAAACAGTGATTAAATAAGATTGAAGGTAAATAGTGATTAAATAAGATAGAAGATAGTTTGCCCATCATAACAAAGGAAATAAACTTTTAAGTAGTGATTTCATTTGTGTTTTTGTCGGTCCTTGCCAACCCTTTAGGAAATATATCTTTAACAGTTGCCTTAGGACCAAGGACTCAGGTTATGAATTTGATAATATTGACAACCCCGAATGTTCTTTGTTGAGATATTTTCTTAACATGCAGATAATGTATGAGCAAGGTCAAGAGATGATGAAAATATTCAAAGACCACAGAGCAAAAACTTCTTTGCTTGACGACTTCATTTACTACGAAAATCGCCAAAAACTTATGCAGGAAGAGAAGGCAAGGCTAGTATATAAAAGCTTGAGAAGTCCTTTTTTGGTATCTGAGTTAGAGTCTGCCAACAAGCTAAAATATGTGGTGGAACCTCCTCCAAACAACGAGAGGTTAGTTGGGAAGGCCTACAACTTTAACAGCTCAAGGGATTCCATGGCTTCTCCAGAGAAGGCGGCTAATTTAAATTCTAATGTCATAAACACAAATAATACGAACGAGAAAGTGGAGCAAATTGCAGGTGAAGTTAAAGATGATGCTGCATCTTCATTAAGAATTGGTTTCCTCACCATAAAGCCGAGAAATGCTGAGCCAAAAACAGTGGCAGATGTGGCAGTTACCGGTGATACTGAACCCAGTAGTAGCGTCGTTACAGTAGGATCAATGCCTGTCAAAGTCAACGGGTTTGCCGCCGGGCCTTCTAATAGTTTAACTGTGGGGACCATTCCGCTTGATCCCAGGTCACTTCAGCCAAAGACTGGGACTTAACACTACTGATGAGTAGGTTTGTTATTTAACTTGGGTCCTGGGGCTTAAATTGTACACCTGTGGGCGATGGGGTGTACTTGGTATTTTTTACACGGGCAGGATTGTTATCTTATTGAAGTCCAATGTCACAGGTTGACCAATCGGATACTTCAAAGTTCAGCATCGGTTATTTGTTGTTGTTATATTTTATTTACAAATTACTCTTTCTAAGTTCCGCTTCTGTCCTAATTGGTTCCGAAAGATGTGTAATGGATTTGTTTTGCTTCTCTTTTTCTTTTTTCCCTAAAAGAATGAAAAGATACTTTTTTTTTTTTTTTGTTCCGTTTAATTCGTTGTTTGATTGAATTCATTACTACTATCTTATCGGTCTTTCTTAAGAGTGATATATTTTTTTGTCGGTCTAAAAAAAATTGGGGGTTTATATGTATGTCTTCTATGTAATGAGTAAAAAATTTCTGACACAAAAAGTAAAAATTAAGTCAAATGAAGTTTATACATGTAGAATTTTTGAGTAATTGTAAGGCCTAAATAAAATTATAGATTTTATATATATAATTAAGTTATTTTAACTTTTTTATAAAATAAATATAATGATAAAATTTAAAATATTGTAATTATATTTATAGAATTTATAAACATAATAATTATATTTTTATTATATTTTCCAATTAATTTTATTTTAAAATAAAAAAAATATTTGTAACATTTATTTTTTTAGTAAATTTTTAATTAAATATTTTTAATTAATCTGTTAAATTATCGAGGGACCGCTCTAGTTAAATTCAAACTTAACTGAAAACGATATCCTACAATATCAACCGTTCAAAAACTGTCTTTATTATTAATCATGTTCCGAGATCATACGGTTATGATTCATCCACCAGTCCTAACTTCTAACTTAACGAAACATGCAATCTCGACTCCCCATGAGTGAGTTGAGCCAAAGAGGGCATCTCTTGCCACTTACTTCTCACTGTCATAGCCAAATGTAGACCTTCCTGTGTCCGTGAAAGTCTGAATCGAGTTCGTCTTCTCTAAAGAGCAAGATGATCAGAGCAGGCAGCTCGTGCTAATCTCCTCGTCCCCCTCGCATTCAACTTATTCCTTTCCAATTATCAATAATTGAATTCTTCTGTATGTGGAATTGTTATTTTTCTACGGCATAAATAGGTGATGAATATAATCGGGGTCGAGTTGATGAGCTTTCGGTTTTGCAGGTCTTAGTGATCCATGCGAGACTATTCTGGGGCTTGCATTTTATAATGGTATGTGTTAACTATAGCGTGCAGGGCCTTAATTTTGTGTTTTAGGACAAAGTCTGGCGTGCTGATGGATTCTAGTGCTTGAATTGTGTTTAGGGGGATGTAAGAAAGTACACGGACGGCCAGAGCTCATCTCAACCGGAAGGGCCGCAGGTTGTAGTGCCTAAGCCTGAGATAGAGGACTTTGAGATGCCACCTGAAACCGTGTGTTCAAGGCATATAGGGGTATGCCCTATGCTTGCCTTGTCTTTTGAAGATAGGATTTGTTGCCTGGCAATTGTATTGTTTGTATTTTCTCCTTGTTTGAGGTGCTGTTCATTTCTGTCCCATATTGGTGAGGCTGTGATGATCTTCAATTTGCTTATTTGGTTCTCAGAGTTAAGATCTTCTCCGTGAATGCTGTGCAAAATTTCAACTGGGTGATTAAGTCATAGAGAGAGAGACTCTTAAAAGTACTTCTTTTTACTAAAAAATCCAATTGAAATACCAGGCCTTTACATTGTGCTGCCTAATATCCTCAAACAACTTTACTCGAAACTTTTTCTTAATTTGAACTTCAGTTATTTCGTATTAATGGTCATCACCCCTTGCCTCTACAGATATGATTCTTCCCTCCTTTTTTTTTTTTTTTTTTTTTTTTTTTTCTGGAGGGGGCAGGGGATCCCTGTTCCTTAATAAGTTGTAGGAACTTTCTTTTTTCTTGTGTACAGTCTGTACAACCATCACTTGATACATGATAAATCTTCAGTTTTCTAATTGAAACTGAAATACAGAATATTCTTATGTTGACTGCTATGTAGATATTTTTAATTTCATCAAATTAAGATACTCGCATACGAGTTGCCTGTCTTACTTAGAAGTTCATATTTTTTACCTTATTTTCTAACTAAATTTCAGGAAAATGTGGCAAGTTCATCGGGAAGCAATTTAAGATCATTTCTTATTGGGATGGGGTTTCTAACATCTCTTGTCGACAAAGTGATTGAAGAAAAGGGTATGTGATGTTGAGCATAATTTTTTTTTTTTTTTTTATTACTTTCTATCTTGTTGACATACATCACATTGTAAGGGCAGGTATGGCGGTAGCTTCCTATATTCATTTCCAAGAAAAGAAAATTCTCTGTCTGATGAAAAGGAAAAGATCTTTGCTAGCACAGCCTAGAATTGGCTTCTTGGGCCTTCCTGACATCTTGAAATGAATTGTACATGTATCGACATGTACTTTTAATTTTATTAAAAGTTTTAGTATCATCTGCCTATACACTTTTGAAGTTCTGACTAATGATAATCTTTCTTAAGTATAGGCGAAGATGATGCTGATTTGTTAGTGGAGACTCTCATAAGATATTCTGTAAGTAGTCAGCTTTTCTTTGGCATACTGTTATTTTTTCCTCCCTTTTCACTAGGGAGATTTGAATATTTTCTACATTTGCCGAATCCTATAACAAACTTTGCAAATGTCAGAAGCACAATGCATATGGAAGGCCTTTTTGTTTCTTCTTCTGTCCTTGATAATAATTCTTTTTTGCCAAAAAGAAAAAGCAATGTATCTGAAAGAATTGAGAAGTCTAACTCCTGCATTTTTTTTCCAAACAAATTTCAACTTCTAACAGTCAACCTGCTCTGCAATAAAATAGGATGCTCCTAAGTCAAATTCAGAGTTGTCAGACTCCTTGGATAGTTTGTTTGATGAAAAGGATACGAGCAGTCTCCCAGAAATTTCTAGTGTTCCTCAACCTAAAGAGGTAGTAACCTGCCTTGATCTATTAATATGAGAAAGTGTTTCTTGTGATAGTTTGTAATCTGACAAACATCCATTTGGGTGAAGTGTAAATTTTTATGATCGCTTTAAGCAGTAAGAGTATTCATCAGTTCACCAGGAAGTCAAAAAAGCTACCCATTCTAGACACTTCAATTCTCTGTCTTCTGGTTTTCTTTACGTATTATTTTTCTGTTAATGGTTATGTCATGATTCTATTTGGTTTTTGTCTTCCTATAATTTATTGAAACATGAAAAGAATGGAGCAAGAAAATTCATGATGAATGCTGATATGAACAAGAAAAGTTTTATTTGACAACACATGGTGAGTTTGACAAATTGTTGGCAAGTATAACTTATTTTGATCATTGTCAGCAGTCCCTATCAAAATGTATTTGCTGGATTATTGGAATAAGTGCTAAGATTGTGCCCTAAAAATTAATTCTAGAATCAATTACTTTTCCCACTATATTAATTCTTGAGGTAAAACCTTGCCAACTATCTTTTCTGATGTCTGATTAGTGCTGGAGCCAATATATGTGGAATAAACTTTAGTATTTTGTATGCTGCTTCTAGTTTGGATTAATCTTAGATTTCCTCTTCACCTTTTCCTTTACAGGAGCCTGATATAATTGATCAAGATATTCATGACAAAAGGGCATCCCTATTAATGATGAACTTCTCTGTAAATGAAGTTGAGTTTGCTCTGAATAAGCTTGGTATGTTTTCAAGTTTCTTTTACTTCTTTTCCTCCCTTTTGGAGCCTTTTCTACCTCGTGGAGTTGGAATTTTATGTTGTATTTGCAGAAACACTCTAGAGAGAATTGATTTTTACTCAGAGTTGCTTTCAATTAGGATAGAGGATTAAGGTTTTTGTCATATTGAATTGGTAAACGACCTCATTATGTCCATGGATAAACTTGAGAGTTGACATGTGAGTTACGGAGTAAACATCAACTTATGTTGGGAGGACGTTTCTGTAACTTGAGGCTTTATGTTGCTGTGAATTGATGGTAATAGTTGTTCCAAATTGTATTTAAATGGCACTTTCAAGGAAAAAAAACTTTAGTTGAGCAATAGGTGCAAGTACACATCCAAAACATATGCAATTATAGACTTTCTGGTTCTAGATCTTTTAAAGAGTAAATATAATAATTGTCAGTATTATTGGCAGCAGTTTATTTATCTACTACTATTATCAAATTATTTTGAGGCAGTTTTACATTTCTGTGATGTTATCTTTAGATGTAACTGGGGTTAGTTTTTGTTCTATGTAAACTATGAGAAATAACATTGGCATTAGCTCAGGTTTGGTTCTAGCAATTTCTTTTCATGGCATATATGATATTTTGCAATTAAATATGTACAACATTGTTTCATTTTCCAATTAAAACATCAGGTGCAGATGCTCCATTTCATGAGATAGTTGACTTCATTGCTGCTGCACAGATAGCTGAAAATTTTGAAAATGAGACAGAAGAGGAACCAGATAGTTGGCAAGAAAAAATTGAGGTCTGGATAATGATTTTTCTGTTACTTTTCTTTTTCGATTTATTGATACCTCAAAGTAAGCTCAGACGTTCATGATTTCAGAATTTATAACAATTTTCTTTACTTTCAGTCTTAGCTTGTTACTTTGGCTAAGGGGACTGCAGCTACAACTGTCGGCTCTCAAAGCCTTTCTTTTTCATCTCCTCTGTGTGTAATACATTAGAGAGCTAGTCGAATGAATCCAAAAGTCCCCTTTTGTTGTTTATCTGCCTCGACACCAGTGCATGATAAACTTCTACTACAGCCGATCATCAAACCCAGTCAAGCTTCAAAAGATATTGGGCACTGTCCTATGCTAGATTAGACTAAGGACACGATAAGAGGAGATGCCTAGGATTCTCCTCATCCCTCTTAGGCCAAAAACATCTTCTCTAATGCCTTGCCTCTTTTCCTCTAATTGTCCATTGTCAGGATTCTTCCTCAAGCCGCCTCCCAAGACAAAAAAATGAAGTTGGGGAAGCATTCTGATTCTTCCCTTCCATATGAGCTTCCAAAGGAAATTAATTAAAACAGCAGAGACATTGGTGATATTCCAAAGTCCAAACTACTTTTCTGTAGAAGAAAAAATATTATTAGTGGAAAAGGGCATCTGTTACAAAAGAAGGGAAGACAAGGTATTTTATAAGCGAAAAAAAGGTATTTTTACAAGCAAAATGAAGTGGATAAACTTACCACTTCAACCATATGTATAGCCCTTAGTAATATAAAGAAAGGAATTTTTCTAAACTCGTACAAAATGACTACAAAAACTCAGATGGATATTGAATGGAAGCACGACTAGCAATGGCTTTTTAGAAAGACAAAGACTGGCTTTCCCGGTTTGCATAAGAGAACTGCTTTCTAGCAGGGAACACAGTAAAAGAGAAGCTCGCCTGGAAATCTCGTACTGGCCACTAGTTACTGGAAATGGTTTGCAGCTAACAGGACTGATTTTGAGAATTATATGGAAGCACTTTTAGCATCAATTAGCTGGCTTTCAAATTCCTGCTTCAAATTGAAATAAAAGACTCCTCCATTTCCCTTTTCAAAGTAGATAAAGACATTCACGAAAGGAACCATGTGCTTTATCTCAAATATAAGGAGAATAAACCATTCTATCCCAAAGCACGTGATGTGGCTGAAACTGCCTTTTGAAGTTCTATCTCTCTTCCAACCAAAATGACCCAGAAAGAAGCCAAACCAGCCCCTCCAGAAATATCTTATGATCCTTAGGTCCTCCCAATGCCTCGCAGAGAAGTGGAGATAAGAACATCCAGATTAGGGGGACATACAGATGCAACGTGAGTTTTGTGATTCATGTGGAAGGTGTAAATATTGTGAGTGGTGTGATGCTGCATGCAAGCATGGTTAGACAAAATACTTGTTTGCATACAGGTATGTCCCCTTGTGCCAATGTGCTCAAAAGTTCTAAGGGATCAACATTGGTGCAAGTGGTTTGTATCTTTTGTTCTTCTCAAAAAAGGAAACGAAAATAAAAGAAGCAGTATATACTTTGGAGTCAATGTCTGTTCTCACCTTTGGTTTACGAAACCATGCATGTGTTATATATTGTTGAACAACATCTAATATGTTTCTTTACCTTTTTGGTTATCAGAGAGTACGAATGAAGCCTTATTTGGGACTATGGAGAAACTTTACGTTTGCTTGAAATGGGTTTCACTGAGCATGAAGTTTCATTGGTGATAGAAAAACTGG
>NW_019014546.1:265265-278295 GCF_000150535.2 Carica papaya
AGTAAATCACACAAGATCTACCGAGATGAGTCTAGCAGAAAGACTTCAATTACTCGAACACTGCTTCCAGACAGACACTTTGGGATATCATCTCTCTGTTTTGAAGTCATTGTTTCCAGGAGGATTAACAGTGCTATCAATCTTCAGCGGTATTGGTGGAGCAGAGGTGGCATTGCATCGACTTGGTATCCATTTGAAACGTGTTGTCTCAATAGAGACTTCTGAAGTGAAGCAAAGAATTCTCAAGAGTTGGTGGCATAGTTCTGGCCAAACTGGGGAATTGGTGCAGATAAGTGATATTCAGAGCTTAACGATTAACAGACTGGAGAGTCTGATGGAGAAATTTGGCACTTTTGACTTTATCATATGTCAGAATCCATGCTCCCAGTCCAAAGGCAGTTCTAAAATGGCTGCTTCTGGTGACAGATCACCAAGTTTGGACTTCTCTTTGTACTATGAGTCTGTCCGTGTTATACAACGTGTAAGGGACAGCACAGAAAGAAAAAGGTGACAGGTTTTCTTTATCACAATGTCTTGGAATACCAGACTTTTAACATTTATCGAGAAAGGTAAGGCCCTGGCATCTCTTTTTGTTCATAAATAGTGATTAACATAACTAATTAATGAAAAATAACTAAATTAGTGCTGAGTTCGGTCCCGGTTTCTCAAAAAATTCACGTAAAAGGAAAAAACACCCACGGAGATTGTTTGGTCATTATTTTCAGTAGAACCTGGGTTAGTTCCAGAAGAAGTATAAGTTGGAGTTTTGCCTGATTTATTTATTTCTTCTGAGGACGATTGTTTTTGAGTGTGCTAGTGTGTTTATGTGTGTCTAAAGCTTCATCATAGTCTTCACATTATTGAAAAGTCTTAAATTTTAAAGCACAATTGTTTGATGTCTTGTGATTCGTGGTTGCAGTGCTGTTTCTAGATTTCCCTGATAAATTGTGTTTGGTACTGTGTGCATTTCGCATATGCTAATAATATATGTATTTAGTTCAGGAAAAGCTTTTACTTGCAGGGAAAAGGAAACTTACCATATTAAATTCATCCGTAAATATATATGTTTATGTTTAGAATTATTATAAACTATAGAACATATTATCAAATGAGTTAGGAAGATCAGTGAACTTGGAGAATAATTTAGAGGGAAATGTCTTTTTGTAGTTTTATTTACATAATAGTTTTGGTTGACTTTGATGAACTAGTTTAAATTCTTTTTACATACTGAAAATGTAATAGCTTATCCCTGATCCATTGATGAATTTTACATCAAAAGTTGTTGGTAGCAATATCAAATATAAGAAACAGTGATGCATTGAATAATTGCATAACCAAGACAGAGTGGAGTCAATGCATTATTATATTGGTAAAGTGACAAGACAAGGTATACTTTTGTTAGAGAGATAAGCTTGTCTTTTGCTAAAGTGGGTGTTTGTGAATTATGATAGATCTGGAGTGTGTTTTTGTTTGGTACCTTTCTGATGAATTTACATAAATCAGACATGTTCTTATTTAAGTCGGTACAGAGTATTAAGTAGCTTGTCAATAATGAGAAATAAGCTTGGTGCGAGACAAAATGATTGAGAATGGAAATGAATCTTGACCTCTCTTTCAATATTTGCCATGAACCAAAAAATTTGAAAAGGAAAAAACAAGATGGGAAGAAGGTGAGGAGTACCATCCCCTGCTAATTATTAACAACAACAATTTTGTGGTATGAAATTTCCCTTCTCCTTCACTATCTCAAACGCATAGACTATACAATCAACCCCCACACACACAACACAAGCAAACACTCACACGCAAAGCAACCGGAGGACAAACACAGATTACAAAACTACACACTTGTTGTGTGTATTCTGTATGAGTTTAATCTTTCTAATTAGTATATTGATGAGACTGCAGTGATCGAGTTAGTTTTGATTTTAGTAAATCGAAGCGTATTCAGATTAAAAACATATTTCTTTAACAGTTCAATTTTCTTAATTAGAGTAGTTATAACGAAATAAAAATTTTAAATCGGAAAAGAAAAAAGTTAAAAACTTTTGATGATTAAATAAATTTTAAGGAGGGAGGGATGTCACCTTCCTAGTTGTAGCCTAATGGGTTGAAATGATATGAAGGCTTAAAAAGCAAAAGGGTGTTTGGACAAAACTGTTTATCTTTTAAAAGCTTTACTTTGATTGTTTTGTTTTTTTCTTCAACATTTAATTCCCAATCACACCCCCAAAAAGATTGAACCCCAACTATTTATATTGCACACCTTCACCAAAGAAACAAACCTATATATATATATATACATATGCTTTCTTTCAATACCCACAAATCTCTTTTCATCTCTTGAAAAAAAAAAATCATTATTTTTAATTATTTGAAAGAAAAAAAAAACTTATATATTTACTCACAAATTAGATCTTTTGGCTTAAATACTATATAGAAAATAATCACAAAAATTCATATTGACATAACTAAATTATTTTATTATTTGTATTTTTACATGCATAATTTATATATATATATATAACAGTCAACAATAATATAAATAATTTAGAAGATTTGAAGAATTATGGAGTGCATTACAATTTATTTTAAAATAATTTTTCTTTTGGGTGGGAAGTGTTGGGCAGCCAAATTTACTTCCATCCTTTCTAATCTTTGATTATTATAATTTGATTGGGACCCACCACTGCTGGATCAGATGCATCGGTGATTGATGTTTTTGTCGCGTGCTCCCGTCCGCAGAGGATCTCGGCTTTCTTAACGTCTGCATTTTCACAGTTCACTGTAAGAAGAAGAAACATTCGGTGCTTCATTTACTACCATAATTATTATACCGTAATTGGTATTATAGTTTTCTTAATAAATTCAAAGGGTAATGATTTTAGTAATAGCTAAATTAATGGAGTTGATTAAATTCTGTATGCGTGTTAGGTTTCAAACATGAGTGAGAATAAACGCGTTAACCAGATAATAAATAATAATCACGACACTGTTTGAATACAATATAATATGTATGTATATATATATACACACACACACAGAGATAATTGCTTTCTTCTTCTTGGGTATACTTTAGTTATTATATAATTTTTTTAAAAAAATTCATTTTTAAAGAATCCATGGAACACTAAATGCGCCATCATACTCAGGAAGATAATATTTTTGCTCCCAGATACAAAAATAGAGATAAGTTTTTCCACAGATTAGGATATAATATTCAAATCCTACTACGTAACCCATATAACTTGCAGCAGCAAATATATATATGTATATGTATTTTTTTTTTTTTCTGTATAAACCACAGGAGCTGCCTTGGACACTTTTTTCCAGGCCAGCTTGTCATTGACTGGCACCCGTTTCGTCGCCACCCCCCCGCCTGCCCACAACATCTTTTCTCTCTCAAATCTCTTACAGAGCTCTGCATTTTCACTCATTTCGGCCATTTTCGGTTCTTTGGGTTGGTAAGTATTCTGCAATGCATCTGCTTTGAATCTAATATTTTTATACTTATTCATATCTCAGTTTGTGCTTGCTGCTTTATTGTATAAGCTTTTACAGTATATTTTACTTTAGGCTGTTGAGCACTGATAGTGATGTTCTTTTCAATCCCTTTTGACTCACACGCCTCGTCGCATCAAATCTACAGACTACTCCTTGCCTTTTCTAATACCCTTTTCCGGCTTATATATATGGGGCCTTCCCACGAGATTACTCTGTATGTCTCCATTGCTTGAAGAAGTAAAATAATGTCTCAACAATGGAAATGTGGGTCTGTCCTGTTCGTTTGAGCTTAATCATTCGACGCTTATAAATGTTCTTCTTTTTGGTGTTCAAACCTGGATAATTTGCTAAGTTTTTCCTGTTTAATGATGCAATGCTGCTTCTATTTTTCTATTCTGGGTAATTCTTAGCTCAGATCTTGCTTTCTCTGTATATGTTACTTTGCGCCACCATGTACTTTTTTTATCTTTTCGTTCTGATTATGACGATCTCCATGCTAACAGATTTCAATATTATTTCCTTCAGTGCCAATCTCATTGATTTGTGTCTTTAATGAAACGGTTCACCTTGAATGCTATTCTTAGCTGACAACTTGGTGTTTGATTCTCGTACTTGAGAGGATTAAAGAAGCTATAAAGGTGTAATTTTTTGATACTAAACAATGGAAGAGAGCTTCGTGCCGTTTCGTGGAATAAAAAATGATCTTCAAGGGAGGTTGATGTGTTACAAGCAAGATTGGACTAGTGGTCTGAGGGCTGGATTCAGGTATATATGTTTAACTTTCTCCTGGTTCCGCTAAAGAGGATACTTATTTCTGTTGTAATTATAAGATGATTTGAATTGATCATTCATTTTTTTGCTTATAGGATTTTGGCTCCTACCACATATATATTTTTTGCATCAGCGATTCCGGTTATTTCATTTGGAGAGCAATTGGAAAGAGATACGGGTATTGTTACCGCACTTGTCAAATTTTTTCACTCATTTTTCACTGAAACTGTGTACATGTGACATTGGTTGAACTTGTAATAATATTAATGAACTATGTGATAAAATTGGAAGACATTTGTTGATGTAGACATATGGCTGCTGAAGTTAAATAAGCTTGTGTTTTCGTTAACAGATGGAGTTCTCACTGCTGTTCAAACATTAGCATCTACTGCGTTATGTGGGATTATTCACTCTATTATAGGCGGACAGCCTCTATTGATTCTTGGCGTTGCAGAACCAACAGTAATTATGTACACATTCATGTTCAACTTTGCGAAAAATAGACCAGATTTGGGATCAAAGCTCTTTCTGGCATGGGCTGGATGGTATCTTCTTATTTTTCTCAGAAAAATCGATATACTGTTTTTGTATCTTGACATTTATCTCTAGATATCTGGTTGTGCTCCACCAAAAATTTTAGTCTTCATTCACCTTTTAAAATATTTACTATACTACTTCCATTGGCAGGGTTAATGTGTGGACTGCACTCTTGTTGTTCTTATTTGCTATCTTAGGAGCTTGCTCCATTATCAATAGATTTACTCGCCTTGCTGGGGAATTGTTTGGACTTCTTATTGCAATGCTTTTCATGCAGCAAGCTATCAAAGTAAGATAAACATTTGTTTTTCTTTTTTTTTTTTTTTGGCTATTCAATCTTATTTGAAGACTATTTTTCTGATTTTGTTCTCTCTCTCTCCATTACTTGTCCATGCTTAAGAAAATTTATGACCATTGAATTTTTGGTTCTCTATGGTGAGTACCAAAGTGGTTTGCTTCTAAAGATAGTTGTTAAAAATTGCATTCTTCAGGGACTTGTTGATGAGTTTCGCATTCCTGAAAGAGAGAATCCAAGGCTGATTGAGTTTCAACCTTCCTGGAGATTTGCAAACGGAATGTTTGCTTTAGTTTTGTCTTTCGGCCTTCTGCTTACTGCATTAAGAAGCCGAAAAGCAAGATCATGGCGGTATGGATCTGGTAAGTTTATTGAAATTAAACTTTTGAATGAATTTCATAGTTATTTACTAGAAAGTATGCACATCCAAAAGGAAATAACAAAAGCCTTTTTATTTGCAAATTTGTTTGTGGAACACTGGCCATCAATTTTTATTTTATCCTTGTCCACCAAGTTTTTCTTGAGTCTATTTGCCCCGGTGAAGAGTTTAACTAAACTAAGGTAATACCAATGTACTACCTTCAGATTGCTATTCTCCCCACGATCTTGTGTTGTTTTAAGAATATCAGGAAGTGAAAGACCAAACATGGGATGTGATTGGTTTTTGCAGAATAAATTTCCCTGCGGTTTATAAGAGTGAGGTGAAAGGCCTACTAGAACATTAAAGACTCAAAGCGAAAATAGAGATAACACTGATGATTCTGCAAAATCCAGCTACAGGATTCATTTTTTGTTATCCAGATTTTCTTCAGAGATCTTTCTGAAAATGGAACTTGAACCTATTTTACAGGATGGCTGCGAGGTTTGGTGGCAGATTATGGTGTGCCATTGATGGTTCTAGTCTGGACTGGAACTTCATATCTACCAGCTGGAAGTATTCCAAAAGGAATCCCTAGACGCCTCTTTAGTCCCAATCCATGGTCACCAGGTGCATATGAGAACTGGACTGTTATGAAGGCAAGGCCACATGAGCACTTTATATTTTTTCCTTGGTTTCAGTTGATGCTGTTTTCAATTCTTCATGACTGAACCGTATCTCTAATACGAAAATAGCTAATGTAAAAACCAACAGGATATGCTGGATGTGCCTGTCTTTTACATAATTGGAGCTTTTGTTCCAGCAACAATGATCGCTGTTCTCTACTATTTTGACCATAGTGTAGCATCTCAACTTGCTCAGCAGAAAGAATTCAATTTAAGAAAACCACCTTCATTTCATTATGATTTACTTCTTCTGGGTTTCCTGGTATGCACATACCCTTTCATACATTTCTCTCTTTTTCTAATGTCCAGCATTAACTTTTCTGTTTGATGATAGATAGAATATCTTATTCCTTCCTGCAATTTAACTTCAGTAACATCTGTAATTTGAACTGTGTTGCAGACCATTTTTTGTGGTCTCATTGGAATCCCTCCATCCAATGGTGTCATTCCACAATCTCCAATGCATACAAAGAGTTTAGCCACACTGAAGCACCAGGTGGGCAGATAACTGAACTGAAACTTAAAGGTTTTTTATATGTTTAATGAAAAAAGGTTGTCTGTAATGATTTGTTCAAGTACCGCAGTCATATTTCTTGCACTGCATGTGGATGTTTAAGCATGTAGCCACAAACTCATGCAGTTGTGCATTTTGGCATACTTTCCGATGTACAGTTACTTCGTAATCGGCTAGTGGCAACAGCACGCAAATGTATGGGAATGAATGCAAGCTTGGGACAAGTCTATGGGAGCATGCAGGAGGCATACCAACAAATGCAGACTCCGCTTATTTACCAGGAACCTTCTGCTCAGGTAAATGGCATAATTTTTTTTTCTTCAAAATTCAGAACCATAACAAACATTCTTTCTATGAAAAGTCAGAGTAGAACTCTGAGCAACATGAATCTACGTGATTTGAAATGACAGTGATCGTTGAAATCTTTACTTTTTTCCCTTGGGACATATCAATTGGTGACTCAATATCATGACAATAACCAGAAAAGATACAGCCTGAACACACCAAAACTTGTTTGTGGACAGGGGCTAAAGGACTTGAAGGAGTCGACCATTCAAATGGCTTCAAGCATGGGTAACATTAATGCACCGATTGATGAGACAGTATTTGATGTAGAGAAGGAGATTGATGATTTATTACCTGTTGAGGTAAAAGAGCAGCGTCTTAGTAACTTGCTTCAAGCTGTGATGGTCGGAGGATGTGTTGCAGCTATGCCTTTGATTAAAAAGATTCCGACTTCTGTACTCTGGGGCTATTTTGCCTTTATGGCAATTGAAAGCCTACCGGGCAACCAGTTCTGGGAACGAATCTTACTGCTATTCACTGCTCCAAGCCGAAGATACAAGTACTCTCTTTCTCTCTCTCTCTCTCTCTCTCCATCTGTCTATCTATCTATTTATCTAATTTCATAATCAGCTGTCTGAGTGACAAAACAACCAATTTCTGACTTTTCTGCATACTCTACTTTTATAATACTTTGTTTCAGAGTATTGGAAGAATACCATGCAACTTTTGTCGAAACTGTGCCTTTCAAGACAATTGCAGTCTTTACAGTCTTCCAGGCTGCTTACTTGCTCGTTTGTTTTGGGATAACATGGATTCCAATTGCTGGGGTTCTTTTCCCTTTGATGATCATGCTTTTAGTTCCTGTGAGACAATATATTTTGCCTAAGTTCTTCAAAGGGGCACACCTTCAAGATCTTGATGCAGCAGAGTACGAAGAAGCACCAGCTTTGTCGTTCAACCGAGGAACTGTATGTTCTTCATTCTGCACTACTTCCTCTCCTTAGTAACCTAACTGCATTCAATGGTCTATTTTACATACTAGAACGGATATATCCAGGGAATAAAACTACTAAAAGGTACCGGATCGATATGCATAACCATGCATGTTACACGATACAGTTTTGAAAGAAACAGAGGCCTCCTATAAGCTAATATTTCCAATTCACATTTTGAATTATACAACCTCAATTATTAAAAAGAGCAGTGACTTCAGCGGTCTGTTTGGTTCAGTTCGGACATCGACTTGAACTACTCAATTACCATAGGACATAAAATTGCAACTCATATTTCATGCTTACTTTGTTTTTTCAAAGCAGGAGGTGCAGATAAGTCGATCGACTTCATTTGCGGACGATGGAGAAGCTTTAGATGGAATGATTACTCGAAGCCGGGGTGAGATTAGACGCATGTGTAGTCTCAAGCTCACAAGCTCTACTGCAACCCCAGCCAAAGAATTCAAAAGCCTTCAGAGTCCAGATAAGGTGTTCAGCCCACGAGTCAGTGAATTAAGGGGGAATCAGAATCCCTGGTCTAGTGGAAGAGGGCCATTCAGTCCAAAAAATGGAGAAGCAAGAATGTCTAATCTGGGAAAAAGTGGCTAGAACTCTTAGACATGTCAAGTGTCAACTGTGAATTTCTCGGCCGGTTACAGTATAGTTGAAGAAGATGAAGAAGACGAAGAAAATATAGGTAAACTAGTCTTTAGATGGAAGAAATTTGCTGTGAAATCTGGAATAACATCTTAGTTGTTTGCTTTATTATTATTATTTTTTAATTCTTGATGTTTGCTTCTTTTGTTGTGAAATATCATATCTTCATATTTCCACCATGGTAAGATCTATAATCTAACATCAACTGATAATGTTCCTTCATTTGTCTGTATCAATCGTGACACAAGAAACTAAAGATAGTATAGGATTTGTTGTGTATCATTCTTATTTATTATTATTATTATTAAAATACATATAAAATATTTTCCATTTCAATTTGGAAGCACATAAAACCAAATTCCACCGTGGGAGACTCAGAAAAGGGTTAAAATAAAAGAAGCCTGGGGGAAGCCAATGATGTTCAGACATTCATCTTGAAGGTAGAGAAGTAAACAACATGGGTCTTGTTAAAAACCTGAATGACCTTCACATCTTAGAATGAGCCTGACTTGCTTTCGCCAAATTATTGTGCATTACTATTGCTT
Source organism: Carica papaya (assembly GCF_000150535.2). The sequence continues at coordinate 274,410 of NW_019014546.1, forward strand.
CAACCTGTAAGACAAAGAGTGGGACCTAAGAAGTGTGCCACACAAAGTTAATTTCATAAACAGAAGTTTCGCCAACTACTCGGAGGATGAAAGGCAAAAATAAGCATAAGAGAAACACCCAAATCTTTGTTGACTGTCATGTTCTTAACAGTCAAACTTTGACTCATACACCATAGGTGTTCCCCAGCCAAGCACTTGACAACATCATGAGCTCTTGCTAAATTTCCGTCCAGACATCTTCTCTGACTCATGCAATATGTGGTTTATAAGTCCCCTTGCCGCACTGGAAAACAAGAAAGAAACACAGAGACTTTCTGTAAATAAAGATATACATTTAGCAGTTTACCATGTGCCACCACCATCAGAAGAAAGACATGAAAAAAGGATATTAGAAGGTCTGGATCAAAAAGAAAAGCAAATCACTGAGGCACGTTCTTGAAACAGGAAACAGGAATGCAAAAAAATTGAGTAAGAACGAAATATAGAACTCACTCATCCTTTAACTTTTGAATCTTCTCTGGATCAGTCTCATGCATGTGTCTTTTGAATTGCTGCCTCACCATATCAACAACCATCGCCGTGTTATGTTGCTGCACAATGAATGGTAAATTAATACCCTATGTATCTTCATGTGATTGCAAGAAGCTTAGATCTCACAAGGAATATTCTGAGGTATCTAAAGATGCTGAATTCCTGAAGCACAAAATTACTCATTGTCCACGGCATTCTCAACAAATATTCCTCAAATGATTCTATAATCAGACTAAATGTCAGATCAAACCTTTCTATCCCTTTGCAAAATCTTTTTCATCACTTGGTAACTAACAGTGTGAATTGCAGTCTGTCACCGCATTTGGAACAAATGAATTTGATAAGAAACATGGAATTCATTTATAAAACCATAGATTTGTGTAGAAATATTATTAAAAGCTCAAAGTTTATTATGACATGAATTCCAAATGAAATTCAGCAAGTGAATTCAATTTCCATCAAAGTTAATTAAATGTGGAAATGGACTTAAGCATTTGAATAGAGAAGGACCTGAAACATGTTTTACATAATTGTTTGTATTGCTCCTTGTGATGAATTAATTGAATTCCAGAAAATGTTTAAATTATTCTGATTTATATTGCAAACATATTCCTTCTAATTATTGACAGATGAAATTTATTGTTTATTTGTTCCAAGCAAAGGATCTGAAATGTTGCTTATTGCTGACTCTTGTCTAGAAATTATATAACATCCAAGATTTAGAACTATAAACTTGGCACATGTAGGTAATCTCTTAATAGCATGACCATAGACATGTTTTTTAGAAAACTAATAGCAATCAATTAAATGTACCTATGCACACACCAATTCATTTCAAAGATGTTAATGGATTAGTCAGGAGCAAGTGAAGGACGGCACAATATAGAAAACATTCCAACTAGAGAATCCCATGGGAAATCTTGGACTTCGTTCATTTTCATGCCAAAGGCATACTTGATAACTGAATGCCATAGAGGATTAGAAAAACATCTTGATCCAATTAGAGTATTTGATGGAAAATGTCAAACAAAAAGGCGCACATTATTATAGACTTTGATCATCTATTGCACAAATAAAACATTCAGGTGAAACTCAAGAACCATCAGTTAGTTGATCAAGACAATTCAAAAGACCTGTCTACATGGCATTAACATTTAACTAAACTGAAAGAGACCTCAAGTTGCTTGCGTGTGGGTGTGAGAGCATATTTACTCGATTAAGTATCAATACATTTGAACAGGGCAGGGCGGCTGGGCTCAAAATGAATTTCTAAACAAGAGGAAAGTGAGTTTAAATACCTGGTGACCAATGTATTTGGCTCTTCGAAGGCATTCCCTGTAAAGCTGCAATCGAAACTGATGAATTTAGAGCACAAAAAATGTCAGGAATCCTAAACTTTTGTAGCTGAAAGTGTAAATAACTAATACATAGGAGAAATAATACTAACTCTAATCACATTGTTAGCAAGTTCTGGAGGCAACGCTGTCTGTAGAGATGGCATTTTTCTCCAACTTCCTTAAACTTTCTATTATCAGCTTTATCCACAGGGAGAAAAAAATAATAATTAGATAACTGCTTAGAAGAATCAAAGCATTATACGCCTGTCTAAACTAGAAGCAAAGAATTTCAAGCCAGTGTACTAAAATGGAATAACAATCCAGATCAGATGGTTTCTACAACATACTGCACTATAGACATTTATTTTGGAAAAATAACACCAACAAACATAAAGCTAACGGTGCATATATCTATTCATTTGAAAGTCGTCAAGGTTTGTGTAACAAGGGCAAAACCTCTGATTTAATCCTGCTATAGTACAATAGCCATATCCAGATTTTTCATGAAAACAGAAGCTCTTCAAATCCTACTCTATTGCGACATCCATATCCGGATATCTAACACAAATACATCCGTGATTAATCTACCAATTGAAAAAAAAAAATTCCAAAAAAACACATGAACAAGCACCACATCTCGTTGAGACAAGAAGAACATAAGCCGGAGGAGTACATAGCAAAGGCACTAGATATCAACTCATGAAACTAACAGAAGACATTCGAGAGGAACATAGCAAACACTCCGGAAACCGATTGACAACTGAGCAACACAAACGCGCGGAAAAAAAAAAAGAGGAAGAAGCAAATCACTGAATCCGACTCATTAAAGACGTAGCTGCAAAACGATTAGGCAAACAAAATATCGTCAAATTTTCATTTAAATGTTCGGAGAAAGGAGATAAGAATTTTACGCACTGAATGCTTCAACTCCTAGCGGTCCTTCAGACTATAATAGTGGCCACCGAAGGTGACAGTTTTGTCACGATGACAAGCGAAATCGGATAAGTAATTGATCCAGTCGGCGCTTCGCGGTGCAGGAAGGAGGCCAAGGTGATGATAATAACCTCAGGGATCAGACCAAACAAAGGAGTAGAATCACAGCCCGCGGTGGGTTTTCTGAGGAGGTAATGGTGAGCGAACAAATGTGGGCCGATTTTAATGGGCTTCAACAGAGGTGATGGGCCTGAAAAATATTATCAAAAATCAAATATGACATCATATTATGTCAGCCGTTTGTCAACTTCCTTTCAAAATTTAACTCATATAAACTCAAATTACACCAGATATTAATTACATCATAAGTATAAACTCAAATTACACCAGATATTAATTACATCATAAATAAATATATAAATAATATGTAACCCACATTGCAAATTTGCCTCTCCAAATTCAGTTTCAAAATTAAACACATTATTTATCTTATAAAAACTTTAGCGAGAGAACCTAAGAAATATCGAGAGTGTCGAAAATAAATGTAAAAATTATAATTTATTTTATTTATTAATTTAAATTTAAATAGAATTTATATTTAATTAAATTTAGAATATATTTATTTTTAAAAAATTATGTTATTAGTCGAATTTTATCTTTTAAAAAATTTAATTTATTTTTATTTTTTAAATTATGATATATTATTTTTAAAAAATTTGAAATTCGATATAATCTTATTTAAAAACATTTTAAGTTGTTAAATGTGAAGATAGTGAAGTCAATAAAAATTTAGATTTTATTTCTCGATAAAAATTCCAACAAAGAAAAAAACTAGCAGCATGTTTCATAGGTACATGGCTAAACAAGCTAACAAATTTAGTTGCATCAGTCTTTGTCTATTTATTAACCTCAACATTAGAAACATCTCCGGATTACTTCGAATATTTGCGCACATATCATGTTCGTGTCATCAACGATCTGTCTACAAATAATCCACCATTGATACTTTATTACAAATCTCGATACGACGATCTTGGTTACCATACTATGGTGGCGCATAAGCAGTTTTCATGGAAATTAAAAAT
>NW_019014546.1:278452-291266 GCF_000150535.2 Carica papaya
CTCACCACTGATCTTATAAAGATAAACTTAAATTACAGCAGATATGAATCATATCATAAATAAAATATAATCCACATTGTAAATTTACCTCTCAAAATTCAATTTCAAAATTAAACCCATCATTCATCTCATAAAATTTGAGTGAGAGAGTATGAGAAATACAAGAAAATAACCAGCAATATATTTCATATATACATGGCTAAACAAGCTAACAAGTTGGTTGCATTAGTCCTCATCTATTTATTAACTTCAACATTAGCAACATCTCGGGATGCCTTCAAATATGTGCGCACATATCATGTTCATATCATTAATGATCTGCCTACTGATAATCCGCCATTGATACTTCATTGCAAATCTAAAGACGACGATCTTGGTTACCATACTATAGTACCGCATCAGCAATTTTCGTGGAAGTTCAAAATTAATTTTTGGACAACTACTCTGTATTTCTGCTATGCGGATTGGAAACCTAAGAGTAAATATTTTGACGCATTTACTGTCAATAGAGATCAACATCGATGTGCCAATCATATGTATTGTTTGTGGTCAGTTAGAGACGATGGATTTTATTTTAGTAAGGATAATTCGACATGGTCTCGAGAATATATTTGGTAATATGATATTATGAAATCAAAAATAAAATTTTAATTATTCTCTTAAATAAATTTGAATAAATAAGCGTAATTTCCTGCACTAGTGTTCTGTCAATTGTCATCAATGTTATCTATTTATTAACTTCAGCATTAGCAACATCTCGGGATGCCTTCAAATATCTGGGCACATATCATGTTCATATCATTAACGATCTGCCTACTGACAATCCGCCATTGATACTTCATTGCAAATCTAAAGACGACGATCTTGGTTACCATACTATAGTACCGCATCAGCAATTTTCATGGAAGTTCAAAATTAATTTTTGGACAACCACTCTGTATTTCTGCTATGCAGATTGGAAACTTAAGAGTAAATATTTTGACGCATTTACTGTCAATAGAGATCAATATCGATGTGTCAATCATATGTATTGTTTATGGTCAGTTAGAGACGATGGATTTTATTTTAGCAATGATAATTCGACATGGTCTCGAGAATATATTTGGTAATATGATATTATGAAATCAAAAATAAAATTTTAATTATTCTCTTAAATAAATTTGAATAAATAAGCGTAGTCTCCTGCACCAATGCTCTGTCAATTGGCATCAATATTATCTATTTATTAACTTCAGCATTAGCAGTATCTCGATATGCTTTCAAATATTTATGCACATACTATGTTCATATCATTAACGATCTGTCTACCAACAATCCGACATTAACACTTCATTGCAAATCTAAAGACGACGATCTTGGTTACCATACTATAGTGCTGCATCAGCAATTTTCGTAGAAGTTCAAAATTAATTTTTGGACAACCACTCTATATTTTTGATATGCAGATTGGAAACCTAAGAGTAAATATTTTAGTGCATTTACCGTCAACAGAGATCAACATCGACATGTTAATCATATATTCATTTTGTGGTCAGTTATATACGATAAATTTTATTTTAACGATGATAATTCGACATGTTATCGAAAATATATTTAGTAATATGATATTATGAAATCCAAAATAAAATTTTAATTATTTTTTTAAATAAATTAGCGGAGTCTCTTGTACTAACGTTCTGTCAATCGCCATCAATATCGTCTAGATATGCTTATTGGTACGAAAATCAAACCTTTCTCGGTCCAAAGGCAGAATAATTATGAAGAAGTCCCCATAAAAATAAAGATGCTCTCACAGTCAAAAGGCTAATTATTGTAGTAATAATGTACTTAAAAGTTAATTAACTCAAATTAATCTTAAATAATTAGGCTGATAACAGAACTGTCAGATTACGGTGACGGCGTTTGTTTTGTTCCGTTTCAATTAAAAGCATGTTAAGATCCCAGCCTGGGAGAATCTAATTCCAGTAAAACCCTTCCACGTATCCCCCTCCCGTGATATCAACAAACGCCAACCCGTGAATTCTCGTCTGCCACGTGCCGCATCTCCGTTTTCCCACCCATTGTTTAATTATTTTTGGAAATATTAATATTAATTTTAACTTTTTTTTAATTGGATGTAATTTTATTAATAATAACTAAAATTAAAATAATTACTTTCAAAATAACAGAAATAAAAACGATCAAAATAGTTAACATGAATATATAAATTATATTATATTATTCAATAATAAGTATTTACTTATTTAGTTGTCACGGTTAATTATTTTCGATATCAAATTTTTTAAGAGTGTGTTCGATTGATTCAACATCTTTAAACTTACAAAGCATTATTTTTGCTTGGAAATAACCCTTAGACTTCCAAGCTAACGATTGATTTTCGTTACGTCTTCTAAATTTTCCGTTCTACGTATCCATTCGATAAACTATTTTAGTTTTATTTTAACTTAAACCCATGTCTTTAAATGAACATAAATTCTCTCTTACGCTAACCAAAGACAATAAAATAGGGGGAAAATAATTCATCCGAGAGCCCGCATGTGAAATCTTTATATTGGAAACATGGAACTGTGTCAATCGGCGTCACGGTTGGGACGTGCCCCGCCAGCAACCGCCCACCCACTGTGGACTTTGTGGCCCAGCAGGTCTGGCCCAGACGGCCTGAAATATTAGCCAGTAACCGAGCGCGTAATCCTCCCGGACCTTACGTGTCATATCTCATAACCACAGGCTAATATGCTCGCCCCAAAAAATACAATAAAAAAGTGCACGTAACTTCTAAAGGCCCAAAGCTTTTTCTATGAAGTCCCACCCGTGAGAGCGCACACGTGACGGGTTAAGACAAAAACAAATCCACGCATGTGCTGTCGATGCCGGCGTTTATAAATGCCTTAAACCCACCAAGTTGCATAAAACCATTCCGCACTGCACTTGGATCCTCGTATCAGCTTTTGCATGGTCTCCTGCTGAAGCTTGTTGGCCTAAAGCTTCCAACTCGTAAGGTAAATTTGTGGGGGGTTAATTAATTTTAACACACCTATTTGTTAATTCTCATTCTGAAAAAAATACCCATTTGTTAATTTTCATTTTTAAAAAATACCCAGTTCTTCATTTTATGTTATATGTGACCTGAGTTTGGGAGAGATCATGTGTTATGTGTTGGATCATGTGAGATAATAAAGCTTTTTTTGAAAAAGAAAATTGGTAGGAGATCATGGTAATGTTCTTTTTTTTTTTTTTTGAAGTCATTCTGTGATGGACCATATATATATAAATTGGATTTGGAATCACCCGTGAATAGTTTAAATTCTGAGTGTTGTCGGGCAACTACTACATACTTCCTACTTCCATGGCCACAAGGAGCTAAACAACAACCAAGAGTCACGAGACTCGGCATATGTATTGGCACTATGTTGGCTACTAATTTTGTTCTCTAATGTTGAGAAACAATTATTCAAAAAAAAAAAAAAAACAATTTGGTTCAAGTACAGAATCACATGGTATATGTAGATACATATAGTGATTTGTTGATTCCCCTTTTCCATATGTACTCATTAGCATGCATATCATACTTAATAATCAGGATTTACAGTAGATGATTATTACATATATACGTGTGTATGTACTGTTGAAACACATAAAATAAGAATCGAGTCGAATCATATTTCTATATGTGTTATTATTTTATAATTGTTTACGACGTGCTATAATTTATTGATTGATTTATAGTAACTGTGTGAGAACTCGAAAACAACTAAGAGATACCGAAATTTAAAAAAAGAAAAAAGAGAAAAATGAGAAGGGAAAACAAAGAACATGAGATTGAGATCCATGGACCACGTGAAAATGGAACCAACTCAGAGGAAATTCAACTTCAGGACAACAGAAACTGAGAAATCAAAAGCTGAGAGATCAACAATAAAGAAATCTACTGAAGAGCCAAGAACATTCGGCCAACTTTTGCCAAGCTCATTGTACTTGGATTCACCAAGACCTGACACGCGTCCACCATAGATATCAGACTTGCTCAACTATTTTCTCACTATAAATTACCAGCCTCTACTTTAAAGCATGGTATTCAAAACACTGGTCCCTTTTTTAACCTTGTTGGTTGTAGCAGTTTAACTCGTTCTTTCGTCTCCACTTATTTTGTTCTCATTGCTCCGTTATATTATACTCTATAGCTTCATTGGCAGAACAATCCTTTTCGCGTGCATTCTCTGAGATTTCAAACTGTTTTCACAGTGATTGACTACAAAGCTTCAGCTTCAGTTCATCTTCTCTCATGGAGATTGGTCGTGGGGGGTTAGCCATTTTGGTTTTTACAGCTCTGTTGATTCACTATTCGAGCAATGTGGAAGGAAGGTACCATTTTCACAAGAAGCAGAAAACGAAAGAACCCAGTAAAGGCTCTCATCCTGTTGACTCCCCTGACTCTCAAGACCCACCCTCTGTTCCTTCGGACCCTTACCCCATGCCTGCGCCACCTGAAGAACTACCTTCCCCTTCTGCTCCTTCTCCCTCTATTCCCTCGGACCCCTATCCTAATGACCCATCTGCGAACTCCACTTCAAACTGCATTTTCGACGTCACAACTTTCGGAGCAGTCGGCGACGGCTCCGCGGACGACACCGCCGCCTTCACGGCTGCATGGAAAGCCGCCTGCGCCTCTGATTCCGGCGTTTTGCTCGCCCCCGCCGATCATGTTTTCATGGTCACTTCAACTATATTCTCCGGACCCTGCAAACCCGGACTTGTATTTCAAGTAAGAATTTTGATTTTCTTCCTGCATTTCTGTTTTTCTTTTCCTTTTTCGGTTTTGATTTGGCAAATTCATGAAAGGTTTTTCCAATGTGAATAAAAGGTGGAGGGAGTTTTGATGCCTCCAGATGGGCCGGAGTGTTGGCCGGAAGCCGATAGCCACAAGCAATGGCTTGTGTTTTACCGGTTGGATCAGATGACTCTCACCGGGAAAGGAACCATTGAAGGGAACGGACAGAAGTGGTGGGATCTCCCTTGTAAACCTCACAGGGTAATTTTATTTTATTTTTTAAATATTCTCAGAGTTTTATTAGATTTTGATCCAATTATTTGTCACTAAATTTTAGTAACGTGTTTTTTTAGGGTCCTGATGGCTCAACATCCTCCGGACCGTGCGACAGCCCTGCCGTGAGTATATATACAACTTACCATACTAATCTAAAGCTGAATCAGTAATTACAGTGACTTCTTCTTTGTCTTAATCTAAGACCGTGTTTGTTTCCTCGTTTTGTTGACAGTTAATTAGGTTCTTCATGAGCAATAATTTAGTACTTAGCGGACTAAGGATCCAAAACAGTCCTCAATTCCACGTCAAATTTGATGGGTGCGAAGGAGTTTTGATAGAGAATTTACAAATTTCATCGCCTAAACTCAGTCCAAACACAGACGGCATTCACGTTGAGAACACAAAGAGTGTTGGAATATACAACTCCATGATATCCAACGGTGAGCGCCCCATTCATTCTTCTTCATCACTTGGTTTAATAAAAACAACTCTCAAACAAGTAACCATATGGGGAATATACTCAAAAATCTATAACCTTTTAAAGAGAAAGAAGCATACCCAGTTTTCAGTTTACCAGTATAATCCATTCTGTCGTTTCCCATCATACCATTTGAGCCCAGATGGGGGCTATTCCCTTCACCCATGGTAGAGACTTTCCTTTCTTCTGTTCCATTATTGAAGTAGATTGGGCCATATCTTTGCCTGCAATCGAGTTGTTTCCTATTATACTACTTGGAAGTAATAAATGATTCGATTTGTATTTTGGGTCACATTTATTTCCATTTACTGGCTTGTGCTGACCCCATATGATAATACATTATGAATGATGTGAAATAGGTGATGACTGCATTTCAATTGGGCCAGGATGCTCAAATGTCGATATTGATGGTGTCACATGTGGGCCTAGTCATGGGATCAGGTACTTCCCATTTCTTTTGCCATAAATTAACTCATCTTCGGCTTGTAATGTGTATCTATTATTAACTCGGTGTTATTTCGAAAAACATGATTGTGCTACGAATTCTCTCGTGTCTTTTGGTTACTAATGTATGAATTTTCGCTAAGGTTAAACTTGATCTCGCTCTAAGAAAACATACTGCTTAATTTCTCTCTTTCGATGACAGCATTGGGAGTCTAGGAGTACACAACTCACAAGCCTGTGTGTCCAACATCACAGTGAGAAATGCCATCATAAAAGAATCAGACACCGGCCTCCGACTGAAAACTTGGCAGGGTGGCAGCGGCTGTGTCTCCGGTTTGCTCTTCGAGAACATTCAAATGGAAAACGTTAGAAACTGTATAATCATAGATCAGTATTATTGTCTTTCAAAGGGCTGTCGCAATCAAACCTCTGCCGTATATGTTACCGACGTCCAGTACAGAAACATCAAAGGCACATACGATGTACGCAGCCCTCCCATCCACTTCGCATGCAGTGACACTGTTGCTTGTACAAATATAACAATGGCAGAAGTCGAGCTTCTTCCGGAGGAAGGTCAGCTTGTCGATGACCCATTTTGCTGGAATGCGTATGGAACTCAAGAGACCTTCACTATTCCTCCAATAAATTGTTTGCAAGAAGGTATGCCGCAGAAAGTGTCTGAGGTTGCTGCTTATACCTGCTAGTAATACAGCAATAAACTTTCAGACTCGAAATTTACCAGTAATAACATATAGGAAGATTAATACTGTATAGGACCTATTTATATATGTTTCTATCAATCTCCTTACAGAGGCTTTTGTTATAAGTTGCCATTGTTACTTAGGTTTCATCCCTTCCAAGGTACTTTTTTGCCTTACTGTGTGATGAGATGATATTTAATAGATATATCAATATATATATATATATATATTAATTTTGGCCTTTCATGTTTGTAATAATTATACTAGTACATATAGTACTAGTACTCAATCTACAATACAAAATTTTGGTATAAGCTTTTATATATTCTCTCATGTTATAGAATTACAGTGATATAAATACAAAAAATATTTAGTAGTGGGTATATTATATACTTTTGAAAATTTTGCAACAATATTAATATTATCAATAGTCTTTTAACTATTTATTTATTGTATCTTCGAGTGTTATACAAAATATTTTAGTGGTTACACATTCGTCGTAACTTATTATTGTTTCTTTATTATTATGTATGTATCCAACTTTTATCACAAGTATTCAAACTCTATTATTATAATTAATTTTTTTTTTATATTTTCTTCAATTATACCATAAAATCAAATAAAAACTATTTTCAAATTCGTATAACGTAATTATAAGATATAAAGCAATTACAAAAACACATCGAGTTAATGGATTTATAACGTAATCAAAAGTTTCGTAATCATGACCCACCAAAACGAAAAAAAAAACAAATGCTTGAAATAAAAAAAAAAAAAATCATCTAAAAGTAACCCAAATCATGAAAAAGAAATTTCACGAGTGGAAAGTGTGTTAATGAGGATTCACGAATCCCCTCCAACAATAATGTTTTGGAAATTTACGACAATTGCTATCTTTAAACCATATAGTAACATAAGAATTTTTGTTGGCTCCATTTTCGTGTGGTTTGGCCATTGCGACGTTCTTGTAAAAAAGCACTCTCTCAACCCATTTTCTCCAAATTACACTCAAAATCCTCTGTTAACGATCACAATTGCATCGAAACTGAATTTGCATATACTCGAACTTGGCAAGTACCGAAATTTGAAAACTTTATTTTCATTCAGTACGAGATTATCAAATTTCTCAAAGTAAAAAAGTTAACTCAAAAAAAAAAATATATATATATGATTAATATATATATATCTATATGATTAATATGTAAATTTTATAAATAAAATTTATTTATCATATTCTAAGAAAAACCTTATATTCTGAAAAGAAAAAAAGCTTAAGTAACGCCTTGAAGCTTAAGACATTTTACTTGGGCCCAAAACGACACGACTTGCGAAAACAATTCAAAATTTCAAAATTTCAAAATTCGCAGCGTTAATGTTCGTTGCTCTCATGGGGTCAGCAGTTCTCAGCAATTTTCACCTGAACAGAAGGCCTATAGCGTCATTTTACCCGCTTGTGTCATTGCAAAGGACCGACCGGCACATATATATCTCGCATTCACACACGGAAATCTTCTCTCAAATTTCTTCATTTTATTTCATTTCTCTCTTCGAACAGTCCGCTTCTCTTGGAATCTTTCACCCATTTTTCTCCCTCTGCAGATCACAGATACAAAGGGTTTCGACTCTCAAAGTCTAGCAACAAACCCTAAGTAGATACCAACGATTCAAATTCACGATTGTTTTTGCCAACTCTCCTGCTATTTTATGGCGATTCTTCCACCGCGATCGTTGGCGAATTGCACAACCAAGATGAATTGTATTGTTTGCTGTTTGAACTGATGCAAGAATCGATTTGATCATCACCATGTTCGAAGCTCACGTAAGCATTTTCATCGGATTTTTAATTGCTTTTTTCTTATCTTTATTGCGTGTCTTAATTGCTGAATGGTACTTTGGAATTTTCATATTTGATTGATTAGCTTACGAGATGTGACAAGAATCGTAAATTACTAGTTACTTCATTATTGGTGGTGTAATTATGGTATGTTGGAGGAGTTGGGAGTTATTTGTGACAAGCACGTATGTGGAACTGTCTGTCTTGGTTGATGCATTTTATTTAGTTGGTCGATGTACCCAGAGAACTGACTCTCTTTTTCTGTTTTTTGATAAACGAGGAAAAAGGACAACTCTAGACCAAGAATTATTATAAAGATCACTATAAATTAAATTCTGCAGTCTTATGATGAGGTGTGAAACATCATATGGCCCTGGGTGGACCTATTAACGAATTTCGAAGGCCAGTCCAGGGCATGTTTTTTTTCCTTTAATTGAGAGAGACCGTTTTACCACTCCCGCTGTCCCTATCATCTTCACCGATGATGCAGTGGTTTCTCTGGGCACTCTCGACCAACCACAAGTTATATGCCAAAGTTCAATCCATCTCCGCCACCACCTTTCCATATCCCAAATCCCACTAAGGCCTAATAGCCTCTCATACAGCTGCGGAAATCTTCAGCCTCAATTGACACAGAACCGTCTGCGTTGGTTTTGACCCATCCATAACTTGTCTGTCTTCTTTAACTCCTACGCTGCTACCCAAATTATGAGTAATATCATGCATGCGATTAAACTCGTGAGCCTTCTTAACAACCCAAAGCCCATAATGCTTGTTACGTTTAGCCAAATTACCAAAAAGAACTAATTGCACTATTCCCAGACGAACCAAGCAACTTTATAATATGCCATTCGAGTTTGTCACTTCCTATGTCTATTTTACGATAGCAGAAACCCAATCTGCACCTAATAATGCAGTCTAGCTGTGAAAAAACCATGCATGTCAAGTTGGTTGATATGATCCATAGGTTCTTGTTGGCACCACAAGCCTCAATAATAACATGTAAAACATCTTACTTGGGGGATGGCATGATGGAAGTTTCTCACCTCATGCTTCCGGATTAAATGTTTATATCAACATCAGATGTCTTCTAACGTGCTTTGAAGTTGTCTATGGCCATGAGCTGAATTGTGATAACTCGGCAGGTGGTGCTGTGGGGGATGGTTTTTTTGTTTAATGTATCGTCAAGTTTTAATGCATGGTTGTTAAATTGCCATTAAAATACATTTGTTTCCAGCCAAAATCAAGAAAAAGAAGCTTGGGACTCCGTTGTTGTCAAGTTGGAAAATAAATGTCTAGTTGGAAGAGAAGCTCTCTTTTGAAAAGGATAAGTTGACTCAAAAAGGATGCTCTTTAAATCGTGTTTATTCAGAATCATGCCCGGGATGGGCAGATGTCTCATATGCTGAATTGATTTCTTTTTCTACTTTTGTTACTTTATTTTTGTCAATACCGCCTATAATAATTAATTATTGATTAGTGACAAATTTTCAATTGAAAATATGTATTCTTTCAAGTGGTATTTTTGCTTATACTCTTTCTTTCAAAGATTGAAACTTAAAAAAATGCTTTAGAAACATATGGATTAAAAAAAAACATATTTCATTTAGCCCCTTCATGCCTACTATAACTAGTTATTTTGATTTTCTACTAGTAGCTTTAACTATAACCTCAACTCTATTTATTGGTCTGAGCAAGATACAGCTTATTTGAAATTAAGTGAATGAATAGTTTATTTTTAAAAAATAAATCTTTCTATGGTATTCCATATAATTGAATAGTTCCTTACTTTAACGTGTTAATTACCTTAACTAATAATTATTGGTCTTTGAAATTCATGAGCAATACAGATTTTTATTTAGGGATAGATATTACCTCTCTCTTTTCCCTTTAAATATATATATATATATATATATATATATAAATGATAGAAGTTTTTCTATTTGGCATCATCTTAGGTCTAATTCCTATTACTTTGGCTGGATTATTTGTAACTATGATATTTATTTATCGTTTTCGTTTCCCCTTCCAGTTAGTATATAATGATAATAGTCGCTATGTAGTGCACATTTCTTGCAAGGAGATTGGGAAGACTAAAGAAAATTTCACTTGATGCCCTTGTATATGGTTGATGAATCTCTATGCAGGGTCAGTTAGCCTTGGGATAAGACATCTTGCTATCCTCAATAACCCTCTATTGATTAATTGGTGGTATGTTTATGCAAGATAAGGTGTGAAGGAAATCATTGCCACCAAGTACAAGTTGAAAGCTAATGGATGGTGTTCCAAGAGGGGGAGAGGTGTATATGATGCTAACGCTTTAAGGTTGATGTCCAGAGATAGTAGAAGTTCAAGGAGTCTCTCTAAGTTCATTATAAGTGGTATTATTGTGGTTAGATTTTTGTGTGATGGCTGTTGCAGAGATGGGCCGGTTGAGGAATATTTTTCTTGCATTTTTCAATTGTTAGATTCAAGGAGGCGAAGGTTAGGAACTAGTTTGTGGTGTATGGTGGCATAGTCCAAAGGAACATCCTTTTCTTCAAGAATAGTAATGATTAGGAAGTTAGTGAAGGGATCTCTCGCATCCATAAATTGGAAAATTCCTATATCTCGCATCTCTAAATTAGAAAATTCCTATATCCATCCTTTCAGTGACAATGGTATAACAGGGAAGCTACTAAGGGCAGTAAATTCTTTTTATCATTTATCACCATTTTTAAGCTGGTAATATTCAAGATTGTAAGGGAAACAAGTTCTGTAAGTGAAGATGGCCTTTCATGTTGTCCTTGTTGCCTGGGAGGCAACTTGTGAGAATGTTTTGACTTGTGGAAAACTTGACGAGAACAGACAAAATTTGGTGTGAAGATAGCCTTTTGAACACTTGGTTTCTTGGAATTTTTGGTTAAATAGAGATATTTATGGGGGATTGCTTTAGTGTTGATGACAACTCACCAAGGACGAGGAAAGTTTTGTTGAAATGGTATCATCAAGCACTTGAAGTACTCCAACAGTAAAAACTTTGGATTATATCATGCATGCTCAGTATAATGTGGCTTTGAAATTGTGGATGAGGTCATTTGATACGTTCTGATTGACTTCGGTTGTTCCTCCTTCTTTGAAGTGTTTTATGAACTAGAATATTTTGCGGGTTGATATTATGGTTAAATGAAATGAAATTATTTTTGAATATTGTACATTTCCGATTCAAGTTATGTAGGAGAAGACAACATTTCTAGGCTCCTTATGGTTGAAGACCCACTGGAAGTTTTCGATATTTCTATATTCATCTTAAGAAGGAATTGAGGGGGATAATAAAAGGGTTGTAAGTTGGTCCAAATTGTATTGGGCCAATGACCGAAAATGGGGGAGCATTCGGACCGAAAGATCAGACCATTTAATTTTTTATCTAATCTAAATTGAAAATGACCGGACGCCTTCTTTTTTTTTTTTTTGAAAATCCATTTGGATTAAAAAATCAATAAAAACAAAGATGATATATATATATATATCTATATATTCACATTGCCATTATACATATATTTAGTGAACCTCTGTTTTCTAACATCTCTATACATAAAAAAAAATTCGGCATCAACCATGGCTGCTACCTGGATATAAGTATCTCAGAACTCTGTTGTAATGGGGGAGACCATCATACATAGTGTGCGTGTGTTGGTGGGGGGGAGTTGTAGACATTCTTTTCATTATTTTTTATCCTCTTGATGTCTTTAGGATGTCTTATTCTTCATCTTTGTAACTTATTATTTTCTTCTCATCTTTAGTAAAACATCTTCTTTCGTCAATTTTTTTTAAACTATGCAATTCTTCTTTCTATACTTATCTGAATCAAATTGGAAATTGGATAAGTAATTTTCAATTTGATAAACCTGGCAAGTTATTAACTACATTAAGATCATTGTATAAAAATTATTAACATTATTATTGGTGATAAGTAAAATCTATGCCCTTAAAAAGAAAAAGGAAGAGATTTTGTTCTATGATAAAAAATTCATTCATCTCATTTCAAGAAAAAAAAAAAGAATAAAGCGGGTCTATAGAATTTCAAGTAGAAAACAAAATAGCAAAGCATTTGGAAAAGTTAGAAGGGTCTATTCACATTAGCAGGAGAGTCATATTGATTTAGGCATGTCTTTCTAGCATCCAAATTGTACTACTAATGTCTGCGTAGGATGCCTTGTAAGTAGTAGATGGGATCGAGCGTCAGATGAGAAGATTCATTTGTTTGGGTATAGGGGAAGAAAATAAGGATCAACTATTAAATTGACAGGTGTGTTGTAAATCTAATCGTGTAG
>NW_019014546.1:304581-318028 GCF_000150535.2 Carica papaya
AGAGCAGAAAAAAGCGTCTCTCTTATCCCTTTGGCTACCATATGGGTGAGAGAATAGGAGGCCTTGTTGAGGTATTATAATTCTTTGGACAAAGTTAGAGAAGTTTTAGATTCCATTTTGTTTTTTGTTTAACTTCTTTAAATGTGGGGTGGAGGATTTGAAGGACCTTATAGATATGTTGACTATCATGAAAATTCTTCTATATGTAATTGGGTTGCATCCCCTTGATGGCATCTACATCCAATACACTAACTGAAAATTTAAAGTAGAAATCAATTAGGAAAGGAACTTTAATTGCACCAAATAGATTGTAATGACATATTGTCAATACTTCAACAAAGATTAATGGGGATGTGGGATATGTTAGGGGATGATTTTTTGCACTATGTGATGTAAAGGGGTCTAATCTTCAAGTGGCATATCATGTTTTCATTTTTTTTTTATTTTCTTTATCAAGTTATTTATTTGTTAATGTAAATTGAAATATGTATAGCTCTGTTGGAAAATCTTCTTCCATTTCTTATTTCATTTGACATCCTTCACTTGATTGACTTCATGCCATGCCTTGTGGTTCTGAATATTGTACACAAGAGAAGCCTTGGTGCACATTATGGCGACTAAGTTGATAGTTGATTCTTTGCAGTCACCTCCTGGAAATTCATGGCTTGGTTCTCTTATTGCTACAATTATTGGAAACCTAAAAATATCTATTAGCAATGTACATATCAGATATGAGGATTCTGTTAGGTAAGTGGCAGACGCTTTCCACAAGGTGTTTGTTTCTCTTATTTCCTATAGTCACAATGCCTTTTATATAATGAAGTTTTTCTTTATTTTTTTTTAAATCTAAAGAATGTTTTACTATTTTGTGGTTCTCTTACGGCTACAATTATTTTGGATATCTAAAGTATATATTAGCAATGTACATATTAGATATGAGAATTCTGTTACATAAGTAGCATGGGCTTTTCACAAGGCTTTTGATTCTCTTATTTCCTTCCATTCACCAATTCCTTTAATATAACGAATTTTTTCTTTCTTTTTAATCTAAAAATTGTTTTTGGTATTTTGTGGCTTATGATCTTATTTGCCATTAATTACCTTTTGTACCTCAGTTTTTGTGTATTTTCATGGACAACTACATGTTTTCTCAGTAATGTGGGACATCCATTTTCTTCGGGAATTACCTTGGCTAAGCTTGCTGCTGTTACAATGGATGAGCAAGGGAATGAAATATTTGACACAAGTGGCGCTCTAGATAAGTTGCGAAAGGTCAGTACCTTTTTTCCTCCCTTAACTATATGAATAAGAGTATTGCAAATGAACCAATATGATTCTTTGGTCAATTATTGCATGATCTTATTTTTATCGATGTTAGCTCATCTCTGTCCTTTTTTTTTTTGGCTCTTGTTGACGATTACAATTTTATGGAATTTGGTTATCACTTCAAAATAACTGCTTTCTATTTATGTTATTAATATCTCTCCCATTGACGTGTGATATTTCTCTATGTGATAATTTTGTATCCATTTATAGTTTCTCTTGTGTATAAACTACCAGTATATTTATGTGTGTGTTAAGATTCATTTTAATGATATAACAAAAACCTTTCTTCTTTTGCTTTACATTCCCCATTAATGTTAATCATGATATCAAAGCCACGCCCATGATAACTGCACATTCTTTATAGTCGACCTTAGATCATATACCTAGATGCTCCCTAATGTGTGAGTACAGTTAAACTATCTTGTGTTGGCGCCGATGCAGCTTGAGTGCCTGGTACCTATTTAATGGACAGAAAAGTTCAACGACCTCTCCCTTGTTTTTGACTGACAAACAACTATGCCATATCATTCACTGATTTCCTTTGTTGGAGTTGAGGAATATCTCATGAAAACACACTTAAAGGCTCCTAGGTCGAGTTTCTCTCGCTAATATTTATGTATATAAACAAAGGCGACACACTCAGATACTTTAGCGATAAGATGGTTTGCGACACACTTAGATATTTTAGTTTTGACCAACAGATGCTTCCTTTGCAAGAATGATGCAGAATCTACCAACCATCTACTGCTTTGGTGCCACTTCACCTACAACCTTTGGACTTTGATTTATGGACTTTTGGGTATTAATTGGGCTATGTCCAGAACTGTCAGAAAAGAGCTACTGGCCTGGGAGTATTTGCGCAAGAAAAACAAACACTTCAGACTTATACCTCTTACCATCTTTTGGATTATTTGGAAAGAAGGAAACAATAGGGTGTTTGAAGATAAAGAAGATATTTTTGTCAACATCAAGGACAGATGGTTTATCTATTTTGGTTCTATTGTTTTAGGACACAACCTTGATGCCATGACTGATTTGGTTCTTATTGTTGATATACTAATTGACCTGTAAATCTTTTGTACATGGGTGGTGCCAAGGTATTAATATTAATATACACTTCTATTTAAAAAAAAAAAAGATGGTTCGCGACACTGAACTCTGGGTAAAATACGGGAAGGACTTCCATGGCACTTTAAAAGTCCAATACCTTGAATGTAATCGGTTAGGTAGGTGGCAGTAAGAATGAATTCCCTCCAATATTGTTTAGGCACATGATTTTGGAACAAAAAAAGCTCAGGTAGTAGCAAATAAGTAACTGTTTTTTCTTTTTATCTCTCCATTTGGTTGTGTAAATGTGGACACAAGATGACTAATGGACAATTCTTTCTTGGTGAAAGAAGGATGAGAATGTCCGATTGAAATTTTTTCTTAGTGTTATCAGTATGAAATTGTTTAATATGAACACCAAACTTGGTTTCATCATATTGTGAAATTGTAGAAGTATATGACTCCCATCAAATTTGGATTTAAGAAAAAGAAGTCATGAAACTCTTGTACAGTTATCAATGAAAAAACACATAATCAACTTTAGAAATATTAGGGATGTGGAATGATCCCGCTATGAATTAACGAGATAGTTTAGTGCTTCTTTTATTGCTTACAGAAAATGTTACACACATATGTTAAACAAGTTTACGTGCATCATAGTGCAAATTTCTATTAGTGGTTTTCCTTGAATAAAGAGGAAAACATCACTTTAAGAATAGAAAAGGAAGTGTGCCCAAGTTTTTGTCGTGTAGCTAAATCTTGTTGACTGTGGTATTAAAGAGAAAGGAGAGAGGTAACCAAGGTGTCTCCAAGAAGCACAATCGTTCTTTGCCTTAGCATGTCCAATATTTATCCCCAAGTCTTTGTTCGGAAAGTCACAATGAGAAGGAAAAAATGTCGCTTTACTATTCAAATCATAAGACAATTTAGTCATTGATACGAGATGAGTGCAGAATTGTGGGGGATGAAATATATTCTCAAGAGTAAAGTTGGGACTAATCTTGATAATACCAACTCCTACAATCGTTAACAAACCATCTGAAGTGACTATGTTTCTGTTACTGGGACAAGGAGTATATGTGATAAAATCTTGTGAAAAGTTTGTCATATGATCAATGTCTTTTGAGTCTATAATCTATGATTATACAAAGGATCTATTTGAGGCATTTAAGCTATTTGAAGCAAGGAACTTACTTGAATGTGCCAATAGACTTGTACCTGTGAGATTTTATAAAGATTTGAGATGAGTTTTCAACCTTTCAATTTTCTCTTTGTACTCTTTGCTCTGGAGTCTTTTCTTCCATTTGTTGATTTGTCAAGTGGGTCTGTCCCTGGGTTTTATGTGGGACACTTCTGTATCCCTAATGATGTGAATTCGTCCCTTAAGAATTGGCACGGTGATGAAGAGGAAATAAACCATGGAAACAATTAGTAGCAGGGGCTGTATTATACGACTGTATAGACTGTTGGCAATGAAGGTCGGCTGTTGCAATGGAGATAGGGTAGACACACGAAAAAAACAGAGGTGCGCGCGGCTGAAGCAGATGCACAGGGGTGCGTGCGGCTGAAGCAGATGCAATGGGGCTGTGGTGGCTGAAGCAGGTGCGCAGAGGCTGTGTGTGGGTGAGGCAGATGCATGCAGGAGCTGGGCGGCTGTCTGGGTGCATCATGGTGCAGCCGGGCAATATCTGAACATGGAAAAGATCACACAATGACAGGGTGAGGCAAAAACAGCGGCTGTGCACAGAAGCAGAGCACCCGAAACAGGGCGGCACTGAAGGTGGCTGCTGCGTGGTACAGGAACAGGGCTCGTGGTTGAAATGGGGCGAACACTGAGGCAAAACACAGTTGATGCGGCTGCGACACAGCATGCTGGAACAAGCTGTTTCCAGGCGTGGCAGAGGTGTTTCTGTCTATGAAGGCCGCCTATGAAGGCTACATATGAGTTTAGGTTTTTCCTTTTTTCCTTTTTGGTCCAGTAATAGAGGCCAATTTAGGGCCTGTGGAAAAAGTTAGAATATTTTTCCTATAGTTCTAATATCATGTGGGAGAATAGAATATTTGGATTTGTTATTAAATAGTTGAGTCCTATATATATATATATAGCTTTAAGTGTGAGAAAGAAAACCCTAAAATTGATTACACAAGAGTATTTACTATTATATGTTTATTTTTTATTTCTATTTCATAGTTGGCTTCACATATTATTTATTGACCTATTTCTTTCTTTATTTTTATTCTTTGATGACGTTAGTACTGTTTCTCTACCTTGTTTCATAGTTTTTCTTTTCATGTTTTCAGATTCATTCTCACTATGTGTGATCACCACCATGCTACATATTAGTTTTGTATGATAAGCTGAATTATGTGCACTGATATATTTTATTTTGTCAATACAGTCATTGCAACTTGAGAGACTTGCTATGTATCATGACTCAAATAGCCTTCCTTGGGTGATAGATAAAAAGTGGGAGGATCTAACTCCCAAGGAGTGGATAGAGGTTTGTTCTTACATGATGATGTTATTCTTATGCTATTATAGTTGCATGGATGTGCTGGGATAAGATAATCATGGATAGCTGAAATAGTAGGTAATGTATACTTTTGAGCTATGTTGCTTGGACTTGGGTAGAACTTCCGGGAATGGGAATGGATCTAGGTGTTCAACACAATAATTTTTATAGTTGAAGATATGAGGATTCAGTCAATTAGAGTCCTTAATTTGGATGAAGGTACTTGGATTGTTTTGATCTGCAACATAAGAGAACTAATATAGCCTTTTGATGCTAAAATTATGTCTTATGCATACTGATATAAAATTGTTAGCACAAAAGATAGCAGACTGAGATTTGTCGTTAATGAAAGAAAATATATTCTAATTTGTAATATGTAAATGATTTAGGTATTGATTATGGAAAATTTTCTAACTTTATACATGTAAGAAAATCTTTTATCATTTATATATTCTTTTTCAACTTATAGTCTAAGAGCCTTTACTATTGTCTTTATATTATCATATATCATAACCTCTAGTTCTAGACCATCAAGTTTATGACATGTACATCAAGTGTCAGGAACAGATCCCATGACCATACCAGTGTCGTTTCATGTCCGACATGGATGTGCCACTAAAATTAAAGAGTCCGAGCAACATAGCCTTTTGAGTTGCATCCAATTGAGTTTTTCACAATTAATTTTTTTTTTTAATCCAGATATTTGAAGACGGCATAAATGAACCAATTGCAGGCCATGGAACAGTATCGAAATGGGCTCTGAACCGCAAGTATTTGGTTTCACCAATAAATGGAGTCCTCAGATATCATAGACTGGGAGGTCAGGAAAGGAATAATCCAGAGGTTCCCTTTGAGAAGGCCTCAATTGTCCTTAGTGATGTTAATTTAACAATTACAGAGGTGCTGATTGCTTTCAGTGCTTCTAGTTTCATTTTTAGCCCTATTTATTGCTTTCCTTTTCTGATCTGTTTGGTCCAGGGGAGAGTTAGAGAAGATATAATATTTCTGTAGTTCTGTTTTGACATTTTCTCAATGATTGAATAGAGTCTTGAAACGTATCTTGCTTGTATCTTCTTCTCCACAGGAGCAATATCATGACTGCATAAAGCTTTTTGAAGTTGTTTCCAGATACAAGACATATGTTGAGATTTCACATTTAAGACCTGTAGTGGCTGTTTCAAAGGCTCCTTATTTGTGGTGGCGCTATGCTGCTCAGGCTGCTCTACAGCAGAAAAAAATGTGGTACATAAATATATCATGTAGATTACCTCTTATATGAGATTACTAACTTAATGAACAGGAGATTTCTTGATAATTGAAACATAACTTTTATGAGAATTTCATTGCTCGGAGTTCTTATAATAAGAATTTGTTTGAAAACTTATATTTCTATTCAAATTCTTTTATCATGTCCCATTGATTGTATAATATTTAAGTCATGCAGTAACGAGAACATTTTGAAGCTGAAACTTACTTTTCGCGTGCTTTCCCTTACTTCAGCTATCGGTTCTCGTGGGATCGAATTCGCCATCTTTGCCAGCTCCGTCGACATTACATTCAGTTGTATGCTATTTCACTGCAGCAGTCATCAAAGTTTAATTACTCAGAAATTAGAGAAATCGAAAGAGACCTTGATTCAAAAGTTATCCTTCTGTGGAGGTACATAAATCTACTTTTCCTTTTTCATTTCATATGCATACCCATGGAATTTAGCTATTACTGGTTGAGATAATGTGAATTGGGTGTCTGGTATGCTGTGATGAATCCTGCTTAGGGGTAAGCAGATATATTACATCAAATATTTTAGCAGTGGTTGAGGTGTAAGTTTTGTGTGAAATAGTGCAGCTCAGAGTGATAAGATGGCATCTTATGCTTTAATATTAGAAGGTTCTTGGTTGTCTGAGTAGACTGTATTCCGTTGTTGCATTGGTCTATTATCTAGCATTAGTCTGTTCCTTGTGTTAAAGAAAACACTGCATCTCTGATTTCCAGGATAATCCTTATGTATGTTTTTAATGTACTATCTTTGGACTACTCTGAGTTTATGATATGGTTGTGATTTACTCTATCCTTTCATTGTATTTTTCACCTCTTATTTTAATAAAGCTCAGTCTTCAGAAAAAAAAAAGGACATAGCAGTTAAACTCTAATTAAGAACAAAATTACCTCTCCTGTTTCTTTGTCAGCATTGGAATATTTGTACTACAATGTCCATCCTATGTTGGTCTTCTTGTTTTACCTCATGTACCCTTGTTGACAGGATCTGGGATGAGTTTGCATCTGAAGCTTTGCCATGTGTCTGTGCTCAATGCTTCATCCCAGTCTTAGCAACATAATGTGAATGTACTTACATGCTTATCCACTCGTGATTTTATATGCATGCCCTGGTAAAACTCCCTGTGCCTGCACTTGTCTATAATTGTTTCTGTGTTCTTCATTTCTTACAATTCAATATGATTAGCAGACAAGAAAATGAAGTTTATCACAGTTGCTCCTATATTTGGATATTTACTGACTGTGTTAACCTTGCATATTTTCTGCTTGTGATAGAATAATTTGCGGTAGTCTCTTTGTGGCTAAAGCATGTTTTCTTACCCCTGTTTATTTTGTTTCTATTTTCTTTCTCTTCAAAGGAAGATACTTTTTTCTCTCTCTTCGTATTCTCTCTCTCTCCTAATAAGAAGTTTTCTAATTAAAAAAAATGTCATCTTTGTCCTTGTTCTTGGTCTCTTTTAATTAAACTCTCTGATCTTGTACTTTTGGTATCTGGTGTTGGTAATCTATTAGGTTACTTGCACATGCGAAGGTTGAATCGGTAAAATTGAAGGAAGCAGCTGAACAGAGGAGGCTTAAGAATAAAAGCTGGTTCTCATTGAAATGGTTGGTGTGAACTCTATTCTCTCTTTTCTTGAAAAAGATTATGTTGCCTTTCTGACTGGTTCATTGCATTTTCCTTCTAACAAAGTACAAGGTTTCTTCCATGATGATATATCATATTTATCTATTATTACAGGCGTGGAAACTCAGATGACTCTGTTGATAATAATGGATCTGAGGAATCTCCGGTAACAGAGGAAAAATTGACTAAAGAAGAATGGCAGGCAATAAATAAATTATTGAGTTACCAGCCGGATGAGGAGATGCCATCACACTCAGGAAAAGACATGCAAAACATGATCCAGTTTCTGGTAACTGTATCTATTGGTCAGGCTGCAGCCAGGATTATCAATATAAATCAAATGGAGATTCTTTGCAGCAGATTTGAACAACTTCATGTATCAACCAAGTTTAAACATCGAAGTACTCAGTGCGATGTGTTGTTGAAATTCTATGGCTTGTCTGCTCCTGAAGGGTCACTTGCCCAGGTTAACTTTCTATAACTAGATGGCATGTGCATAGTCCTGATACTACCATTATTCATTCTGAGATTTATTTTTGATTTTGTTATTTCCTTGTTACATTAGAAAATAAACTGGTTTTGATTTCTTTTTTTTTTTTCCTTTATGGTACCACGCTGCAGTTTCTCTCAGTACTTCCAATACATACTAAGTTTTATTAACTTAAAGCTTATGATGTAACCAACTAAAAACTTAAGTATCCATCACATGCC
Source organism: Carica papaya (assembly GCF_000150535.2). The sequence goes on from NW_019014546.1 coordinate 313,078, forward strand.
TTGTATAACTGGTTAATGCTTGTTTTGCAGAGTGTTTGCAGTGAGGAAAAGATGAATGCTTTGGCTGCTAGTTTTGTACACTCGCCGGTTGGAGAGAGTGTTGATTGGAGGTTGTCGGCCACAATTTCTCCTTGCCATGTTACGGTGATTTCCTAATTTTTTTTCTTTTCCTTTTCTTTTTTTTAATAAATTCTTTTTGGTTTATGGAGACAGAAAATGAGAGAAATTCGTACTTTATTGGGTAGCGTAGGCACTAATTACTGTTACTCAAAGGTTGGACATTGTTTAGGTGGCAGAATCATTCAACAAGGCTGGCTGATCTATTGTTACCCATAGACAGCACATGCATATTAAAATTCTGGGATATCTATAAGCAGGTTTTCAGTATAGATTTAAACTATGAGATATCGGGAATTATTTTTGAACCATAAGACCCAAAACAAAATAAGGAACGCACTACACCATAAAGCTTGAAGCTCTTTTCTTCAGCTCCAACAAGTTTTGATGGTGAATGGTGTACCTTGTACTGTCATCTTTTTAAACTCAAGTCCTTTTTTACAGCATTTTGTGCAGATAAATTTGTTTATTTTGGGACTTTTCTTTTGGGTGTTTGTGGCTATGGTTTCAAATAGCTATATGGCGACTAAGATTATCTTGTCTATGTCCAAATCATTATGTAATGTATGAAAGAGAATAATTACTGGTAATAATCTAAATTGGTAAAGGTGTACCTAGTAGGACATGGTAAGCATTAATATATCTTACTGATTCAACGTTAGATAATTGGTAATAGGAAGATCCACAAGTTATCTACTATTGTCGAATTCCATAGAACCTCATATTTCAACCTCTTGTATGTCAACAATATGACTGGTTTGTATTATTTTATTTGTTTATTACTACAACAGGTGAGAAAACAAGTATCAAATATTTTCTCAGGCTACAATGAATTTATGAAGATTTGGATACAATTCGGCCTGTAACATCTTCTGTGAAGACAATGCACAAACAACAAGAATAGTTAGCGACTATGCGTTTTGTCATAGGATTAGAACCTTTGTCTGAGCCCCTGCCCTCTCAAATTTTAGAGTGTTCAACTTTCTATTTTTACAGAAGTTCTGCATGAAGACTGCAATATTCCTCTAAAGATGCTCCTGTCCAAGAATACTGGTAGTGGTAATTCTGCCTCAGTCATTCAGAGATAATGAAGATCAGGGGGGGAGGTAAGGTCATCGTGGTTGCTATTCAGAGAACTATAGAGGTATATCATAAACCCACTTTTACGAGGGATCATGGTTGGAATTGGTTGACAGACCACCTTGCCAAAAGATCTGATTAAAAATATAATTGAACCACAAGGCTCATCCTTTATTAATGATTGAGGTCGACATTCTGACAATTTTTAAAGACGACTACATGAAATTTTTAAGGGTCAAGCTTCCCCTGCTATTGGTTATAGGATCTATTAGCCCTTGTGGGAAGGGGTCGTCGTTGCTGGTTTGTGGTGCATATGGCTAGAGAGGAACCGAAGGATATATGAATACCATTACTCATCACTTCAGGAGTTATGGGAGAGGGTGATATTCTAGGCCTCTTATGAGCCAAAGCTCACTGAAACTATTCTGATCTAGCAATCATTGAGCTTCATCAGAACTAAGAGGCAATTATTTTCTTCCCGTAGATGCTTTTTGGGTTTATGCTCAACTATAAATGATGTCTTATTCATAATTCTTTTGTGAGGACGACTTACTTTCAATAGTTGTATTTTTTTGTTCTTTTATCTTAATAATATTTCTTTTTCCAAAAAAGAGAGGATGTACTGAATCATCTCTTACCTTACCTTCTTTTTGCAGTTTCAATTCTTTGTTGAATAGTATGTTCTTTTAGCTAGTTAACTAAATATCTAAATTGTCTGTTTGTTTTTTTCTTGATTATGCCGTCCTCTTATGAAATCTTCTGTCTTCAAGAATTTGGTTTTACACAATCATGATCAATGGAGTTATTGTTTGATCGCTAACTAGCAATCTACATTCCTTCAAAAATTTGAATTTGTCATAAGAGAACTAAGCACATTGAGGTTGCTTGCCAACTTTGTTATTTATATTGGAATCAGAGTTTTTGCTTAGTGTCTACTTGGGCTACAACAAATGGTTTCTGGAGGGATTTTTTTCTCCAAGCAGTAGAGGGATTGAGTTGCGATTTCATATTTTCTTTTGTTTTCTTTATGTTTTCTCTCCTTTTTTCTCTGGAGTATAACTTATCCTCTTCTAGGTGTTTTTGCCCTTTCTGCATCTAATATATTTCTTTTCAATAAAAATCTAGTGTTTGGTTCTAGCTACGAAACAAAATAGCCTGTAACGAGTCTTCCTCCCAACTTACTCTATGACCTCATCCAACTACTCAAATAGGTATGGAGAAACACCTCAAGAGTGGCAGATGGCCCAACTCTCGAAGCAACTTATCTCAAATATTTGAAGCGAACTCAGAGTGTAACCTACTATTAGCTTCTAGGTCTCTAGTGCGCATCACAGAAACATCAGGAGAATAAATCTATTTGGATATTGCATTTATGTAGGGTTACAACTCAAAGGAAGTGAAAGAAGAAAGACAAAAAGATTTGAAGGATGAATCTGAAGATTCTATAGACTATGTTTGCTTAACAGAGTTGTAAGGCTGGGAAGAATCGAGTAGAGTGATTAAGGCATTCGACTAAGAGGTCTATCTATTATATTTTTTTAAGAAATTTCAAATTGTAAGTAACATGAGGGCCTTTTTGGATGACAAAATACGAAATGGGCTGATATGCTGATGGGTTAAGTTTCTTTTCTTGATCTGTTTGCTTATTTTTTTTTCTTAGCTTCTCCTATCTCACCGTCATTGTTACTCTGGACGATTGTAGGTTTTGAGGGAAAGCTGTGACCGCTTCTTGGAGTTTGTGAAGAGGAGTAATGCAGTTAGCCCCACTGTTGCACTGGAAACGGCAACTGCATTGCAGGTAATAGTGTATGTTGGTTGAATATTGTATTCTCCATGCTTTATATACATTCATGCAGGTATATGCATGTTATCGTATATTTATTGATGTAAGTGCATAGATATTAGTTAATGAACACACATGTTTTGGTGTCTTTCCATGATAATCCCAGATGAAGTTTGAGAAAGTGACTCGAAGAGCCCAAGAGCAATTCCAAATGGTACTGGAGGAGCAAAGCAAGTTAGTATATGCTGCCTTCTTATATTATATTCTTTTATATGCTTTTGATTGTTCTTCTTGTGTTTCATTTGATTTATATAGAAGATGGTCTTAAGACAAGTTAGAATTTTGGCATAAAATTAGGAATGAAAGTTATGAACTGCCCCCTATATTTGCTACTTGCTGTTTTGGAAAGGGGCTCAGGTAAAGGAACAAGCTCAATATACATGTCTTGAGTTTCTTGATGGCTTAATATTCCTCAATATAGATGCAGCTGGTACTCACTATGGTCTCTCTCTTTTGGGTCATTTATAAAGACAGAAAGGTTTCGAGGAGGTGAACATCTTTTTTGGCTTAAGGGCCATTCCTGTAGGGAGCCTTATAGATTTATTGTCTAACTTAACTTGTAACCTAATATGACTAAAGAACTTGAGAAGGAAACCTCAAGAAAATTTATTAGGAACAAATTAGAAATCTTGGAGCAGTACTCAAATTGATAACTCCTACTCAAATAAAAAACTCAATGTTTGAATAATAATCATAGGATTGATATGCTTAATAATTAAGTTAGGGTACTCTATTTATAGGTAGCAAAAATACAGTAAATCATATGAATGATCTTCTTATTCCAGTATTCTACATTTCGTCTCGATCCACATGTCCATCTTCCTTTTCTCAAATTTCTTACTGTTTTTATGTCTGGTTGTTATTGGCTTTAGCTTATTAAGTGTCATTGCTATTAAACACAATTGTCTGCCTCTCCTTTCGGCTGCAAGGGTTGAGATCTATAGGTCGATTTCTTGCTGGCTCTGTTCTTCGGGCATATATTAGGTTTCCCTCCAAAGTGGTTTGGGGAAAACTTTTCTGTTTAGAGATTGTTTGCTTCTCTGTCTCCCCTCCTTTTGGTACATTTTTTCTTCGAAACAAGATCTTCCTATTCCTTTCAATGTAAAACTTCTCTAAATGTTTATTTTTCCTTTATTAGTTCTAAGTCTTTCTCCTCCACTGAGACAGACCTTGACTCAGGGGACACCGACTGAACATGCTGCTTCAAGAAATCTTGATCAAGTTCACTACATTAGTTTTCAGAAATCTAAAAAGTGTAAAAAATTCAACGTCTATGCCATTTAATTAGAAAACGGCAGGTACCACCATTAGGAGAAGTCACAAATGATTCTTCAAAGATAACTTCAATCTTTTCGTATGGTTGTGACAATGAAGGAGTCTTAGTAACTGCTGTCCTTTAGGAATACTTGAAGACAAAGGAGGCCCAAAAGTGCCTTGATAAAGTGTTAAATTCCACACTGAGAATAGGATTAATATTCATATGAATAGGCAAGTTAATCAAATATGCACAGGAGCTAAGAGGTCTAATAGAAAGAAAAAGGCCAAGCACTCAGGCATATAGTTTCTCCACAGAATTGTTGGGATATCATTTAGGAAGGGTATGAAATTCTGTTGGTTTACGATGTAAATTTGCTTCAAGTTTATAATTCAGTTATTGAAAATAATCTCGTGCCTAATTTCAACACGTAAATCATGAACATGTTTAGCAAAAGATCAGCTGTTCCAGAAATTTTATTGTCAAAGGGTAGTGGTAGAAGGTTAATATGTGTGCAAGGGAAATAACAAAGAATAATTTCAAAAGTACTCTTAGCTATTGACTTGTTAACAGAGTTATTGCAGACAAATTCAGCAACTGATAAAATTATGGCCCAATTACCTGTTTCTCACTTACCAAGCATTAATTAGGTTATC
>NW_019014546.1:320836-340435 GCF_000150535.2 Carica papaya
AGCAATGATATAAATTGGTTGAGAAATGGTGCACTGACGTTTACCTTTACGAATACCAATGGGGAGATTAAGGTTTTGTGAGGCAGAATCTATGACGAAGGATCTGGTGCACGACATATATAATGAGTTTGTTTTCTTCTGGAATAAATATGAACAATCAGTGGTGGTACTTGGGTCAAGGGCACACTAACGCTATCATCAATTTGCTCAAGTGAGGTTGGACACACATCATCTAAAGAAATATTATTATCTGTTTGCTCAGCAGAGGCACCTAGTGTAAAATTATAAATGAGTCACTCTTCGTTCGTCCCCTGACTGTAGATTGAGACAATGAGGAGAAGAACAATGTATTCTCTAAAAAAAAATTACATAAGTTGATATTAAATATTTATTGAGATAAGAAGAGTAGCACCAGTATCATTTCTGAAGGCGAGGATATCCTAAAAATACACATTTTAGGGCCTTTATATCTAATTTTGTCACGGTCGGTTGCACATTTTGTATATAACAGGTGCTACCAAATATCTTAGGTTGCACCAGAAACAAAGATTTGTTTGGAAAAAGAAAGACTGTAAAGAGCATCTCCATCAAATTGGTTTGTAATCTCCGACCCACAACATTATAAGTCGACCAATCAGTAATAGTTACAGGAAAATGTGTTTTGTGTGATCAAAAACTGAAAAAAATATTAAGATTACCTGTCATGTGATCTGTAGTATCAGAAACAATCACCCATCTGTTCGAAAAGATAAAACATTTTTTCTCTAATTCAACGAAAACAGAAAGTTTATTTAAAAATTCTTGATACTGAGTGAATTTAGCATATTCAAAGAAATATGCCACTCAGAATACTCAAAAAATAATCGTCAGAGGTATCTAGAAAATATTGCAAATAGGACAGAAATTTTGAGAAAACATAATACCTCATCATACACGGAAACCCAAGAGAACCACACTGCCACCACCAGAGCTTACATGCCGCTGTTGAAGTTCATGGGCCGCCGTCAGAAAACCACGCGCCGTCGTCAGAAAACATCAAAATTCCCCATTTCGACCGGAAATCACTACAGAACCTTAATGTACACCCTGATCCAGAATGACATTCGCTGAAACACCTTAAATTGCGCCGGAAATCAGAGAATCGCTTGCTGTCGCACGATCTCCTCCGTAGCCGCTTTCCCTTCTTCAGCCTTCTGGTTTCGTGCACAGAACCGGCTAACTGAGCGCCTCTATGCCTTCTTTCTTTGAACGGTAACCCAAGACGCTCGGGGATGCTCTCCTTTAGCAATCCCGCTGCACGTAGCCTCAAACCGCCGCGAGAACTGCTTCCACGGCTTCTCCTGCGTACACCACTCTTAACTGGCCGAAGATCGTTGGTTGTCTTCTTCCAGCACCGGGAATGAGTTGTTCAACCATTCTTTTAATATGATATAATTTGATTCATAAAACCCTAACCCTAACCTTAGCTCTATTACCATATAAGATTTAGAGAAAGGAATTCTGAATATTTACATATTTTTGTTACACAGAGTTAGGGGTATGTATACATAAAAGAGGGATTTATATATAGAAACATAAACCACCATATTAATGCTAGGAAATCAACTAATAATTATATAAAAATATTCTGTAATATATTTTGTGATATTCTAACAAGAAGAAAAGTACATTTCCTTAAAATTTGATTATGTATATGAATATAAAGTTATCTTTAATTTGTCTCTTTCGCTATTATAGTGAATGGCAAGGCTTAAGAATGGTTTTTGTGTATATAAGGGATAAGGCAATGGTATCTTTTGTCTTCATTTCTTTTTTCTTTGGTAGTAGATGCATTGAGTAGGATATTGACAAGAGGGTGGAAAGAGGAGAAATATGAGGTTGTTTGGTTGGTAATGGAAGAATAGAGGTGTCTTACCTTCAGTACAAGGATGACACAGTTTAATTCCTATCACATGGTGATAGATCATTCTTAATGCGCTCACATTGATGAGGATGTTTGAGTACATTTCGGAACTCCACATTAATATGAACAAAAGTAGACGAGTAAGTTTAAATGTGGCAAATGACCTAGCTGAACAATATATGTGTAAAGGATAGCCAATGACCTACTTAAATTTCCTATTAGGCAGTAAGCCTAGGTGCAAATTTTATTGGGATGTGGTGGTTAGTAAAGGTGCTCAGAGATTTGGAAAAAGGAGCTATTTTCTATGGGAGGTGGAGAGCTTATGATTGGTTATCTAGTATCGCACTATATTACTTGTCTTTGTTTAAGATATTATCGGGAGTGATGAGAAAATTCCTTTGGGCTAGGATTTAAGAGAATAGAGGGGTCATTTGATGAGCTAGACAGTTATAAATCTAAAACCTCTGGAGGCAGAGGTTTTGGCATTGTGTAAAATCTAGAAATCTGTCATGATTGACCAAATGGTTATAACATTTTTGTAGGAATCTAATTTTTATGGCACAAAGTGATTAAAAATCTCCATGAGAGTTGGAATGGATGGGATAAAATTGTTAGGAGCTCCACCTAGCACAAAAGCCAATGAAAGGCTCTCTCCAATTTGTTACACCTCTTTACACCTTTGTCTCACTGTAAGGTGAGAGATTCTAAGGTCCTTTATTTATTTTTCAAAAGGAGGGTCCAAGGTCCTATTATAAGAGGAGTATTGGAGGGGCGACCCCTTATGATCATGTGTTGATTTTGGAGAAAAACTATAAATTTGATTTCTCGCCCCTTATGTTATTACACTCGAAGTATTTATAGAATTGTTAATTTACTGATAAGAAAATTTTTATTTTACTAAAACTCTAATTATATTAAATTATTATTTTTGTAAAATTTTAATTACATAATCTCAACTAATTAAATAATGAAATAATAAAATATCATAATCAACACCTCATATCAGATTGGTGTAAAGATATCACGCATGCCCAACTTGCAGATCAAGTTTTGAAGAGATTTGTTGGAAGTTTTCAGTGAAAATATTTGTTATCTAATCGCCAAAAGACGGATGATATAAGCATAAGGCCGCGCGCAGAGGAGCTAGAAAAAGACTAGAGAAGGCCGGTCAGAGTGGCTTGCGTGCGGAGGAACTAGATCGCCGTTGGTATCACGAAATCAAAGGTGGACGCGCGCAAAGGAGTCGAAAAAAGGATTAGAAACCGGTCGGAGCGGTTCACACGCGGAGGAAGCATATCACAAGCGGCTTGCATGTGAAGGAACAGAATCGGCGCTGGTAGCGCGACACCAAAGGCGGATGTGTGCAGAAGAGCAGGAAAAAGGACCAAAAAAGATCGGCCAGAGCAGCTCATGCGCAGAGGAAGCAGATCTATGCCGGTATATCAAAACTTGAGACAGTCGCATGTGAGGAGTCGGAAAAAGGATCAGCAAAGGCTGATCGGAATGGCTTGTGCTCAAAGGAAGCAAGTCTGTGCCGACGTGCCAAACTAGAGGTGGATGCGTGTAGAGGAGTCGGAAAAAGGACAGAAAAGGCTGGTCGGAGCGGCTCATGTGCAAAGAAGGCTTGTTTGTGCGCAGTTCAATCAGAGAGCTAGAGAGAGTACGCACACTGGAGAGAAGATCTACGGCGGCCAGGTCGAGCATTTCTGGTGTGATTTTCTCTACATCTGTGCCCAATTTGAACCTTCTAACAGTTTATGTGGTGATTCTTGGTGAAATTGTGGCTGAAAATGGTGGCCGGCGGCGGCGCATGGGGCTCACGGACTTCTACAGTGGCCCGCGATGTCGGGGAAAGGCCATCAGTGAGTGTAGGACACCTGTCTTGGGTGGTGATGAGAGTAGATTTGTATAAGTGAGTACCAAGTTAGCCTTTTGTGCTATTTTAGGATTGAAAGAAATGCTAAAATTAGAACCTTAAAATAGTTTTATTTGACTATGATATTATGTTGATTTTGGAGAAAAAATATAAATATTATATCTTACCTTTTATGTTATTATATATAGGGTATTTATAAAATTTCATAATTTAGTGATAAGGAAATTCTTAGTTTACAAGAATTGTAATTACATAAGATTACTATTATCATAAAATTTTAATTAGATAATTTTAACTGATTAAATAATAAAATATCAGTCATTACTATGCAATTCCCCACTGATTTTTCATTTCTTCACGCAATAAAGCACCCATTAGTCAGTTTTTCTGTCTCTGCAACGGTAATGTGAATTGAAATTTTCATTTTGTTTTTAACTTGAACAATAGAGAAGTCGATGAATTTTTTACTCTATTGAGCCTATCAGAGCTCTCCTAACCATCCCAACAGTCAGTTACGGATATGAACACTAGAATCATTGGGTATCTATACTTGTTAATCTTTTTCAGACCACATTACCAAACACTTTTATTGTTATCATAGCCTGTTTACCATGGTATTCTAGCAAGTTAAGGCTCATTTTAAGATAAAGTTGTTCGCTTGGACTGCCATTTTGAATCCATTAAGTGTCAATAAGCTATTGTAAATTAGTAGGTCTAATCAAGCTTTGTCTCTAGACATATGTGTATGTGTCGAAAATGAGTCAACATGTGGTTTGTGGCTGTGACTCAACAATAAAAAATTGCGCGGAGTTGATCATGTGATCTTTGGCTCCCAAGTCTATAATTCAGGAGAATGTAAAGGATTTATCTGAAGTATTTAGTCCATGAGGTAGAAACCGTATATGAGTGTGCCAATAAATAGGTACCTGTTTGTTTCTTCAAGGACTCAAGTCAAGTTCTTAATATTTCAATCTTTGCTTTGAATTCACTAAGACTTGAGTTGCTATGTTTGGTCAGTAACTTGGACATAGTCTCCGACTTGATCTAAAATTTTTAGGGTAATTAAGGCCGATTAAAATAGTGGCTGATTAGAGCTGCTTTATTGCAAGGAAAAAAAAAACAGGGTAGACGCCCGCTGGTTAGCTATGTGGCTGTTTACTTGTTGTGCGGCTGCAGGGAACAGCAGCCAGAGTTGTTGCTTGCGGTCGGATAGAGGTTTGAAAACAGAGGAATTGCAGCTGAAACAGAGAAGGGGCACCAAAAACATAGCAGAACAGAATGCTGAAAAGCAAATAGGTCTCCGCGAGAACATCGGAGATCTTTGCGCAAAACAAAGCAAAACAGGACATGAAACAGAACTGAAACAAAAAAACAGAGCGCAAAAACAGGGGCAAAATAGAGCAGTTTTTGCTGGAGCAAGGCATGCTGGAACAGGGTGTTTTCCAGCACAGGAGTGGTGTTTTTCGGTGCAGTAGGTATGTTTTTCAGCTATGAAGACCTGCTAGTGCTGATGTTGGATAGCCAGGAAGGCTGGATGTGGGTTTAAGGTTTTTCCTTTTGTCTTTTTGCAATAAAGGTTGTTTTAGGATTTTTGCAAAAAGTTATATATATTTCCTATAATTCTGATACCATGTGGAAGAATAGAGTGTCTAATATTTTATTGTGTATCAAGACCCTATATATACAAGTTAATAGTAGCAATACAAGGGAACATAATTAGTCACAAAGATTGCAAACATGGGTATATTACTAATATGCCCTTTACTCTACTTAACCAACAGTCTAACTTAATATACAAACTTCTTAACAGGAACAACTTTTTGTTAGATGTTTCTACTATGTGGAACAAAAGTTAACTCATTTATAAGGATTTTGGTGAATTATGCTGCATCTGATTCTTTATCATTCTTCTTAGTTAATTTTTTCCTGTGGAAAAATTGCATTATATATACTCATTTTCCACCTTTTTTGTTGGGTTTTCAGATTTGCTCTCGACATTGATCTTGATGCTCCGAAAGTCAGAATTCCTCTAAGGCCAAATGGCTCTTCCAAATGTGATGGCCATTTTCTTTTAGATTTTGGTCATTTTACTTTAAACACCATGGTATGTTTCCTGAAAAGGCTTTATTATTATTATTATTTTTAGAAAATCCAGATATTAGCCAGGAAATCAAAGTCTAGCTACCCCTTGAGGTGTTAAAGTTGGTGCATGCTAGGAAGAGATCATTGTTCTTTTATGCCAGTGTCTTAGATTTTGCCTTTTCAGTTGCTTGTAGTTGTACCCGAAATTTTCAAGTAATTAATGGTTCCTGCAGGATAGTCGGTCTACTGATCAGAGGCAAAACTCATATTCCCGTTTCTACATTTCTGGGAGAGATATTGCTGCCTTCTTTACAGATTGTGGTTCTGATAGTGAGACTTGCAGTTTACTTGTAGCAAATTCTGATAATCAGTTGACTTTGTCTCCTATGCTGGAAAAGGAGGACCACTTCTACTCTCTTATTGATAGGTGTGGGATGGCTGTAATTGTTGATCAGGTGGAATTTTTCATCTTTCATGACTTAGTCAGCACTGGTTGATGATAAAAGCTAAACAAATATTTATGCTAATTATACTTGTCTTTGTGTTTATTGAAGATTAAAGTAGCCAGTCCACATTGCCCATCAACACGTATTTCTGTTCAAGTACCAAATCTTGGCATTCACTTTTCACCTGCAAGATATTTCAGACTAATGGAATTACTAAACATCCTATATGGTACAATGGAAAATTGTGGTCAGTCTACTGTTGATAATTTCCAGACTGTAGTGGCCCCTTGGAATCCCGCTGATCTTGCAGTTCATGCCAGAATCTTAGTTTGGAGGGTGTGTGCTAAATTATTAAGGAAATAATGTGCTCAGATATTTTTTTTTCCCATGTGTATTAACTGAAATTAACCATTGTACAATTCCTTGATTTAGGGCATTGGAAACTCAGTTGCTACATGGCAGCCATGTTTCCTTGTGTTATCCGGATTGTATCTTTATGTATTTGAATCTGAAATATCCCCAGCTTACCAGCGATACTTGAGGTTTGATCCTTTCATAGTCTTTCTCGATAAGTATCTGCTTTGCTTTTACAGATTATTAGCAATCATAGCCATATTGATCCTTTCTCCAAACATTATTTTGGATTTGAATGTTCTGCACCTATTATAATCTATATAACTTTCCCAACCCTGCAGCATGGCTGGTAGACAGGTGTTTGAGGTCCCACAGGTAAATGTTGGTGGTTCCCCATTTTGCATTGCTGTGAGTTTCAGGGGGATGGACATTCAGAGGGTATGTCGTTGGCTTTCAGAGATTCAATAGTTTGTTTTCCTTAAGTGTGTATACTGTTACACTATTTTACATGCTTATGAAACCAAACCAGATATTTGATGTCTTGCATATGTGATTACCGGTTAATGCCAGAGAAATAGGAATATTTCTAATATAATATCTATGAAAGAAAAATAATATATTTCCTATGTAGTCTTTTTCTATATAGATAATCTCCTATATAGTGTGGTGTTACACTCTTGTTTTATTCTTGTTCATGGGTTTTCTATACAAATACTGATAGGTCCCAGTTAGAAGACAAAGGAAATTGGTAAAGAAATTCTTTTTGGGTGAGAATAAACCACAAGATTTTTTGATTCAAAAATTGTCTGCCTTCATTGCTGCTTGGGTAGGGTTTAAATTCATAAAAATAAAACTGCTAATTCTTTCTTTTAAGAAACTAAGGATAATGGAGGAAATGCGATAGTGCAGCAACTGCTTCATGCAGGAACTGCTTGTTGATCGGTTCCGCAGCAACTGCTTGTTGATCGGTTCCGCAGCAACAGCTACGTTTGTGGTGATCAGCTTAACATTATTCCTCCCTTTTTTAGGAACCTTGTCCTCAAGGTTCAGATAGCTTAATTTTTCTTAAAACTGCAATAGTTTCCCATGTGACATTTTCTTCCGGCATCTTGCTTGCCGCTTTGAATTTTCAATAATTTGTCGAGAACCTCATCCATGGTGGGTCTAATTTTCGGATCCTGCTGTTGTAGTGCAAGATTGCTGCATGTCTCCTTTTTTTGGGATCCCTTGCCTCTCCCTTGAGTTCTTCTATTTTTTTCTTTTTTTGGCTCTTCCGGTCCTTTCTCACAGTTGTATTCTTCTCCTGGGGCTGCAAGGATGTATTATATAAAATCGTATTGTCCAAGGGGACATGCTCTCTTGAGATGAGTTGTTGAAGAGCTAAAATTGTAAAAGATGCAACAAGTATTGAATCTGTAGTAAAATGGGGAGTAGCAGCATGCCCACCTTTTCTTTCTATCCTGGCTTCAAAGAGAGAAACAGAAGCTAAAACTGGCCCTGAAAGGATTTCTATGCTTCCAGTGGATAACCCGTAATCAATGTGCATCGTAAATATTGCATCCACGTTACAATGAGCTCCTTGTATCATCTGAGATGCACCCGCCCCTTGTTCCTTAACAGGTTGGAAGATAAGTCTTATAGTTCCTTTGAATTTCTCCTTGCACTAATTAACTAACTTCGCAGCACCCAGAAGCATAGTTGTGTGAGCATCATGTTCGCACATGTGCGCCCTGCCAGCAATTTTGCTCCTATGCTCCCAATCAACAAACTCTTGCAAATTGAGGTGATAGGTCCCACCTCTAACAAAAGTAACATAAAGCACCTGACCCTGAAGGGGATCATGATCCATTGATTCTGTCTTTATCTGCTCATCTGTGTAGGTCACCATTTACGTTAGTGATTTCAGCTCATTGCGGTATGGTCGCGTTTGGCCAAGCTAGCCTGACGTGTTGCTGCTGGGACCTTCACAGTTTACCAGCAAGGTGTCTGTCAGCCGCTTGAGGGTGTCTTCAATCTGGTGGAACTTGTCGGCGAATCCCTCCTCCATCCGGCTTAGGATGTCTTGCAATCTACCAATGCTGACTTCTAGGTTTCCAATCATTTTTTTGTTAGTAGACATGGTTTTGATACAAATTGATGGGTCCCAGTTAGAAGGCAAAGGAAATTGGTAAAGAAATTCTATTCTGGTGAGAATAAACCATAAGATTTTTTGATTCCAAAATTGCCTGCCTTCATTACTGCTTGGGAACGGTTTAAATACATAAAAATAAAACTGCTAATTCTTACTTTTAAAGCAACTAAGGATAATGGAGGAAATGGGATAGTGCAGCAACTGCGTGTTGACCGGTTCCGCAGCAACAGCTACGTTATCCCCATGTTGTGGTGATCAGCTTAACAAATACCTTGTACTAAGCAACATAATGACAATTGTAATATCATAGTTCACTTTCATTTTATTTTCTCAGTTTGGTTTTAGAACAGAGAAAGTAAATCTCTCTGTTATTTTTTCACAACCTCTTCTGAGCCATCTAGCATGAAAAAAATAGAGAAACACTATATCCCCAGTTTCTTTTCATAAAGAAATCTATTTTCCTTTAATTATTGCCAAAATTTCTTGTCTTTTGTTTCCTTTAGTCCTCCTGAGAAGGAAACCCAACAATTTCCTAAAACAAGAAAAAAGTAAAGCCAAAAAGGAAAAAAGAATTTGCAAAATCTACAGGCCTATTGTCGGCTACACCATATCTCTGGCTGCTGCAAAAAGGTGGTGTACAGTGCGGCTGCCAACCATCTCATAATGCATTGATTGCCCAAACCCTGGTTTTTTAGCTCCTACCTTTGCTGAATGCCACCACAAAAGTGCTGGTTCCCTCTTTGTGCATTTGCTGTCAAGCTGGATCTCCTAGGTAGCGATCTCGAAATCAGGAAGTGATATCAATCTTGATCCTGTGTCAGCATTGCCAAGATGAGTCCAAAGCTGAAAAATCAATCAATTATGGTGACTGTAACGTGATGAATGATATGCATGCACTGATATCCAAGGTCATCAAGTGTTTCCCTAAACAATAGTTGAATAGTTCAACCTGATTTTATTTGTCATCTCTGTTAGAGATGTTCATTTCTTTTCAAATCTGTTCTCAAGTTTTCAGACTAGTTTCTAAGTTTAGACATTGAGGTTTTTTGGTTTCTGAGGTTATATTCTTCATATTCGCAATCTATACATTTTAACTAGGATGTCACATATTTTTAGGTCTAGCTGCTATAAAAGAAAAAAGAAATAAAAAGAAATAAAAATAATAATAATGCTTGTGAAACCTTAGAGCTCCGCTTGGGAGATAAGGACTAGTTTTCCTGTAAAAGGATGTTGTTTCTTTGAATATTACAGCTTTTGCTTGAAGGAGTTGCCCCACAGAAGTTGTGAATCATAAGAGCTTGTTGACATAAAAGGTTTTCAGCAAGATTATTTGTAGAAATTGGTGATAAGTAGTTGTCAAAGTTTAGAGTTATCAGTGGAAGGGTAGCATTTTTATTTTCAGCCGCTAGTTTGTTTCCATTTCTGTTCTCTCCCCTTGTGGGGAGCTCTTTCCATTTAGTACTTTTTTTTTTTTGAAAATTTTGAGGATGTCTTATTCTCTGGGGTTTTATTGTTTTTCTCTCTCCTTTCTCAATAATTTTTCTGCTTTTATCTAAAAAAGAATTATTTTTTTATCCAAGGGTATATAAATGTAGATTTGGCTACTTTTTGCTTCTCTTCATAGATCCAACATAGGATACTATGTGTTAATTGGTGGTAACATGATGCCATAGAAGACCAAGAAGCAGATTCTGTGGTTTTCAGATCTAGTGCTAAATCAGTGTATTGAGCTATGACTAGTACTTTGAGTTGATTGGTTGAAACGTCTACTTCATGAACTTTGTTTTCTAAAATCGCAACCTATGAAGTTACTAGAGATAGCGAAGCAGCAACCTAGGGAAAATGTAACATGTTGCGATTGATTGTTATTTTATAAACTTCTCCATAATATGATTTGAACTATTCATGTGAGCTCAACTACCAGCTAGCTATGGTTTCAAAATTCGTAGGAGGAGATCATATGAAGTTCATTTGCACCTAAGTTGGTCTATATGATATATATGCTCCAAACTGAGGGTGGTCTTTCACCTTATACATGACCTTCCTTGCTATTTTCTAATATAGGTCTCTCTTATATAGTTAAGTTTCCTATTTCTTTTTTTGAAGTAAGGATCCTTTTACCTATGTATATATATATTTTTACATATAAAATAGTTACAATATTTTCTTTAAGAGCATATATGCCTGTATAAGTACCATGGAATATTCTCCCAACATAATAGTAAGTGTAATGATGTAATCTTATGTTTATTCTTCTAACAATTAGTAAGACGCTGCATACACATTCATCTTTTATCCTAACAATTTTTTTGCTTTGAAATGGAGTGCTTGGGGATAAAATTTATCAACAGCTTATAAAAGTTCAAAATTGCATTATGTATAATAGTTTTCTAGACCTATATTCTCTATTTTGTCTTATGATGTTGAATAATGATAAATTAAAGTTTTTAGTAACTTTAAACATCCTTATAATTGGCAAGGTTATTTAAATATTTTTAACTTATGAATCGGAAAAATTTGGTGTTATCATATAGTTTTATATCTGTTAAGTTCACGAGTTGGAGATAAGTGGACTCGAATCGCTGACATTCGCCATAGAGTAAAGTACTACCTATCAGGCTCCCGACCGATTCTACTGTAGAGGTCAACAATAGAGAATAACTCTCATCCGAACGCAATTTACAATTTTTATCGTACTCAGCTCTCTAAAGAGCAACTCTTCTCAAATCTCAAAAGGTGCCGAGTTGGAATCCTATTCTAAATAAGGATTCTTGTGGTTCTGGAGGATCCAACTACAAGAGACTAGGAACGGAGAGCTTTTTCCCCTTTTTTTATCCGACTCTTTCGATTGTTGGTTTTAAGAATGAGTGATTGCCCTTCTTTGGCCTTTACTTCCCGACCTGAGAGCTGATAACAACTACATTCTACTTACTGAATATGGTTCTATGGTTGGTCCACGACCATACCGATGGCATCCTTGGGGTGATCTCGTAGTTCCTATGGGGTGGAGACGATAGGGTCGATCCATGGATTTTCCTTCCTTTTGCAAGATATTAGCTATTAGACTTTTAGCAAGATGTAGAAAGTGTTGATATTCTCTTTATTTTGTAAATTAGTACCTATCGAGTGGTACTAGTTTTGTGATTATGAGGATTATGATGGAATAAAAATGCTTTTCCAACTAGTATTCAGAATGTTCTTCTCTTGGCTATTCAGTTTTCGTTGTTACTTTCTTTTTTCCTGTTATTTCCTCTATTTGATTTCTCCATTCTTCTTATTTCTTCTTGATTTCTGTTTTTTCTCTTTTACTGTTCTCGTGTGCTACATTAGATTTTTATTTTGGAGAAGATTCTATATTACATTATAAATGGACTCCACTGTTATTAGTTCATAATAGTATGATATCTGTGTTCTAGGCTCTGGAATCTTCTAGCACCTGGGTGATTGAGTTTCAAAGGGAGGTGGAAAAGGCAACTTGGTTAAAAGAACTCACGCAAACCATATATCAAGCTTCAGTATAATTTTGATGTCATTTTTTTTCTTATATTTGACTTGTTCTTTTTGCAACTACGCTGAAATTTTGTTACATATGCTTGTAGGAGCCTCCATCAGTGGATGTGCTTGGTGAAGTAAGTGATAGTGCTGGTGACTTTGATGATCCTCAACCAAGAAATGTGAAATCTGCTGATCTTGTTATCAGTGGGGCGCTGGTGGAAACCAAGTTGTGTATATATGGAAAGGTTAGATGTAACCATTCTATAGTTGCTTTTGATATAAATGAAATGCATCACCTAGGTAGGAGTATTGTCTTTGTCCTAGTTAAAGTTGTTAGAATTTGGCAAGGAGTTTAGCTGCTTTAAAATATTGTCTTATTCGGTATCCTGATTAGGAGTCTTGTTGGTTTATATTGTTGTGCAGACCGGGGGAAAAGTTAACGAGGAACCTGAAGAGACTTTAATACTTGAAGTTCGTGCTGTAGGGGGAAAGGTTTGTATAAAATGACAAGTAGCTAGATGATTTTATTTCATGTCTCGAGATACTTATACAAGACTAAGAGGTAGTTCAAATATGTATCTATATATATTCCTAAAATAAAGGATAGATTAAGAAATAATACAGCTATATTCACGCTAACTCTTCCCCTTAAGTTGGGCATAGATATCGCACATGCCCAATTTGGATAGTGATGCATAAATGGCCACTAGTAACAGCGTGAGTCATCATGTCGACTAGCTGATCTGCACTCTTAATGAAGAATCTCTGTTGGACCAGAATCCAGGTTGTCTTCCCAGTTCTTAACCAGATGATGCCAGTACTATAGTGCCAATTAGACTTTTCATTCGAAATCAAAGATCCTTAATTTCAGTTCTAAGGAGTAAAATATAGGAGTCTTGTTCTGGTCCATGTTAAAAACATTTGGATGCCGAAGAACCATTGAGGTGAAGCCTGTAGACTAAGTTCACATTACAATTAATTCTCATTAAAGAAGAGGAAATATTATAGTGGAAAAAGAGCTGTCAAATAAGAAGAAATGAGGATACGGTATCCTGCGAGCAAAAAGAAAAAAAAAAACCTAGACTACAAATCTAATTACTCTGTATGTAAAGTAGATAAAGGCATACCATCAAAATAACTATGTGCATTAGCCCAAAAAGAAGTGAAGAAATCATCTTATCTTGGGCCATGTGAAGTAGCTGAAGTTTGTTTTTAAAATTTCTAGCATTCTGTTCAAGCGAAATGATCTACAAACCAAAAAAAGTGGCCCCATCCACAAGCTCCTTGTCTGCCCAATACTAGAGTAGCAGACATAAAAATGCCTAGATTAGACACTCCCAGGATTCCTCAAACAGAGAAAACAGTTTAGACCGAGTAAACTCAAAAGATTACAGGTTTCTCCTTGTTTGTGAGGGATGACTTCTTTCTATTCTGCTATGATACATCATTTTGTTGAATTCGCAAAGGTTAATATCTGGTTATATAATTATTTTGTTGCTCTTAGTATTTAGCCTTATTGCCTTGCAGGTACACATAGTCAGTTGTGAAACAGAACTACGAGTGAAAATGAAGCTACATTCTTTGAGGATTAAAGATGAGCTTCAAGGTCAACTACGAAAAGTTCCACAATATTTGGCGTGCTCTGTGCTGAAGAAAGACAATTTGTCTTCCCAGGGTACAGGTGATCCCCATGAAAAAGAGGTGTCTGTGATCCTTTTGGAGGATGAGGATACTTTTACAGATGCTTTGCCAGAATTTTTGTCTCTGAGAGATCTTGGACTTCATTCACAAGACATGGATGTGGCTCAATGTGGCATAATGGGATACATCGATAATCGTGGAGGATCTGAGTTAGCAGGGGTCTTGATTCATGAAAAAGATTCAATACAAGAAACTTTTTCTGATGAGATATTTTATGAAGCACAAGGTGGTGATGATTCTGATTTTGTGTCAGTTACCTTTCTGGCCAGGAGTTCTGGTTCTCATGATTACGATGGTATAGATACGCAGGTAAAAAACCAAGAATCTTGGCCTCACATTGAAGTTCATAGTATATATTTGCCTTAAACTGACATGCTATTCATTCAAACAAAATCTTAGATGAGCATTCGCATGTCCAAACTGGAGTTCTTCTGCAACCGACCCACTCTCGTCGCTTTGATTGGTTTTGGCTTTGATCTGGCTGCTGCAAATACTTCAAGGAGTGGTACAGATGAGATGAAAATTTCAAATGATAAATCTTGATCAGTAAAGACAGACTGAGAAAGTGGGCGTATGAAGGGTTGCTGGGTTATGGTAAAGATCGTGCAGTCTTTATTTAAATATGAATATTGATAGTGTGACTGTGTTCCTTAACAAGGAGGATGGTTCTCAGCTTGCCATGTTTGTACAAGAAAGTTTCTTGTTAGACATAAAGGTGAGATAATCTTGTTATGATACCTAAGGTTTCTACTTTTTTTCCCTTTCCTTTTTTTTTTCAACGTAAGATAAGTTTTATTTTGTATCATGGTGCAGGTCAGTTTTATTTAAATTTCAAGTTGTGCATAAGTATTTATGATATCTGTTTGGTATTTTATGTTGCCTCTTCCAAGGGCAACAAAGCACTTCCAATAACTGATTTATATCCTTCTTGCCTGCTTCTTCTTTTGCTGAGCTGAGTCCTTGGTTAAATGATTTGTTCGACGCTCGCTGCTTTAATTTAGTAGCGTCCTTGGTTAAATGATTTAGTACTGATTTTTATGTAATGATATATGTGGAAATGGGCCTAAATGCTGTGGGCTAAATATAAAATAGATTAGCAGGCTTTGTACCCAATTATGATATGAAACGGGTAGCAAAAAGGAGTGAGATTCTCCATGGTTTAGAACTTTGGAATAAGGACCTTTGCCCCATCCTATATTAAGAGTTTGTGGGGGCATTTGATGATTAATTATCTAAAAAGTTAGCTGATAGATCTAATTATATCTTTCAAACTCAACCAGTAACTTGGTGATAGTATTTTTACGGTCCCGATTTATGGATCTCGTTAAATCATCCCGAAAATAACTAGGTACTAAAGGTTGTTGTTGTGTTCTTCTTCCTTTCTTTATTTTGATTTAAACGTATGAACTCGTTAAGAGAGAACCCAACAATCTCCTAGAGTTGAAGTATTCAAGAAACTTTTGATAAATTTTCTGTATAAAAACTGAACATTTACAAGGACAGCAGCAGATTTGAGATCTGGAAAGGAAGCAGTTATCTAGAAGTTAATTCCAGAACTACCTATTACATCTGCTTCCCCCTATCTTTTCTCTTACTAACCTCCCGCACTTAAAACTGAAAACACTAACCAGCAAACAATAAAAATATAAATAAAATATAATTCCACGACTTGCTAATTACGTAATTAACTTATAACTAAATGCAATCCTACAACCTACTAATTTTATGATTAATTTATAACTAAATATATATATACTACTAAGATTCTTATAATTAATTATTTTACAAAGTTAAGATATTTATTATCTCTTAACATTTTACTTCTGCTTACTCACTAGTCTGACCTGATCTCATTTCAGGTCCAGTTCACTCGTAATAACTTTTATCGTGTCTGACATTATTTCTCTCTCTTATGAAGGTCCATCCAAGTTCCATCTCGCTTGAAGGGACATTGGGAAATTTCAGACTGTGTGATATGTCACTAGGGACAAATCATTCTTGGGGTTGGCTTTGTGATATACGTAATCAAGGAGTTGAATCTCTGATAAAAGTACGTTTACTATATTTCACTGACACCTGAGGCATTTTAATATCACGCTTTTATGATTGCCATCTTACCTTTTCTTTTACTTAAATGTCTTTTTTCCTTTTTTTCTCAGTTCAAATTTAATTCTTATAGTGCTGGAGATGTGGATTATGAAGGACATGATTATAGCTTGTCTGGGCGACTTTCTGCTGTTCGAATTATTTTTCTCTATAGGTTTATTCAGGAGGTATGTTAGAATACAGATTCATTATTTGAATCAAGTTATATTACTACAAAATTGGGTGATTTTTGTCAGCTGATATTATTTTGTTTAATAAATAATTCTTCAGTTTTCTTAAACTTTAACGAGTTCAATGTTTGGGATTGTTATCAACTTGATGAATGCATACTTTTTTCAGATAACAGTATATTTCATGGAACTTGCCACGCCACACACTGAAGAAGTAATAAAACTTGTTGATAAAGTTGGAGGCTTTGAGTGGTTGATACAGAAATATGAGATTGATGGAGCTGCAGCCTTAAAGCTTGACCTCTCACTTGACACTCCAATAATTATTATTCCTAGGAATTCAACAAGCACAGAGTTAGTTAAACTTTTCATTGGTTCTTAATTTTCTCTCGCTTTCTTAGAATTCATATGTCGGATGTGATGTTGGCAAAAATTGTGAATATAAGCACATTTTCTTAATCTTGAAAGTAAAATTTTTTAGCTTTTCTGAGTTTGATTTCTTTTATTTAAACAACTTATTTCTGGATATAGGTATTTTGTATGAGATTGAATTGCTTCTGGTTCCCGTAAGCAAATTATTGCAATTGAATATGTGTATGCATGCATATTTGTGCTTTAATTCCCTGCGATCAAATGGACTGGACAAGAGTCTGAAAGTTGCCCAAGGCAATTATGGTTTTGTCTTTTTAGTTTACATTTTCACACTGAATTGTGTCTTTCTGTTTGTCTCTCCAACTCCCACAAAGATGTGCTTGAACAAAATTTTCCTATCTTTTTTAGTTTAAAGGTGAAAGGTAGAGAATCTAGACATATTAAAAATTCATTTCTTTTGTGGTGGATTCTTAGCTTCTCTAGGTTCTTGCAACCTGATTTAAAACTTCAGATAGTCAATAAGGTTTTTTTTATTCGGTTATTGGCAGTTTCATTCAACTTGACCTTGGTCAGCTACGAGTGACAAATGAAATTAATTGGCATGGTTGCCCAGAGAAGGATCCTACTGCTGTGCATATTGATGTCCTCCATGCTGAGGTATATTGTTCTCTCTACTGTCTATATTTTTGTTCATCATGCTTAGTTATATTGTTTATAATTTCTTAGGAACTCATTATTTTAACCTACTAGATTTATAGTTAATTCTGGCTAAATTTGCAGATTTTGGGAATCAACATGGCTGTAGGAATCAATGGGTCTATTGGTAAACCAATGATACGTGAAGGGCAAGGACTGGACATTTATGTTCGACGCAGTTTGAGGGATGTTTTCAGGAAAGTTCCAACATTTTCTCTTGAAGTTAAGGTAATACCTTCCAGAATTCAGTTATCCAGGCATCTTCTGCTTTTTCAGTCATGTGATATTTATATCCCCAGTAAGGGTACTATTGCCATCTATAGTTAATGCATACATGAAATATTATCAAGTGCATGTTGGTTAACACTTTTTCCCCCTTCAATCTAATTGGTAATGATGCAGATGTAGAAACTATTTCAGATTTAATTATACCTTAAAAGTTTTCACTTTTGATTTGTTCAAGTAATATTCTTACATATGCGTTGATAATTTCCAATGAAATTGTTCTCATTTAAATTTTTGAATATCCTGGAATTTGAAGTCTGAGTACCATTTTCCTTCTGTGGCTTTTGAATTCTGAAGAAGGGTTGTTAATCCGCCATTTGGCAGGTTGATTACTTGCATGGTGTGATGTCTGATAAAGAATATGGTGTTATTGTAAATTGTACGTACATGAATTTATATGAGGAACCAAGGCTACCTCCAAGTTTTCGTGGCAGCAAATCCAATTCTAAAGACACAATGCGACAACTGGTTGACAAAGTGAACTTGAATAGTCAAATGATTTTGTCACGTACGGTTACTATAATGGCTGTTGAAGTCAATTATGCTCTCCTGGAGTTACGTAATGGTGTTCATGAGGACTCACCTTTAGCTCATATTTCTGTAAGTTCTAGAATGCTACCTCTTTTGCTTGCATTTGCTTTCATTTTGTTCCTTCAGTATTTTTAAATAGTTAAGTTTGGTGAACACTTTCTTAATCTTTTTAATATACCTTATCATGCATAAACTTGTTAGAGGGAAGTATTGATCATGGACTGCTCCTTCTACATTGTGATGAAATTTAATTTTTAACATCAGTGTTATGACAGTAAGATTTCTGAGTCTGATACCATTCTAAATACTTATATAAGAAATGATCCAGATTTATTGTTTAGATTCTTGGAATTACATCTCGTATTTTGATGCAAAAATATCTTAATAGAAAGCAGTGTTCTTTTGAAATTTTGGTTTTATGATATTTGTCTGTTTTCTTTGCTTTTGCAGCTAGAAGGTCTTTGGGTATCATATCGAATGACTTCATTATCCGAAACAGATCTATATGTGACCATCCCTAAATTTTCTATTCTTGACATTCGCCCTAATACAAAACCTGAAATGCGCCTGATGCTTGGATCATCCACTGATGTGTCCAAGCAACCTTCTACAGGAAATTTTCCATTTTCCTCAAGTAAGGGCAGCTTTAGAAGAGTGAACTCTAGAGCTGGCCCTGATGCGGAAGTTCCATTTTCAACAATGTTCTTGATGGATTATAGATGGCGGATATCCTCCCAGTCAAGTGTGGTTAGGGTTCAGCAACCACGAGTCCTTGTTGTACTGGATTTCCTGCTAGCAGTTGGTGAATATTTTGTGCCAGCTTTGGGAACAATAACTGGAAGGGAAGAAACAATGGATCCTAAGAATGACCCAATAAGCAGAAACAATAGCATAATACTTTCTGAACCTGTTTACAGGCAGAGTGAAGATGTGTTGCTGCTGTCCCCAAGTAGACAGTTAGTAGCAGATGCCATGGGAGTCGACGAATATACTTATGATGGTTGTGGAAAGGTAATCTCTTTAAGTGAAGAAAGAGAGACAAAAGAATATTCGTCAAGATTCCAACCAATCATAATCATTGGACGCTGTAAAAGGTTGCGGTTTGTCAATGTGAAAATTGAGGTAATTGCCTACTTCTATCTGGCTCATATTTCTTTGGCTCATAGTTGTATATGCTCTATCTTTTTGTATTTATTCAATCTTTCAGAATGGTTCCCTCTTGAGGAAGTACACATACTTAAGTAATGATAGCAGCTACTCAATCTCCTTGGAAGATGGTGTTGATATTTCATTGCTGGACAATTCTTTTTCTGATTCGGAGAAGAATATTCATGGCAATACGGATGAATCATCAGACACGTCCAGTGTTTTTTCATCTTCTAAAAGTGATTCGAACATGACAAGAAGCGTGCACACGTTTGTATAGTCCCAGGTACGCTTGTTTATTTGTA
>NW_019014546.1:358768-371364 GCF_000150535.2 Carica papaya
ATTGTTGCAACAAGAGATTTATCAGATTATTTATTAAAATGAAATATTGACGTTATGATTATGATTGCTGCCTTATAATTAGGATTGACATAGGTGAAAGATGGGAATTTTGCACATAAAATCCATCCTTTGATTGGAGATACTTGCTGATAGGTTATCTTGCTCAACTAAGTGACAGCTATCATAATTCAAATGTTTGACATGCAGGTTGTTCATCTTCAGCCACACACCTTATTTATTAACAGGGCTGGGATCAGCCTCTGTCTGCAGCAGTGTGATTCTCAGTCAGTGGAGTGGATTCATCCTACTGATCCTCCAAAACATTTTGGATGGCAATCTTCTGCAAAAGTTGAGCTGTTGAAGGTTTGTGCAAATAATCAATTTATCATTTCCAAGATTTCTTCTTTTTCTCCCTTTTATAAGTTATTGTGATTGTATTCAATTTTATGATTGGGGTTATCATTTCAGTTGCAAGTGAATGGATATAAGTGGAGCATACCATTTAGTGTTTCTAGTGAAGGCGTGATGCGCATTTCTTTAAGAAAAGAGGATGAGGGTGGTCAATTACCATTGAGGATACAAGTACGGAGTGGGACAAAGAACTCAAGCTATGAAGTTATTTTCCGTCCAAATTCTTTTTCAAGTCCTTACAGGTTATATTGCATTGCATACAAATATTTTTTTTATATATGTTTTTCTATGTATTGATTCCTGCTCTTGCCATAGTTTCTTCTTGACAAAGAAATAGTATTAGTCAATGGAATAAATTATTCTTATTAAGGAACTTAATTGCAGTGAAACATCAGTTGGTATATAAACTTTATCTTGGAAGCCAAAGTTTACCCATTTCTGGATATATTAGAGCTCCATTAACATATATTTCTTTTTTGTATCACACTCTTCCATGCTCCACCAAAATTTTCCATTGTTCATTTAGCAATTAACATCTTTATGACAGGATAGAAAATCGTTCCATGTTTTTAGCTATTCGTTGTCGGCAAGTGGATACTACTGATGATTCCTGGCAGTACCTTCTTCCAAACACAGCTGCTTCATTTTACTGGGAAGATCTTGGTAGACGACATTTGTTGGAACTCCTTGTCGATGGGACAGACCCACTGAAATCAGAAAAATATAATATTGATGAGATTTTTGACCACCAGCCCAGCATTATTGGGGGTGGACCTGCTACAGCTCTACGTGTTACCATCCTTAAGGAAGAGAAAATGAATATTGTTAAGATCAGTGACTGGATGCCAGAAACCGAGACCAACGCAATCATGAATGTCAAACTTTCATCATCTCTGTCTCACATTCCCAGAAATGACTCCCAGCAACAACAACCAGCAACCACCATTGATTCTGAATTTCATGTCATTGTTGACGTTTCTGAGCTTGGAGTCTCTATTGTTGACCATACACCTGAGGAGATACTGTACCTGTCAGTGCAGAATCTTCTTCTAGCATATTCAACTGGCTTGGAGTCTGGGCTTAGCAGGTGCATTTCGGTTTTCACTAAGTTCTGTTTATCTGACAATCTTGGGTTTTATCTTAATTTCCATGTAAATTCCTAACTCTTCGATTCATAATCAGAGCATCTAGAATCCGTTAAAATTAATTGCTTCATCTTTCTGCCAAAATATGAAGTTTAAATTCATAATCTTAAGGTAGGCCATTATTGATGCAACAGTCATTTACAAATCTAAGGGCCGAAGTTAAGCTAATAACACAAAATGAAATCTTGGAAAAATTTCATGCCATTGGTTATGATTGTGCCCTTGTTACATTAGATGTTAGATCTGTGAAGTTTGAGCAATAACTTTGTTCAATTGTTTTTGGTTAACATAAATCTCCCTCTTGCTACTTAAAGTGACCATATTACATGCAGTTTACAGTTACTAAATACATGCATACTTTGTAATGCATTCATAAATAACTTCTTTTGATTAAATGGGAGCCAATAATGGTACAAGTGATAGGAAATTAACCATCTGTAGGAAGAGTTATTTCCTTTCTCTCACAATTGAAAGGTTTCCATATGGCATATTGCGAAGAGATTTCATAATACACATCAACTGACTAATCAGCCTTTTGAGTTACAGGATTGTTGTCACTGGAACATAATCCATCATTTGTTACCAATTATGTAATCACCTGCAATCATTGACTGTTTATTTTTCTATAACGGTTTTTTGCAGGTTCAAACTACGAATGCGCAGAATACAAGTAGATAACCAGTTACCATTAACTCCAATGCCGGTCCTCTTCAGGCCACAGAAAAGTGGAGAAGAAACTGAATATATCTTGAAATTTTCAATGACTCTGCAGTCAAATGGATCATTAGATCTATGTGTATATCCATATATTGGTTTCAATGTAAGCATGACAGAATTTTAAGCCTTTCCTAAATGTTTATTTGTTTTTTTCTTTTTGAGTTCATTATATTTGTATTTGTTACTGTTCCAATTATTTTGGGATTTTTTTACCAGGGACCTGAGAATTCTGCCTTTTTAGTAAACATTCATGAACCTATTATTTGGCGTATTCACGAGATGATCCAGCAGGTTAATCTCGGTCGGCTAAATGATACTCAAACAACTGCTGTTTCAGTTGATCCAATCATTCAAATTGGGTATGCAATGACTATTCTTCAATTATATTGTTCACATCATTTATTTCAAAAAAATATATATATTGTTCACATCGTGATTATCTTCCTCATGGCTAATGACTTGAAAGCTTATATATTGTATCTGGAAATGCAGAGTTCTTAATATCTCAGAAATTCGATTCAAAGTGTCAATGGCTATGTCACCTAGTCAAAGGCCTAGAGGAGTACTTGGTTTCTGGTCATCCTTGATGACTGCCCTGGGTAACACAGAAAATATGCCAGTAAGTGTTTCTTCATTGGTTTTTTCCTTTGGTGATGATTTTCATTATTTTGGCGTGAAATTCTCCGAATAAATATTCTTGTAAACATATGGAAATTGGAAAGAAGAGCATGTGGAAGCGTAATCTTACTACTTAAATGGATTCCTGTCAAAATAATTTCTATCCTCAAGCCACGTTTTTAACTTAGTGATGTATTTTGGATTGGTTTTGGTTATTCTTGGATTTGGATGTTATCATATTCAATGATTCTGAAGTTTCCTTGTTACATGTGGTGAACAGATCAGGATAAATCAAAGATTTCATGAGAATGTGTGCATGAGGCAAAGTAGTATGGTTACTAGTGCTGTTGTGAATATCAAAAAAGATATTCTGGGTCAGCCTCTTCAACTACTTTCAGGAGTTGATATATTGGGCAATGCAAGCAGTGCTCTTGGACATATGAGTAAAGGAGTGGCGGCATTATCTATGGATAAAAAATTCATTCAAAGTCGACAGAGACAGGTTTCCTACAAATTTGATATTATGATTGATCTCTAAAAACCTATTGCTACACATGGTTGTGAACTATAAGGAAGATCCTGAAGTTTATTGCAAATGTCGTTAACACCATCCGTATTATGAGATAATTAGTTTGGATAATTGATTATCCTTAAAAATTAAGCTGATAGAGAATGTCTCAACTTATTTTTCCATACTCTTCCTCACATATAAATGGAATTTATAGATTAGCCAATGAATAGAACTCAAAGCAAGGTAGAGAGTTTGACAGTCAGACTCTAAATGGATTGATAATACATAGATAAATAATGAATAATAACAGAGTTAGGTTAAAAACTTCAAACATTTGAACTGAAGAATCAATTAGGTAACTGATTATCCAAAAAAATTTAAGTTGATAGAAAAATATCCAGGAAATGCATAAAAAAAAATTTCTTTTAACCTTTCAGATTCTATGGTCTGAGAACCATGAGAAGCATTGTTCTGCAGTAGGTCATAGGAAAGGAGACACGCTAATTTAATACCATGGTCCCATAACCCAAATTACTAATAATACTTTTGGGTAATTAGGCCAAAAGTATATACTAGTTTGGTTTTGTTGAATATTACACATTCAGAGACAATAGACACACTAATTTAATACCATGATCTCATAACCCAAATTAGTAATGGTATTTTTGGGTCATTAGACCATAAGTATATACTAGTTTGGGGTTGTTGAGTATTACACATTCAGAGACAATAGACAGTGTAAGAGAAAAATTTTCATCTGCCTCTCTTAAATGAGTTGAAAGTTCTCCATGGCCTTAGATGAGCTCCACGTTTGTCTTCATTGATTTAGCATTCCTTCCTCTGGTGAATTCTGATGTACACCATCTTTCTCTCTTCAAGTAGTAGAATATTTGCTTTTAGTTGTTGCTAGCTTTGTTTACGTTATATTTTCCTTTAACATCAATTCTCTATTGCATTTTGCATACTTCATCTTCTTTCCTAAATGAGTAACAGTTGTATCAATACTTTTATCCAGCTTCACATATCACAATGGTCAAAATGTTTCATTTATTGTATCATTTTAACAGAACACTATTATGTGACTCTTTCTCTAGCTGGTTTTTTTCCTTCCATTTATATGCTTGAATACCTCCTTACACATTATCTGACAGGAGAACAAGGGTGTGGAGGACCTCGGTGATGTTCTCAGAGAGGGAGGTGGAGCATTAGCAAAAGGCCTGTTCAGAGGAGTCACAGGTATATTAACAAAACCTCTTGAAGGTGCAAAAAGTTCTGGTGTTGAAGGTTTTGTTCAGGGTGTTGGAAAAGGAATTATTGGTGCTGCTGCACAACCTGTGAGTGGAGTACTGGATCTTTTGTCAAAAACTACAGAAGGTGCCAATGCTGTGAGAATGAAGATTGCATCTGCCATGACTTCAGATGAACAACTCCTCCGCAGGAGACTACCTCGCGCAATTGGTGGAGATAATTTGCTTTGCCCATATGATGATTATAAAGCACAAGGGCAGGTACCACTTCCAAATCTCTTCTTTTCATCCTTCTTGATAGCTGCTACTCCATCAACTTGTTATAAGAGATTCACATGGAAAGAATTTTCATGTTATGGGCTTTTTTTTAGATTAGCGTATAGCTTTGGGATATTTTAGATCAATATATGTGGTTTACTTAGAAGTTTCAGTATTTATGGTCTAACTGTTTAGTCAAGTAACATGGTCCTATTAATTTGAACACATGAGCAGTGCGAATTTTGAAAAGTTTGACACATCAAACACTCATATTAGACTTTCCAAATTAAAAACAAAAAACCTGAAAGTTGTATTATTTTTTATACACAAACTTTACCAAAATTTCTGAAGTCTGGAATTTATTATTAGCTTTAATTTTTTTGAATCTATTTAAGATTTAGCTTTTTAAATTTTAGAAAATCTAATCTTAGTCATTCACGTGCCCTGTTTTTTAAATATACAGACCTTGTGTGTGCTCAAAATAATAGTATTATATTGTCTGACTGATGATCAAACCACCCCAAACCACAGAGTATTAGACCGTAAATTGGCCCTTTATAATGATGTTACCTTAGCTAATATAATTCTTTGGTTTATTCAATAAGATAGATCGTTTCATCAAATTATTAGATATAGTTTTTGATAGAAGAAATATACTAGAGATGAAGGGAATCGTACAACCTAAAGGTCACCAATAAATCCTCCAGAAAACAACAAAAACATACAAGCAAATAATGATACATCTGTGTGGACCATTTAATATCCTCCGGTTTGGCGTATAGAATATAAATATCTTCTATTAGCATACACGCCAACATATCAAGCAGTGATTGATTTTGATGACTGCCTATGGTAAGTTTTTATCCATCCATAAACTGGTGCCTCTGTGTGCTTATGTATATTCTATATGTTCTAAGTTACCTTTTTGATTATCAACTTAAAATATGAGCATTACTTGATTCAGTTGCATTCTTTCATCTTCAGGTCATATTGCAGTTGGCAGAATCTGGCTCATTTCTTGGCCAGGTTGATCTGTTTAAAATACGTGGAAAATTTGCCTTGTCAGATGCTTATGAAGATCACTTTATGCTCCCAAAAGGAAAAATCCTTGTAGTCACTCATCGAAGAGTTATTTTGTTGCAAGTGAGTTTTAGCTTGATATGAAACACTTCAGTTCCTGTTTTTCCTTGGTTTTCTATTGAAAGTACCCAGAGACAACAGTTAAGTTAAAATTGTATGCTTGTCATTTTTAGCAAACCACCAACATCATTGCTCAAAGGAAGTTTAGCCCTGCAAGGGATCCATGTTCTATATTGTGGGATGTGCTGTGGGATGACCTAGCTACAATGGAACTGACTCGTGGAAAGAAAGACCATCCTAAAACTTCACCTTCACGTCTTACACTTTATCTAAAGACTAGGCCAGGAGATGCAAAGGAACAAGTTCGTACTATAAAATGCAGCACTGATTCCCACCAGGCGCTTGAGGTGCACTCTTCAATTGAGCAAGCAATGAACACTTACGGGCAGAACCCTTCAAAGGTTAGTTTCTGATTCCATATTTTATTTTCAGGTAGCCCAGAGGGTGCACAGACTCTGACATTATCTATATTATGTTCCAATTGCTTGTAAAATGCTGCATTATTTATTTGTTAGGCCTACATTTTGGCCTTACCACTAATTGCTAAATAAGTATCTGAAGATTATAGTTTAAGTGCAAGGAAATTGCCTCTTTCTATGTTCAGTTTTTCTACAACTTGCAGAGAATAGATTATGTTAAACCTAAGTGAGTTTGCCCTTCAGTTGTTGCCTTGTGATTCAAATATGCTCCTTAGCCGCATATCACAAAGCAGGGCTTATGGAATTTTCCTAAAAGACTTTGAGAGTCCCATGTAAAGCTTCTTACAACTTTTCAGGAAATGCTGAAGAAAAAAGTGACAAAACCATATTCACCAATTGCCCAAGCTGAAGTAATTCAAAAAGAAGGGGCTTGCATATGGTCTCCTCCACAGCTGCCTGCATCGGTGCCGCTAAGTTCAACTTTTGGAAGCAGCGGTGTCAATTGATTTTGGAAGGTTAATTTAGCATCTTATTGGGTCATAGGCAGATTCTGCTGAGCAATACTGATATTGACTCCTACATCTCTGTTATTTTCAACAGGTATGGGATAGAAGCTTTTGGTTTTTATCATTGCACGAGAACTAAATTTGCTTTTTTCCTCGAGGATTTTTCTCTGGTCGAAACTTCAATTGCTTAATGAAGAAATGAGCAAACTGATACAATTAGGAAATTAATCACCCTAAATAAATGGGTACCAGTTAGGGAATTCCACTGACAAAGAGATTTAATTTGGTCTGCTGTAACTAGACTATGTATACCCGTGTATACATGCTCTTAATACACAAATATTCAATTTTTGTCTAATTCCACGTGGTATTAAAGTTTCTAGATTCCTCTTGACCTTTGTTGTCATTTATGCTTAGGGCTTCGTATAATTCCAAAGGCTTTGTAAGACTCCAAAACTAAATCGAAGCGACCCGACCGAGAATGGAGGGTGTGGACTGAAAACTGGATTTTCGTCTGGTCCAGTCTGAACTGAAAATTCACTCTGGTTTTGTTTAAACTGAGGAGCAATTTTTTTTACTCTTCTAAAACGTTTTTTAATTAAAAAATAAAATAAAATAAATATATGTACACATACTGACATTGCCTGTATATACTTTCACAACTTAATTATTGATTTCTTAATTTTATTAAATTAGTTAACAAAAAAAAAACTATATATATACACACACACACACACAGACTAAACTTGTGTCTTTTTCTAACTGGTCTTTTTGCTTTCAGGTGTAAAAAGACCCTACAATGAACTACTCATCAATTGGGAATTTGGGATGCACATTGACACGAGCTTCTTGGAGGATACATTTCAGAGGACATGTGTTGCTAGTTTGTTGCAACAAAAATTTTGGAATACAAATTGAATTACCTTATACCTAAATTTGTATATAAGATAAAAATTCTGCCTCTCACCTGTGGATTCTTTAAGTGTACATATACATGTACATATGCACTTCAATTGCCTTGTACTACCTCAAGATCTGTCAACCGCACGAGTATCATTTGGTTCAGTGATCAATGTTGATATATCAATGTGTTACTGACCTGCACAGCAAGTCATGATTTCCCAAAAAACTGAAGAGTAAGATTTACCATCTTATTTATTTGTTCACAATACAAAATTTCACGCTATCAAATCTTCCCAGCTCCTCAAAAGATCAAAGCCTGTACAGGTTGTAGGTTGAGTTGGATGGAGTAGGAGTTGCAGTAACCATATATGCATTCATGTTACATGTGTACTAATTTCGCATATGCACGAAAGGCAGGTGCAGCCAACTGGAAATAGCTCGTATCGGTCATGTGGGTTGAGTTGGATAGTTTTGACTGACCCTCTAGATGTATGTATATATATTCATTTTACATATCTATATAAATATGCGTAGAGTTGTCTGGAGTTAGGTTTGTCCATGACCTATAGATTATTAGTTAAGAGTTCTTGATGATTCAACATGAATTAATATAACACGAGCACATAAGCTTTATACGAGTATGGTCGACTAAAATTAGGTCTATTATGGTGGGTTGAACCTGATAAATGTTTCTGAGTTTCACAACCCTTTGTGACTTTCTTTATGACTTCATATAAACTCTTCTTCCCCCTCCCCTATCCCACTTACCCCTTCTTCCTTCCCTTCCTTCTGGTAAAACCTAAATAGCAAGTTACTCTGGGCTGTCTTACAAATTTCAGTTATTTAGGATATACTCATTTTTTAGAACCTGTCATCACCAAGTTCAGGTTATGATATGTTTATTTTAATAACACTCTGTAAATTCTGAAATGTGAAAGATTAAAAAATTAGTTTAAAATTTTAAATAAATCATTCATAGTCTTCTCAAATATATTTTTTTTTTTTATAAATTTTAGAGTTCTCCATTTGACAAGTTTACATAAACCTGTAAATTTTCTCATGTTATAACTTTTCTCAAACTTATAAGAACATTAGCTTGAGAAGCTTTTGAATGCAATATTATGGTTTTTAAAATGGCAACATGATGGATAATTATCCATGGTCTCATTAGCATTTCTCATAATTTCTCAATTCTAGTGGATTCAAAAGAAGACTCACTCTAATTTCATAATTCTACAGGCAGGCTACACCCAATCATGGTAGTTGTAGAGAATCATGATGTGGATCCTAATATACAAAAGATTAGCTATCCCGATGTCTTCACGAACA
Source organism: Carica papaya (assembly GCF_000150535.2). The sequence continues at coordinate 367,973 of NW_019014546.1, forward strand.
ACCCCTGTGTTGCTTGCTGAAGACGAAAAAAACTCTGTTGGCCTTAACGACAGAGAGCAACTCGTGCATCGAGCAGCTTCATTACAGTTAACATGGCTGGTTTATACTTATTCGCAACAGACGGGTTTTTGCTCTTTCTGCAGCTTCTCCCAGAGGCATAAGACTAACCTTGGACCTTGATAATGGGCAAGAATATAGTTTGATTCACATCCAGCATTGTAGAATCTCTCATCACTCATGTAATGCACTTCTTGACCACTGTTCTTGAATTTTTCAATCCAGATGCCCATTGCAACATCTTCTAGTTTGAAAAACTGTGTAAGTAACAGAGCAAGAAAAGAATTAGCCTACAGTTCTAGTTATTCTTAATAACTGCTCCGTAGGCAAGGCTTCCTACTGCAATTAATCAGCAGTAAAATTTCCAAACTTATATTTTACAGGCTATACATATTTTCCATCTTGTTCTGAATAGAGAATGTGCTCATTAGATAACTATGTTGATTAGGTTTTCATATTATATGCACCAGTTTTACTGTGAATAGGCCAAATTTTATGCATATCACAAGAAAATGCAGATTTGTTCTCCTTCCCTGGATGGCTAAATGTGTCCTTGAAACTCGCAAGGACTCCAGGAAATAGATAATAGTCTGTAATCTTTGCTTTTGATCGACATAAACAAACAGAGCTTACTTGGAGATCCATCTCTTGATGGCCACGAACAATGAATTTTGCAATGTCTCGGGAGACTATGTAGCCTGGCCCATGTGCCCATGGTGGATATGATGCATGTGGCCATTCCTTCACAAGAGAATATAATCAAACTTAAGAAGCAGAAGGAAGCAAATATTACCAAACACTGACACAAAACTTGTACAAGTATTAACTGGTACCTCGGTACTGATATACCATTTGCTGTCTTTGTCCCTGTTAGGTGAGGATTCAAAGGATATAAGACCATACACAAGCCCATTAGATGCCTTCTCCTTGAGACTAGAGAGAACTTCATCAATCCTAACAAAAGCATCATCATCTGTTTTCATAATATATTTTGCAGGAAGGATTTTGGTCTGCACGGATGTTAATAAACAAACAAATCGAATGAGTAAAGGAAAAAAAAAAAAAGAAAGAAAGATCGCAGGGATATTCCCAACATGTTGATCAATGAATGACTAGGGAACCAGGCACTTGTTCATGCCATACAAGACGACCAAAAATCAATACAGCACCCTGCCTCTTAAGTGAGAACGAAAAGGATGAATTTCAGAGGATATAGTTCATATCTGTTTAGGGACTTTAGCAAATATTCAGTACTCACGGCAGGCAAACTACATTTCTCTATCCACCCAAAAACAAAAGACGGACTTGATACCACAATGTGTCATATATTTCAAGTACGTTACTACAAATTTCTACTGCCTTAAAAGTCCTATTACACATGATCTGAACCCAGACAATAAAGACATGTAAATCTACAAAGGGAATCTACAGAACCAGTTAGGAGTTACCATTGGATGGTTTGAAGGAAAAAAATCTAAACATTCAAGCTCATAGGAAGTCCCTTATTTTTCAATACTTAAACATAAGAATTACATACCCCAAGAATGCAAATTGCAATTGTTTTCAAACTAATCAGGCTGTAGTAGTCAACGAAAGGCATAAATTGGATGTCCTTGTACGCTTGTGCTTCTTTCCATAGCTCAAAATTAACTTGCATGTTCTTGTGCTGCAGGTACCAAAAATAGGTAATATGTTAGCAAGAAAGTTTTATTTTCAGTAAAGAATGTCGACCATTAGCAGATTAAGTTGAGATCAACAGTCACAGGTGATAGCAAGCCTTTGGACATGACATATTCCTCTTAAAATGGTTATTTTCCCATCATGTACATTTTAAACAAAACTCACCTCCAAAGGAATCAAGGATAATCTATACACAGTTGGCCCTAATCTGGCACTGTTACATACAATATTTCTTTTCACAACATGTTGGTAAGCTGTTCTAGTGTTTTTGGAAACTAGAAACTGACTGTTAGGTTCCAATTCATAACTTACAAGGCCAATAAGAAACCGGACTGCTACTTCACCAGACCTTACAGCCTTGTATTGCATCCAAGACCTTCTTATTGCCATCCGTCGCTCGAAATTGTTTCCGGTAGAGGAAACACCTATCAACATCACTAGTCTTTTCTTGGAAATTGAGGGAGCTATGAGATGCTCATCAACGACTAACGTCTGGTCTTCAGATACAGGCAAGGCTTTAGCCAATGCAGACAAAAGATTCAAACCACCAGCAACTCTGACTCCACCTACTGACCATGGTTCAAGTTTCTGCATTTGTAGAAATTCCATCCAGGGCGGGAGTGATCATTCCTATCATAATAGCATACTATCATAGTACCCATTTTCTTATTTTAAAATCTCTAGCAATAAAAATATTCATAAGGTACCTCCTTATATGCAAATGATGTTTCATGTCTTCCGTTCACTGTCATATGGAACCCCTCGAGACCAACCCATAATGTGGCAATAAAAGGACTTCCTCCAACAAATGGGAAATTAGCAGTTGCATGTGCGCTTTCCCAAGAAACATTGGTCAACTTGTCAGCACTAGGACGACTCACATTTTGGTTCTTGTCCATGGTACTTCTAACAATATGTTCATTGCAAAGTGCAAGTTCATCAACTGGAGAGTCACTAAGAGATGTTAAATCACTGACACCAAGGAAGCTCCTCCAGGGTTATGCATTCAAAAAAATTACAGCACATGAACTGAAGAACCGTGAAAATTTATTAACAGAAAAGGATCCTGTGATGTTATATATTTCTTTACTAGGGGACAAAACAGTGATCCTCTGATGGTCAAGACAGAAATGTGGGGATTATTTAACTGGCAAAAAATGCATTGGGTTTACTTTCTTAATGCAATTATGATATTGTACAGACTATAATATTTCCATTTCTAGTATTAACCAGGAATTCCTTGATTAGCTTACCATGCAAATACGCCAAAGATATCTTCTGATGAATTTGATTACCTTTTTTTCCCGAAAATATTATATCAACCTATTCCAACAAAAACAGAATCGAGATTTGTAAAAGAAAAAGTACCTGTCTGGCTGTTAGCAGAACCATGAGAAGGGCACCTCTCTTCTTTGCCCCACCCAAGTTCACTGGTCCAAGTGTTTTGAACAATAAATGGCTCTTCTGTCATATTACCCGCCTGGAAAGACTGACATTGTAATGCAAGACAAATAGGAGAACTTTGGCTCGCCAGATAGTTGTGAGCCATCAAAGTTCAATATGAAAAACTTCTGCTCTTTCCATCCAAGAATGCCAATCAATGTTATGGGAGAACCTTACAACTCAGACCACAGGGAGTCAAGGATAAGTCTGTC
>NW_019014546.1:375732-398320 GCF_000150535.2 Carica papaya
GGTATTTGATGGGCATGGTGGGCTGAAGCAGCTGCATATATCAAGAGGAATGCTATTAGATTGTTCTTTGAAGATGCTGATTTGCCACAGACATTTGATATTGATGCTGTCTTCTTGAAAGAGCTGGAGAATTCTCACAGGAAAGCATTTTTACTAGCAGACCTTGCTTTGGCCGATGAAAGCAGTGTCAGAAGTTCATGTGGGACAACCGCACTTACTGCTTTAGTACTTGGAAGGCACTTACTTATTGCAAATGCTGGTGACTGCCGTGCAGTTCTTAGCAGGAAAGGAGCTGCAGTTGAGATGTCTCAAGATCACAGACCTAGCTATCTTCCAGAGCGCAAGCGAGTTGAGGAGTTAGGGGGCTACGTAGATGATGGCTATCTTAATGGTTCTCTCTCAGTCACAAGGTCCCTTGGAGACTGGGAGTTGAAGCTCCCACTTGGATCATCATCGCCTCTCATTGCAGACCCAGATGTCCAACAGATTATTCTAACAAAGGATGATGAATTCTTGATACTTGGGTGTGATGGGATATGGGATGTAATCTCGAGCCAGTGTGCTGTCAGCCTTGTTCGACGTGGATTAAGGAGGCATAATGACCCCCAACAATGTGCAAGGGATCTTGTCATGGAGGCCACAAGACTAAACTCGTCAGATAATCTTACTGCTATTGTTATCTGCTTCTCCTCCCCTCCTCCGCTTGAATCGTGCCCTTCTCACCGAAGAAGGTTTAAGCTCAGCTGTCTGACTGATGAAGCCCGAAATAGATTGAAGAACTTGTTAGAAGGAAACTGATGTACACACAGCTTGTTTCTCACTAGTAACTGAAATAGTTGTTATGAGAAATGATTATTATCTGTTTCTTTGGGCAGCTTCAGATAGGTTAGAAGAGCAGCTGGAAATTTTGTAGTTGTAGGGGTTAAAGATGAGATAGAGAAGAATGTTTTGGGTAGTTGAGGCAGATGTAAGTACTGTGCGAGATTATTTGAATTCCAATGGATTTTGTTCATTGCAATTCCAACCTGTTTCTTTATGTAGCTTCATATAGTTTCTGCATATGAAGTTGCAATCTGGGATGAAGTAGTGTGATTTGATTGATGACTTCCATCTGCCTTTTGCCAAAGTTGCAATTGCAACACCTGTAAACTTAACTATTGAACAATTTATACTAATTGAATACCCTTAGGCTATACATATGATGGTATCAAAATAAGACTTTCAAACTTCAAAGTTTTTCACTTTTTAGTATAATGTAAAATATATGTTTTTGTATTAGGTAAGAGTTAGAATTTTTTATATGTTATTTGTGTGATAGATAAGAGTTTGAAGTTTTTATTTTTTCTCTCTGTAGAAGTGGAGAAATACTCAGGGGTGAAAATGATTTCCTTGTCGATATTTCTTCTGGGTTTTGTGCCTGCTTGGATTTGGAATTTGGTGAGAGAAATATCCAGAGCAGAAGGTATATGTATTGTTTGGCTGGTTTTGTTTCAGCCAAGTGACAACTCCAGATAATGATCTCATCATCTTAGCAACAAGGCCATCTGGCCACCACCAAAAATTCTTTTAAGAGAGAATTTGTAAGGCCACCATTTCATATTTGTCTATCTCCATTTTCAATTATAATATATCCCAAATTCTTCTGATTCTTCCTCCTACCTACCTACCTAAACCTAAATAATGCTAAATGTCCAATCAGAATTTGCAGAGCCATTATCAGAAAGATCTTGGCCAATGATATCATGCCACTTGTTACAGTCTTGTAATATTAATATCACTAAAAAAAACAAAGTAAAAATCTAATAAAGAGAGAAAAATCTAGTAATTGGAGAAGAGAATACCAGTAAATAAAGCAACAGTGAGTGGAACTTTCTAAATTGTATTTTGAAGAGTATTATCAAGTCAGCAATGACAATTTCAGAAGGGTAAAGAAGTCAAATAATCATGTTGATCATCTGCAAATGAGTTTATATCTATATCCTACACTTTACCACACTAGATTTTACTGCCTTTCGAACAGAAAATCAAATAATATAATCTTAATAATAATAATAACAATACACAAATTAAGGTTGAAAGAATAAAAGTTCATTTTCTTCTCCAAATATTTCTCAAAAGCCGCAGCCTCTTCTGCACCAGCCTCTCTGTATCTTCTGAGGGAAAACGCAACAGGGGAAAATGGCAATGGCAAGCTTAGCAAGGAGAAAAGCCTACCTGCTTACGAGAAACCTCTCGAATTCTCCAACTGATGCTCTCAGGTACTCTTTATCCCTCACCAGCTTCTCTCGAGGCTTCGCTTCATCGGGATCTGAGGAGAACGACGTCGTCGTCATCGGCGGTGGACCCGGTGGTTACGTGGCCGCCATCAAAGCCGCCCAGCTCGGTCTCAAGACCACCTGTATCGAGAAACGTGGCACCCTCGGAGGCACTTGTCTCAACGTGGGATGCATCCCTTCGAAGGTAATGCTCTCGTTCAAAGTTTCCGAATTTTTTGGTTGGTGTAGTCGAATCTTCGACGTAGATCATTGGGATCTGATGATTATGATAGTTGATTGTTGTTATGTTGGTTTTCGCTTATCTTTCTTCTTCACCAATTAAAATGAGATACTGTGGGAAATTTTTGGATTGATTTTTGACGTGATTTATTTGCGAATGTGATTATGTTGATGCGAGTGATCTTTCTCTGGCTTCTGGTTGCTAGTAATTAGAGAAATAATAGAGTAGCATATGAGGATCGAGTCTAATTGGATTTTGGTAACTGTTAGTGGTTAAGCTTATTATATATCATATGCTTTTCCTCTTCGCCACTTATTACTAAATTTAATGGCTTCTAAACTTGGAGGCAGAAAGTTATGTGGAATGAGCATATCACTTATCAACTAGTCGTAGCTGATGCAAATTTTTCTTGAAAGAGAGCAGTTATTTTCATTTTCCCGCGGGCTTTTTCCAGTTATCTTCATGTTTTGGTCCTGATTTCTTGATGAAGTTGGGTTTTTTTTTTTTTAAACAATGATTAAGCAGGGTTTATTTTGTTAATTTTCTAACTCCTGTACCCTAGTTTATTGATCATGTTGGAAATATATCATTTTTCTGTTTTGTTGATGTTTAGGCTCTTCTTCATTCTTCCCACATGTACCATGAAGCCAAACATTCCTTTGCTAGCCACGGTGTGAAATTTTCTTCTGTGGAGGTAGATTTGCCTGCAATGTTGGCTCAAAAAGATAAAGCTGTTTCTAATCTCACCCGAGGTATTGAAGGTCTATTTAAGAAGAATAAAGTTAACTATGTCAAAGGCTATGGAAAGTTCATCTCCCCATCAGAAGTTTCTGTTGAGACCCTTGAAGGGGAGAATACTGTTGTGAAAGGCAAAAATATCATAATTGCTACTGGTTCTGATGTTAAATCTTTGCCTGGTATCACCATTGATGAAAAGAGAATTGTTTCGTCAACTGGAGCTCTGTCTTTGTCTGAAGTCCCGAAGAAACTTGTGGTCATCGGAGCTGGCTATATTGGTCTTGAGATGGGTTCAGTTTGGGGAAGAATTGGCTCTGAGGTCACAGTTGTTGAATTTGCCCCAGAGATCGTTCCAACCATGGATGGGGAGATTCGCAAGCAATTTCAACGTGTGCTTGAGAAGCAGAAGATGAAGTTCATGCTTAAGACTAAGGTGGTAGGCGTTGATATCTCAGGTGATGGTGTGAAGTTGACTCTTGAGCCAGCAGCTGGTGGCGAGAAGACCACACTTGAAGCTGATGTTGTTCTGGTCTCAGCTGGAAGAGTACCATTCACAGCTGGACTTGGGCTTGACAAGATAGGAGTTGAAACTGATAAGATGGGACGAATTTTAGTCAATGAGAAATTCGCTACAAATGTGTCTGGTGTCTTTGCAATTGGCGATGTAATTCCAGGGCCTATGTTAGCTCATAAGGCAGAAGAAGATGGGGTCGCCTGTGTAGAGTTCATAGCTGGTAAACATGGTCATGTGGACTATGATAAAGTTCCTGGAGTTGTATACACTCACCCTGAGGTTGCATCCGTTGGAAAAACCGAGGAACAACTCAAGAATGATAATGTGCAGTACCGTGTTGGGAAGTTCCCTTTCTTGGCGAATAGCAGGGCCAAGGCAATCGATGATGCTGAAGGAGTTGTCAAGATACTGGCTGACAAGGAAACAGACAAAATACTAGGAGTTCATATTTTGTCACCCAATGCTGGAGAGCTCATCCATGAGGCAGTGCTGGCCATCAATTATGATGCAGCTAGCGAGGACATAGCACGAGTATGTCACGCTCATCCAACAATGAGCGAAGCTCTGAAGGAAGCTGCCATGGCAACCTACGACAAGCCCATTCATATCTAAAAAGCAGGTGTTACTTGCTAATTGTTTTTTATTTGAAAGAATTTCAAGATGAGTTTCGAAAATACTTTTCCATTTTGACATGGTTCTTTCTTGAAGCCTATATGACATGTTTGAATAGAATTTGCCCGCCCTTCATTTTCCTTTGTCTATGATGACAGTAATGCGTTCGCATTGTCTTGTAATCTGTTTGGTGAAATGAAATGCCTAATAATGACAGCACCAAAGGAGATAGTAATTCTAGACAAATTTTTGCCAAGTTGAATTATCTTTCCTGTAGCTGCCAAGTTTTGGCTTATGATTTCTTTACTATTGCTCTTTTTGGGTGATTTGATCTCGTGATCTATAAATATATGTATGTATATATGTGTTTTTAATCTCCATCCTTCACAGGAAAATTGGTTTTACCAGATTGATTTGATTTGGTTGTGGGTTTATGTCATTTATAAATTTTTAACTTAAATTTGTACAATTTCAACAAAAAGAAAAAGTTCATGGCAATGTTTAAAACAGTAAAAATTACTTTCATATGCTAGTCTGTGTGAAATAAAAAAAGTAACACATTTCAAATTTTATTAGACTAATTATCTTATAATAGAATTACATAATTTCTTAATTAAAACAAATATCAATTTTCAAATAAATGTTATGAATCCACCCATAATCTCAGAAATATCTTATGTAAAAAGAATATATATGTATATATATATTTGACAAAATTATCTGGAAATTCATGAAAATGGATTGTCCAAGAGTAAAGGTCCAAAACAATTCTGGGCATTGATGACATTCACTGTCAAATTTTGCAACATATCAAATGTCGCCAAGACTGTAGCAGGAGATGAATGGAATGGTAAATGACGCCAGAACAATTTAATATGAATCATGAAAGGAAAAAGGAGACAGAAGAAGTGAAATTTCATTCATCAAGCTGTAGCTGGTCCTGCCTCCAATGAACACCTTAGAAGGATAAATAAAACATTTAAACAGCTCTCTTATGTCTTCTCCTATCTTTGGCAGCTCCCGACCATTTTGTCTCTCTCTCTATTAAAAACCCCATGCCTCTCCTCCCAGTGAAAACAAAAAGCTCACTCCAAGTTTTCAATCATAGCCTATTTTTTTTCATGGCTCCTCACACATGTCAGGTCTCCTCCTGGCTTGTAGAGCCAACCGAGCATCCCTCTCCCTTTCAAATTCTCGGAGATCTGTTCGTTGCAAGAAGGAGACCTTCTCTAGATACTGGTTTGAGCTCTTCCTATAAGCACCCAATTCATCTTCCAGGCCTTTATTATCTTCCTTGAACTCTCCCCAGTCCTTCTTCGTCTTGTCAAGAACACTGAGTTTTGGTTTCTTTTTGATTTGTTCAAGAATGGCATCAACAGCTGAAGATGCAGGAGCTTTGGACTTTTCAGTTGCCTCCTTTGAGTCCGCATCAACAAGCTTTTTATATTCAATTTCTTGACCAGCAAAGTCCCGAACCTCAGTTATCTGCATCAGAAAAGACTCATTTTAGTCAAGAACCTGGTCTGGAAGTGTTAACTCTTTTAATTGCTTGGACAGTTAAAACAAATCAAATGGTCAAGCTGCAACTGATTTTCCTGTGAAGCAAATCAAATAGGCCAGAAAAGCAAAGTAATGAACTGTACAACTCAGGCAGTATCGGGAGTTTAAATTAGACAAACCTATGCCAATTTACGATGTTCATGTAATGTAAACCATCACTTAGTTAAGGCAGAAAATAATGTCAGAACCAAAAGGAGCAGCAACACACAAACAAAATGCACAATAAACAGGGCTAAAAAGTAAAGAAGCTAACCTCAATTTTCCCCTTGCCCAATGAAGTAACACTGGCATCTTTAACTGCTGAAAGGGCAGCAGCAGCAAGTTTCTTGGCCTGTTCACTGGCTCCATTCTGCATAGGCTCTTTCCGGAGCACGCCCTGTTCAAGGGATCCTACTTTCTTTGGTTCCAACCCCAGATACATCTTCCAATTCTATAAAACAGAAACAAGGAAGAATTTTGAGGTAACCATCTTCTTGACAATTGCCTAACAAACTGAATAAGGAAAGAAAATTCTCACCTCAGATACCTTCTCATTAGTTTTAGCATCAACAGTTGAACTAGGACTAACTGAGTATGATTTGACTCTCCTATTAAATCTTCCTTGATTCATTTCCTCCCACATTGCAGCAACACTCTTCGAGACACCACCAGAACCATTCTCAAAAATGCTAGACGATGTCTGTTCTGTTTCTTGCAAAGGTGCCAGACCAAGATATGCCATCCAGTTCTAAGAAGTAACAAGCTTATTAACTTACTTGAACCATAGAAAAACCATCAGCATGTAAGTCCATTCAGAGACAGAAAATAAAGGAGTCCTTACATTGGATCTCCTCTCAGACGTTCCATTCCTGCTTGATATATACTTGTTTGTGGTCGGTTTGCAGGTTATATTAGATACTCCTTTGTTCATTTCGTCCCATAGTGATTGCACCGAAGTTTTAGTCTCTAACAAAAATTAAAGAGGATATATTAGTACTCTCTGTTTATTGCCGTCACTAATGTTTCAATTTTTGAGAGGAGTCAATAACATTACTGTATATTAGAAAAAGTCTAAGAGTGACGCAGGAGTATTCAATAATCCATCTTTTTTGACACATACTCAACCAGAGGAAACAGAAATTTCACACACGAGGCTTACAAGAAGATGCACGTTATCACAGGACTTCAGTTAAGTTTTCAAAAATAAAGGGCCAAGAGAATGGACCAAAGTGTTTGATGAACTAATTTGAAAATTCCTGCCAGCCCATCATTTTTCTGTACATTCTGAAGGTTGCAGGGAAAAAAAGAATAGGAGAAAAAGGAGAAATACACCCAAAAAGTAAATTCCTCATAAGCTCCCTTATAGTGTTTGAATACTTGGGAACAAATTAAAAAATTTTGCTTCAATTGCATCTACCCACATTGCTACCTTATTCTGTAAGTCAATTATGCATCAAGCACCTGATAAAATCAAACGACTAACTCAACTCAATAATGTTAATAACGCCCACGAGATTCTGATATAAACCCTAGTTCTTACAACAAATGTTCATCCAACGTGATCAAACCACACAAGTTGCCCATACTTGTTCACTTCCCAAGCCATTCAGGACTCTTAGCATTCAATTTCAGATCATTACATTGGTAAACATCATGTAAAGCCCATTGCTTTTACCGCTATTTTCGGTATGCTTTTGACAAACTATCATCTTCCAAATTAACAAAAAAATATTTTGAACCCAATAGCCATATATCGAAGTTCGAAAGAACAATTTTAAGAAGTTCTTAAGCAAGAAAAAGAACCATAAGAAAAATTCAAATCCAATCAGACGAAAACTTCTTCATAAAAAAGGATCTTCTTGCAGGAGCCATTTACTGAGCAACCAAACAGAGCTTCAGAAAAAAAGGATAATTCATATAGTACAAAGGAAAGGCATTGTTACCTGAGGGATCGGGTCCGTTTTCGATATCCATAGACTAGAAAAGCTATATCGATAGAGCAAGCTCTCAAAGCGTGCTTCCTGAGGAAGTAAGATCCGATTCCAGCACAAGCTTCGACCACCGTGCTACGACACTTTCTTATTAATATATAAGAAAAAAAAAATGAATAAAGGAATTAAAAATTGTGTTTATCTGTAAATTGTGAGGGAAAACAATCGACTGAAATCTTTTTTTGAGGAAGACGAAAACCCTAGACAGATAGCTCATGGGAAGACGCGGAAGGACGGAGGAGGAGGAGAAAGAGAGGCATGTGATCGGACCGTAGCCAAACGGTGCGTTTCGATGCTGGATTTTTTGAGCAAAAAGGCCAAAAAAAAAACATATTTCTAAATTATTATTTCTAAAATTTATAATTTTAGTTTCAAATATCAACTTTATTTCTTTAAATTTTATTTTAATTTGTAGAAATTTTTAATTTGTCTTTAAATTCTGAATAGCGATATTTTTTTTTTGGGTTATATTTAATTTTTTGTTTTAGTTGTTTTATTTTTTGAAATAATTTATTATATTTTAATTTTTGAAGTTAAATTTTAAATTTCATTTAATTGAATTGTTCTCTTAATAAAAAAATAATTATATTATTATTAAAATATGTAAATTTTTATTAAAAAAATTAATATACCAGCCCTCTTAAAATTAACACAACATAGAATTTCTTAGAGGATCAGAGAAAATTCTGAGTTACAAACTAGAATTTAGGGTTTAGAACAGCAAAAGTAAAAATAAGAAGAGCAAGCCTGACTGACCATTGACTTTTTTGTATTTGCTCGTTGAGTAATGAGCTAAGTAAACGTATATATATATATATATGTGTGTGTGTGTGTGTGTGTGTGTGTATATGTGTTTTCTTTTTGCATGTAACCATTATATGCTTTAGACTATACTCAGACTTCCTGCAATATGTAAGCAGTCTATGACTGAGGCAATATATTCAACCTTCAGCCAAAACCACCATCGGTTAATAGATGATTATACAAGATCCCTTCGTATTTCTACAGCTTGGTAGATTCTAAACATCTAATAGCATGTTGGAATAACAGGAGGAGTAAGAAGAAGAAGAAGAGTGAGCCTAACTGATGATTGACTTCACTTGTATTCAATCCTTCAGTAATAAACAAGAAACGTTTCCGGGATTCTTACATAGTATGACGATTGACTTTACTAGTACTCAATCGTTTATCGATGAAGAGTAAGAAACTTAAAATACGGGATCTTTACATAGTGCCTTGCCCAAGAATCTCGAATCTCGAATCTCGAAAGCAAGAGAAGCTTTCCCATGGCAGAAATCAGAATTGTATGTGAATGAAATACTCGCAGCAGAATATATGAGAAGATGTTATCTATCTGCAATTAATTACAGAATTAACACTTAAAAAATAGATCTAGAGTGTAATAACAGCCTAATCAAGATCCTGAGACAGCTCAGCTATTTGGGCTGCAGTACCAGTCCTAACATTCTTCCTCTAGTTGAACCTTAATGGCAATGCAGTCAAACTCTCTTTGAGACAAATAACATGAACACACTGAAGGTTACACACACACACACGTAGACTCTTTGTATATAATCATTATATGTTTTAGACTGTAATTAGAATTCTGTAACATGTGAGCAGCCTATGACTCAAGACAATATCTTCCAACTCTGTCAAAACCACCATTTCCTCAGAGACGATTATACAAAATTCCTTTTGCATTCCTCCCGTTTGTTATGTTCTAAACGTCTAATAACATGTTAGATTTTAAACCAAAATGATGTAGTATGTATAATAACCCAACATATACATATATATACATATGTAGTAGTCATTGCAAATCCTCTTACTCCTGTTGATGTGAGATTATGGTCACTTGATACAAGTGAAGGATATCAAAGCAGATAGCTCACATGAGCAATATCTAGGCCAAATGGTCCGCAACAGTTTTCCTTGCAAAAGGAAGTTCAAGCAGGCATGAGGAAATTACTGTAACACACAAAAACTCCACATCGGTAGAGCTTGTAATTCCTCTTGCATTTCCACCCTTGTTAGGTTCTAAACGTCAAATAACATGTTAGATGTTAAACCAAAATGACATAGTGAGTAGAGTAATCCAACATAAATATACATATATATATGTAATAATCATTGCAAATCATCTTACTCTTTTTGATGCGAGATTTTATGGTCACTTGATACCAGTGAAGGATCTAAAAGAAGAAAGCTCACATACAGAGAGTGCATTCTGACAATTGACAAGTTAAAAGGAGGGGTAAGACTATGGTGAATTGGTGCTCCTTGTATAAGAAGACGGAGGAGACATGTAACAACTTACTACTTTGGTGCCTCATTCCTACACAGTTTGTGGTCTATGGCTTATGATTTGTCAGGTGTTATTTGGGTTACGACTGGTACGGTGAAGGATGAACTACGGGCTTGGAAGGGATTAGTAAAAGAGAAAAAATACTTGGAGCTTATTCCAATAGCAATATTTTGGGTCTTGTGGAAAGAAAGAAACAGAAGAGTATTTGAAAGGGGTGGATGAGGGTATTGACAAACTCAGAGAGAGAGAGTTTTAAAACCTTAGTTTTTTGGTTCTGGGTCAACATGGGCAGCATGTTGGGAGAACTAGTTGATATCCTTACTGATTCATAAATGATTTTGTATAAAGGTTTGCACCCTCTTGGTGCCTATACTTAATGATACATTTATACTATGTTATTTCAAAAAAAAAAAAGCAGAAAACTCACATGGGCAGCATCTAGGCCAAATGGTAAGCAACAGTTTTCCTTACAAAAGGAAGTTCAAGCGGGCATGAGCAAATTACTCCAACACCAGAAAAAAACTCCTTAACATCTGTAAAGCTTGTAATCATTATAAAAATTTTGCTTTAAATTCCAAGACCCTAATAATCGAATCCTTATTGGCCAAAGCCAATTAAGTAAAATGAAGCAAACAGACCCTGGAAAAAGATCACATTTTACATACTAGAATAATACAATTTATTCAAGCCTCCCTTAATCAAGACAACAAGGCTTTGGCATACAAGTGTTAAACCCCTTCACCAAATCAAACTAAAAAGAATCACATAAAACCCTCAAAAGGGAGTTTATCCAATTTATTCATTTTGCCTACTAATTACTCTCTCCTTCGTTATCCGTCTATTATTCAATGAAGCAGAAAGCAAACACCAATGGCAGAAAACCTGATAGATTTAGAATACCCTTTTGAATCTAGAAAGAAACAGTAGTGGGTTTGTAGTCAATCACCACAAATTTCTCCAGAACGGGCAGGAACAAATTGGCAAATTCAACATGCGCAGGGTGATCTATGTACTCAGCAATCCCTTCTGTGCTCTCGAAGGCGGACTCAAACACATGAGTGAAACCCTGATGCAGGTTCTCAATACTCACATCCTTCCCCCTATCAACAAACAGGGAAGATTTTTTTTGCTTAATTCATCTGGGTAAAGAAGAAATTCATGGAAAAAAGTGATTGAGAGAGAGAGAGAGAGAGAGAGAGAGAGAGAGAGAGAGAGAGTACCAGTGGAAAGATTTCATGGGTTCAATAAGATTGACGAGATTGGCGTACCCTTTGATGAGTTCATCGATTTGAGCAGGTAGGGTTTCTTCTTTGAACTTTGCCACCAATACGTGCTTCACTACTCCTTTCGCTTCCTCCATTTCTGCTACCTGGTAAGTATTGTTGACATACGTATTATATCATTATATATTTTTGGATGAATATTATTATATCACCTGATCTTGGAATCACTACTTGGGATTTGGGTGATCTAAATCAATAGAGCAGTTTTCAGTTGTGAAAGATAAACAATCAAAATATAAACCCACAAGAAGACGCAATTTCCAAAACTACCCAACTGGACTAAACAAAAGGACCCGATGTTCAATGGATTTGATCTGTTCAAGTTAAAAATTCTGAAAATTTCCAGTTTCCCAGTACAGAAAATAAAATATTATTTAATACCCAAAAAATTAATTTTAAAATTTAATTTGTAACTCTTTTAAAAAAAAAAAAATCTAAAGCCCTCTTAGAAATAATCCGGAACAGTACTACAAATAAACATAATTAATAAATTCCATAAATAAATATTTCTTCCTCAACAGTATATATCCAACAGTGAATTACAATATATCCAACTTATTTTTATTCTAAATTAATATGGAAATATATTGTTCCCATCAAAGGTTGGATTACAATATTAACATAATAAACTGTAATTCAAACAACACACAGACCACAATATTCAAAAGAAAATTTCAAAAAAGAAATTACACAGAGAATATATATATTTATATATATAATTATATCAATTAAGGCTCCATTGTTAGAAGCATAATTATTAGGTAATGAACTAGGCAATTAGTTTATGTTATTTAAGCCGCAGAAGGTGCCCTCCTGTGATGAGACACATCATTGTCATCAGCCTGCAACTGCTCTGCAATCAAGCTTCCAAGCTTTGCGTGGTCTGACATGGCGGCTTCGCTTATTATATTCTTGTAATCAAGAGATTCATCTTCATATATCTCCCACCATTTCTTCACCAGTGTCTTTATATCTTCCCTGTCCATATTCTCTTCTTTCCCAGTGTACCTCCATGGCTTCGATCCCTGCCCACGTACGGATATTAAACAACAGTTTATACCAGTCTTTCCTTCTATACATACACCTTATCATATATTTTATATATGTACATGTGTGTGTGTATATATATATATATTGTTGATGTAAATTAATTGTGCGAATATTTTGTGTAGATTTCAGAAAATATTATGGAAAACCTTAGAAAAAATTTAGATCTTATATATATTTTTTTTATTTCACTCTTTACTTTTGTGTATATTGAAGATTATTCTCTCAATATATATATATATTTATACATTCATGCATATGTAAATAATCAAATGTTAATAACTTACCGCAGCACAGTAATGAACAACTTTAACACGGTCCAAGTCAACATTTTCAGGGTGGCGCCACAGCATAGCCAGAACAAGATTGTAAGTAGGAGGAAGAGGCTTGTAAATACGGTTGAAGTACATGTTGAGAAAATCCTACAAAGTAATAATAATGTAATTAAATGTTCATAATTAAGTAAGTAATACAAGATTAGCGGTGTTAATTAATTATAAGTTTAGTTTAATTAATTACTTGCTCGGCAAATGAAGTGGGAGGGGTGACTCTGACGGTGTCCAGGAGGTCAACGTAAGTCAACAGATTGGGCTGGAAGACGAACATGCCGGCGTTGAAGTAGAGAGGAGGAGGCGGGCCCATGTGCGGTGGCCACTGGACTCTGTCCGGAGATTGTTGACAGTATCCGATTTTGTACTGGGGAGAGTGAGTCCATGTCTGCTCGCAGAAACAGTCCATCACGGCGTAGAAGAAGCAGTTCTCTAAGTCAAAGAGATGGTCAATGTTATCGAATACTTGGATATCTCCGTCCAAGTATATCATCTTCTCGTACTCCACGAACTACCAAACACAGCAATGTTATGTATATATATATATATATATAGAGACATATGCACTAACTTCTTTATTAACATACAAATTTATCCACTAACCCACTAATTTCTCTAATGAGAAAATTTATTATTTACTTTACCAAATTAAATTATAATAGACGATAAAATTGAAGAACATGTACGTAACTTTAACAATATTTAATGAAGCTACCATTCTGTATCTGCTTATTTATATGTATATATATGTTGATGGGTAAACATATAAATATATCTAAAGATATAAACACGAGCATGGAATGTATGTATAAGGATATAATGTCAAAAGCCTACATGCCATGCAACACGTGGACTCAAGATCCTATATAATCAACCATGTATGCACGGCGTATAAAAGTGAATGCATGGCTTATAACTATTAGTTGCGGGAAATTAATATGCATATGTCGTCTATACATATCTGCCAAAACCCACCTTCCCGAAGAAAGTCCAAATTATACCAAGTGGGTAGAAGTCGACAAAGATATATATGTATATAGACTGCTATAATATCCATGCATATATGTACATATGGGTATGTACTTATATCTATCCATATTTAACCTCTAAAATATTACATATATTTATTTTTTGAAAGGCTTATATCTATGTATATAGCGTCAAAAAGGGTAAAGACTACATGCTATATTACACGTGGATTCTTAACAGCTTCGTATATAATCATACGACCTACTCGCCAATTATCATTAATGCATGGCTCGTTAATAATGGCGGCAAACATGCGTAAAACTAAAACTATAAGATACATACATATAGAGTACAATTACACATAACGCATACTATTATACATAGAAACCATATATATGTATATATATATTATAAAATGGTTTACCTCCCAGATGCGAAGTTTGGAGTAGTTGATGACATAGTAAGCCATGGCGAACTGCGTCTGGTTCTCTGGAGGATAAACAGGCTGGATCTCTCGAACAACGCAGCCCTGAGATTCAAGAATCTGGCGGTGCTCCTCCGGCACGTCGGGCAACACGGCGACGACAAGAGGGTATTCAGACTTAGCCTTCCTCAAGCCCTTGGCCAAGCCCACCACGCCTTTCACGTAGTCTCCATTGCCTGCCAGGAAGGTCACGTACGCCATCTTGGGTCCGGTCAGAGCTTGCTGCTGCCCATCGAGAGTTGTCGGAGACATGGCGAGATTGCTAGTCGGCTCAGAACAGAGACAAGGCAGGTAAAAGAAAATGTTGCGGAAATTAAAGAGGTGTGGCAAAGTGTTGGAGGGTTTTTTTTTTTGAGCGGTGTGTTGAAGGTTTAAGATTGTGGGTGTTTATATAAGGAAATGGAAATGGTGGTGAGGATGGGAGAGGAATTGATTTGGGATCTGGTGTTGCTTGATTCTTTTTCTCATGGAGTTTTCAGAGAGTTCTTTATACACGTGGTGGAGAAGGAAGGAAGGACACTTGCCTTTGTTTTGGAAGATGACACGGCGAAAGCAGTGTTTCTTTAGGTTGCAGGGTATGATTCAGTCACCACTTGTTTAATTGTTTGGAAATAATATATAAATAATGGTGGAATTCACTGCTCAATAAGCATATTATATCTAACAATTTTCGAATTACAATACATAATTTAGTATAATCGAGAACTTAATTCGCTAATCTGTTAATAAATTTATAGTAAATAAATTAAATTTTAGCCGTTGATGTTAAGTCGATCGACGGCTGTGACTTTGTTCTGTAAATAAACAGTCGGTGGTGCGGATAGGGTTGAAGAAGTGTAATAAAGCAGAGAAAGGAGACAAATATTGGACGTTTTTGGCGTAAGCATGACGTGGCACAGAGGACTGCCACGTGGCACTGATGCAAATAAAAATGTGTATGTATATATATATATATATATTAATTTTAATTGAAGTAAAAGGTGGTATGAAGAGAATCAATCAGAAACGAGGACGAAGTTGGAAGGTTCCACAAATGACTTGTGCATGTATATACACATATACACGCTTACAAAAACATATATACATATATACATACATATACATATATATATATATATGTATATACGTATACACGTGTCATGTCGTTTTGCTGGCTGAATATTATGGAATCAGTTTTCTTTGAAGGTTGTCGTTTCAAACTTCTTATAGTGCATGGGGTTATAAGTAATGCATAGAATCTTTTGACGAACACACGAAGAAAGCCGCGATAAAGAATCATATCATGCATCGAGTGGATCCCATTTAACTTTAGCTCATATATTATACATACACACACACACACACACACACACATATATATATATATAGATATATATGTTGTAAGTAAGAACTGAATTGAACTCTCTTAACACGCGCGCGTGTGTGTGTGTGTGTGTGTGTATATATATATGCTCTCAAATATGTCTGTTACTAGTTAATGTTCGAACAACATCATTATTAAATAAAAGAACATACATATATATATAGGCGGTATAATATATATATATATATATATATTTACGTACATATTATTATCACCAGCATTATTAATTGGTGAAATAAAAAATGTTATATGATTTATATATATCATTTTCATCTTTATTCCTGATGAATCCAAAAACATGTTCATCGTGGATTTCTCTCCTTTTTTTTCTTGTTTTTTTCACTTTGTCTTTTAGATTATATATATATATATATATATATATATACACCCATATACATATATAAATATATATATATATATGTGTTATTTATTCTTGATTCCAAACATTGTATATCTGATCCACGCATCTCCTAACTCATAGAATTCAACTTTATTCTTGTATATACTCTTTATTCTTTCTTTCCCAAAATAAAATGGAAAGAACAAATAAATTTGTCTTTAAACATGATGAATCTCCCAATCGACGAGTCTCAAAATCTAAATCGATTTTTCGGGTACAACGATCTTAGAAAATTTCGTAATTAGATCAAATTTCAACTCGTACTTAACCGAATAAAATTGTATATACAATATGTAATATAAAGAGGGTTTTTTTTTTTTGGTTAATTTAGAATATCTTAAATTTCTTTAGTTGTAAATTTTCTAAAACATGTATATGTATGTCATTACATTCTTTATATAAATTAATTGGTACTTTCGTGAGTTCTTAATTTGATTTAAATCTTGTTTTTAATTAGTAGATAATGGGCAGTTAATTTAATTAAGTTTAGTGGCTTATTGATTTTGGTTTATGTGAATAATGAGATTTAATTAATTGCTAAACAAACTTTTTTTTTTTGGGGGTGTGTCCAAAAATATCATCTCTTTCACAGATTCTACCTTCTTTTCTTCGCGTAACTGCTGCCAACAACTCCACAAATCTCCCTCTACCAACAATAATTCTAACCTTTATATATATATATACACACACACACACCCATGTACGTATTCATGTTTCCAGTGACGACAAAAGTAATGGGCTAGCGTAATACGAAATTTTCAGGCATTAAAATTTCATTATACATATACATTCAATACAGGATACATATATGACATTTCATTACTAAAATTTTAGGATAACAAAATTTTCAATTCATTTAACTAGGTATATTCATTGATTATATGATATACATACACTAACCGTGTTATAACACAAATAATTTTGAAAAAATAATGAGAAAAATAGAGGTGTGTTCCGATCAAACTCGCGAACTATTCATAGAAAAAAATAACATATCAATCGTTAAGGTAAAAAATAGTTAGTTATACGATATTAAGTTCGTACATGAATGTTAATACTTACGGACTCAATAGAAAGTAAAATTACCAAATCAGCAATTTCTTCATTTCTGTAGATTACCAGAGAGAAAAGAAGGATAAAAAAGTGGGGAAAAAAGGGCGACCCACGAGGACGAGAAGAGTGCGAAACGCATGGCAGACGAGGAACAAACGACAACACAAGCAACAGCCAATACACCAATAAGCAAACAAGAGACCGAGAGTAAATCAACTATTAGGCTTTGGGGGGGGGGGGGGAAAGAGTTGCAGATATAGAGAAGTAGTAAATAAGCTACAGCAATCTTTTTACAAAGAAAAAAAAAAAATTAATGTTACAAAAACTTAAAAAGAGTTAATCAAGATTCATCAGCAGAGGGAACATCAGTCAGATCCAAACCTTCTGCTGGCAAGTCTGATGTCAATGGACCCAATATCCCATCAGAGCTGAGACTTAAGCCGCTCTGCAAATTTATGTAAAGATATCAGAATTTTGTTGACAACCCTCTGCCTCTCTTTCTCTAAGAGCTTATACTTTGAATTCCCTTTTTCTATTTTTGGAGAAATTTTCTTACCGTCTTTTTTTTTTTAATTTATCCCAGTCTGAACTTAATATTTTTAAGGAAATTATAATTAGGAGTACCTCGGGCTGGAAGCGGAGCATGTCAGCACGAGCCATGGCTTCTGCCTGAGCAATTCTCTGCCTGAATGTCTGAGCCATTTCCTCGGCCTGTGAGGACAGAAACACAAAAATGAATGCATGGATAAATTGTTATGTAACTGAAACTATCTGGTTTGCGTTTGATTCAATTCCTATTCTGTTCTCATCTGATTCCTACCCCTAACTTCGTATTAGTCTTGACATGTAAAATAAAGTTTTAGTTTATATGTTTAATTTCATTCTTTGCCCTATCTTGAATTCTTTTAAGGAATTGACTATAATGAATTAAAATCAAACATAAACATGTCAGAATGCTAAATGTTCAGAGTAATGTGAAAACTAGAGACAATAATTAAGTAGAAATGAAATGAGAATTGAAGCAAACCCATCGTCAGCATTAGTGCATCTTTGTTCTCTATTGTTTGAACCATGACCAAATTTAAAGCACTCGATTTGGACTACCGTAACAACAAAGCATAATTGACATTATTGCTTCCAATAATTGCTGATAAATGCAGCTTTGAAAGATGGTTAGGTTCAAGAATTTACCTTCTCAAAGACAAGCTTTGGATTGCGAATCATATCTCCAGGAGTAGGCTCTAACTTCTTCGTAGACAGACTCACCCGGCCTCTTTCTCGGTCATGGCTCAGTATCATGACCTACAATACGAGACTTGGCTCATGAATTATCTCAAAAAAATAGTTCCATGTGAAAAAAGTGATAATAATTCTCACCAATATCAAACATAAATTGTTGTAGCATACCTTGAGTGTATCACCAGGCTGAAGAACAGTTGCAATATCTGACACACGATCATGACTGATCTGACTGACATGAAGAAGGCCATTGATTCCACCAATGTCAATAAAGGCACCATATGGTTTAAGGCTCTGAACAGTTCCAAGAACCACTGATCCAATCCCAAGCTGGGCCTGGCTGTCCGCCACAGCTTTGCGGTTACTGAGCACAAGCCTAGCCTGTTCCTCATCAACCTCCACAAACTTCAGAGGCAACTCCTTTTCAAGAAGCTCTTCTGCCGTTGATTTCTGATGAGTAAATAACAAAAAACATTGACAAAATCTTAGACATATCTAGTGATAAAACAATTAAACACAAATTACAAACGAAGGACAGACAATTTGAAAGAACAAAGCATGACTCATCATTCTTAGTAACAAGAAAAGAATGATTGACAAACTCTAAAAAATAAGTAAATTGGAACATAGATTGCACATACAAGATGGCCCATAGTTCCTTTTGTTACAAATCAATATGCTAATAATATAACAATCAAAACCATTTGGCTTGAGAAAACATTCTTGCGCTAACAACGGTCCAGCCCACTCATTGATTTGAGATAGAGAGCAGAAAAAGGATAAGTAATATTTCTCCTTGTTTATAGATGAGTACAAATGTGCCACCTGATTTTGATAATTTATGATGCACGAGGTCTCACAAATCATTCAGTCCTGATGCAAATTCATTTTTCTTTTTCCCAATTTCAATTATGAATAAAAATCTGAAAGAAACAAGAATTAAACTTAAAATTACAAACAATACTGAAACTAGGCCAGGGGGCGCACACATCACTTTTAATGACAAGAAAAGAATGATCCATAAACTTAGATTGAACATACAATGATACAGATAAATGTGCTAAGAATATGATAATCAAATCCATCTGAATTGAAAAAAAAAAAAACAACAATCTCGTGCTAACAAACGGTTCAACATTTACTCATTTGAGAAAAAGAAAGAAAAAAGGACAAGTAATATTTCTCCTTGTTTATAGATGCTCGAAAATATCACCTGATTTTGATGATTTATGATGCATGATTTTTAAGGAGTCATGTAGTTTTTATAACTTGCTGCAATCTTATTTTTCTCTTTCAAATTTCAATTACTAGTAAAAACTCTATTAGAAAATAAATAGCCTTGATCCAATAAAAGCTGTTTAAAGCACGGATTGCCTCTATTAAAAATTATAAGTGATCATGACAATTCCAAGATGAACTTCTGTCATTTATGCAGGCTGCATCCAACAGGAGATTTAAATATTAAACAATAGCCACTACTAGAAATCTGAAACAGCAAGAACAGAGCCTCGACATTATTGAAGCAAGTTATAGAACTAACCGTTGATATTTGCGAGAAAGGAACAAACCCTCGAATGCCCTCCACTAGAGCCACAACTCCACCCTTGTTTGCACCAACCACCTACATAGATATTCCAGTCAGACTCATCACTTTAGCAGATTGTCCAATAATGGAACAAATTAAGTACCAAATCTTAGAGGAAACTGTAATGAACAAGATATTCATCGAACCATCCTAATAACTTCAATTTGTTTCGCCTAATTTTTCTTGTATAACCAAAATGCAGCACAAATTAGAGGATAAGACAAGTGCAAATCTGTGATATTTCATCCATACCCACCTTGCCCTTCACAACAACATCCTCAGCCTGAAGCTGCCGGCATCGTTCCCAGGAAAGTTCATACTGGATCATCCGCAAGCTCAGAATCAAACTATCATCAGCATCATTTTCACCAATTATGACAAACTCCTCCCTCAAACCAGGAAATATACCAGCTTCCGCCACATGCTTAATTCTATGAATGCAAGCCTCCTGAACTGGCAAGTAAGCTGAAGATTTTGCAGTAATGTCAACTAATGCTCCATTTGCTTCAGTTCGAAAGACTGTCCCCTTCACCTGAAACACAAAATCACACATTTATTTACACACGCGATCTTCATCAGGCACTAATTCCCCGTTTGCACGAGCAAGAAGAACAAGTACACAGCTTCATGGTAGCAATTCGCATTTCCTATTCTCAATTCCGTGGAAACTGAAGAGCAGAAGGAAAGAAAATAGAGAATACGGGGATAAACCTTGGTGCCAAGCTCAGAATTAAAGTCGTACTTATCGAGAGCGTTGTGGAAGCTGTCGAGAGTGAAGGCGACGCCTTCCATAGGGGCAGTGCGACACCGTTCGTAGGCTTCCTCGAAAAGCTCCTTGAGCTTCAGCCTCTCTCTAGTCTGCGCATTTGATATTGCTACGGCAGATACTAGGGGGAAGGCAACAGCGGGCTTTTGTTGGGTAAAACTCTTGGCTTGTTTCTTGGATAAACGCGAAGACGAGAGAGGCGGGCATCTTAAGCCCGTGAACTGCTGAGCTAAAGACGCCATTTTTTCTCTATCCTCTGGCGTCTAGTTTTGGTGGATTTCTGGTTTGAGTCGGATAAGGCAAGAGAGAGCCGAGGAGATGAGAGAGAGACGGGAGAAATTATACGCTACGCCGCCACTCGCCATGTCAGCAATCATCGTCCAATCAGAACGTGACACATCAGCAATAAGTTTTTCGATATTAAATAAATTTTATTTTCTTTGTTTTCTTGACTAGGTAAATTTGGACCAATTTTCTATGATCTGATCATCGTCCATGATCGTGGATTTCCTACTTCATGATCAAAGGGGTGGTCATATGTATAGATGGATATATAAGTGTGGGTTTAGTAGCCCCTGTAACTCACTTCACAATCCACTCTCTCCCCAAGTGGGTGAAAAAACACATTCAATAAGCACTTGTCAAATCACCCGTGTGCTGAGAGAAAATGAATTGGCTTCTCAGAAATACATACATATATATATATATATATATATACACACACACACATGTATTTAGATTATGTTCAGAATAGACCAATAGTTTTTACAAAATCCCTTTAAAATCTATACTTAATTCATAATTAACAGAAGAAAAAAATAAAATTAAAACAGTACATTCTAAATTCTTCAACTGTAAAAATAGTCCAGTCTTGTCCGACATGTACACCTTGGAAGTTTGAAACTAGTACGAAGCACCCATTTGCCACATTGATTTTTTTTCCTCTTTTTTACTCAAAATTCTGCTCCGTGCGTATAGGTATATGGGAGAGAGGTTCATATCAACAAACTCCTAAGAAATACCAGGGCTAGCTTTCTTCTTTGCTGGTCTTTTTGCCTTTCTTTTGCTTCTGCTTCAGTTGAGTTAGACCAGCAGCTGTGATCTTCACGTTACCAATTATGGCGGCAACCAGTTCGGGATCGGTGCATGCCTTCATCAATTCCTTCTCCCTGTTTGTTGCTTCCGACATATGGCTAAACAAATTCATGGCAGTTTTTGCAGCTACAAAAAATTGAAAAGGAAGAAGTCAGATCCACAGTGCAGTTTTTGTCTGCATTTTTTACTGTATTAGAGCTGAGAAGCTAAATGAAGCTGCGCGTGCACGGTGTAACCCGAATAAAAACTGTGTTAACAGAATTTTAGTCACTGCTATTTTACTTTCCAAGTGTCAAAGAAAAAGCATGCATACCTTTTCCTTTCTTTGCGGAGCCAGGAATTATCTTCACTCGGTATTTGTATGACTGCAGTGCACTGTAAGGACCACAAACAGGCACTGCATATAAGAGAATATCACTGGATAGTGGATTCCCTGTCAGGTAATCCATGTCATTTAGTCTCCCTTTCTCGTCTTCGCATATCTCATTAACATCCTCCTCCTCCATGGCCGCCCTGTCCATCTCAGTAAGATCATCTGGAGCCGCACGCACATCATCTCCAACTCTGTTATTTACATGTTCATGTGAAGAATCATTTGGATGTTCTTGACAATCTCGGGAAAGGTGACCTGCCTTTTTACATTTGTAACATATTTTCGGAGCATCTACAGGACCTGCCAGATTTTAGAAATTAAAAATAGTAATGACAGCAGCAGTTTCAAGTAAAGTTACTAGAAAGGGAAAAAGGACACGGTGATTTCATGCTTTAGTACGAAAT
>NW_019014546.1:421331-436997 GCF_000150535.2 Carica papaya
TACCACTCCTTAAGAAAGAGAATGAGAATAATTTGAATCAGCTTCCTACCATTTCGAATGAGCAATCAGGCCGAGAAAAAGTGACTCCAGCTACTTCTAAAATGTTACCAAGAAGGCAGGCATAGCTAGGAAACTCCAATGATATATCATCAGGAAGTACATTCATATGATCTTGCATGCCAGATACCATCTGATGAATGTAATGTTGACTCACAGCTGGATTTGCAAAACCCTAGATAACAAAAAATCATCCCAATTACAAACTGAAAACTACAATTAGAATTCCGTACTTCAATGTACTAGGATTTAGTACCCAGCAAGGTTAAATAAAGAACAGATGAACAACTCTATAGAACAGTAACCTAATAACAAAACAAATCTACAAAATAAGGTATGAAGTAACACCAGAATATTCTTTTTTTGGAAAATAGATTTCAGGCTTTTTTCAGCAATATTTCCAAGTAACTATAAGGAAAACGGTGAAATTGCATCAATAAAATTTGAGTATAACTCTTTACTATCTTTTCTTTCTTCTTTCCATTAAGCAAGAAAATACCTTTTTCAAGTATGGAAAAAGTTGCCACAAGAAAGGCAGTGTAAGTATCTGGGATGAGAAACTCCACTTGGGATCAACACTTGAGCATATACATGGCTCCCCACCAATGTGATATACTATGAGCATAAGTACGTGCTCCAGTGAAGATATTTCCGCAATAAAACGAAAAGCATCACTTTCCTGCATCATATAATATCAAGTAATTTCATAAAAATTGGAGCACAACCTACAAAATTAATTACCTTACAATAAATTAAAAAAAAAAACAAAAACAAGAAAGCATGCATCTGTGCAAATTTATCTGGACCAATAAAATGATTACCTTTGCTGTAAGAACAATTTCTCTAAATAAATGGAATGCATTTCTTTGCAACAGATAGACGACTACTTTAGAAGCCCATGGAAGTTGAGGATTTATCAACAATACAACTGTTTCTAACAACAGTGCTGGTGCCATGCTGGTTAGATCTTTAGTTGCTAAAAGCTGATCCTTCAATCGATTTCTGTTTAACAAAACAATAATTTAACCTTATTTTCAGGCAAATATAAAGTATAAAAATTAACATCATATTACCCCAAAATAAAAGTTTGTATCAATTACAACATGATAGATCCCTGAAGCCAGCATTTAAAACACAATACTCCTAGAAATACACACATTCAATTTTTTGCAGCTGCAGTATACACGTTTTGGTGTGTGTGAGTTTGCCTGTAAATTCCAGCGCTTACTGCCCAATGACATGAATCATTAAAGCGATTATTAGACATGCGATGATTTTAATTTTTCTTCTGTTCTATTCCTTCTGACAGGGGATTGTGGAGAGAGGAGGCCAAGAACTCATGAAAACAATAGGTAAAGTGAAGAACCCACTTGATATGTATGGATGAGAGCTTCATGAAGACATAAAAAGTAAACCACTTAGGTAGCTCCACACTTAAGTACGATAAAATGAAACTTATCTCACTGTTATCCACTATGATTTACAGGAACGAAGAGACAGACAAAGAGACAGACATTTTTATCCCTAGAATAGAACAACTCCATAAATCCAACTAATCTCAAGTTACCAAAGCCTTCGAACTTAAGAATCTAACTCTATAAACCTCTATTGTGAAATTGGATGAACCATTTTTTTTTTAATTAGAAAAGGAGAAATAGAGAAAGTATTTTACTTCTCTTAGGGTAGGGGATGGCTCCCTATTTCTTTATTTTGGAGGACCATTGGTTGGGGTGTCTTCTCTTGCCTATTGATTTCCTCCTACCTATATACTTTCTAAACATAATGCAGCTCTTGCTTTTTTCATGAATCATTTAGATGGCATCTGTCTTAGAATCACTTTTTGTTTAAAAACCTCAATGACTTGGAAACTTTAGGTTTTTGGTCCTTTATCAATTTTTTTAATATGTCATGCTCCTTGAACTAATTGATGAGTTTGGCTACTTGATTCCTTGGGTGTGCAAATCTTCTTCCCTGGTTTTCTTCCCTTGTCGATAGAGAAGTAATGGTTTTGTCTCTCTCTAATAATATCTCTTTGCAAATTTTGTTACTTGCTAAAGGAGAAACAGTAGTTTTATCTCTTTCTAATATTATCTCTTCTTTCTTAAAAGATGGGGGGAAAAAAAAGAAACTATGCTGAAAGACAATAAATTAAGATCTCAGGAAATAGATTCTCGTGAGAACCATCCACATTAGCACAACAAGGCTCAACTCTGAAACAGTAACCAAATCTAGACAAGATGAAGGATACAAAAATATGGTGGTCAATTCAGAAAAGGCAATTAAGCAGTCAACCTATTCTGATGTATAGCCTCGATACAAGCAAATACAAGTTTCTTCACTTTGTAATCCACCAAAGCACGGCATGATGAATAGTCCCCACCAGCAAAAAGGCTCACAATATCTCCTGGTGCACAATAAGATATTGTTAATATTAGGAAACAAGAATCAAAAAAGCAATAACCTATAAAGCAATATTTTATTCAAAGAGATTTTGTTTTAACTCCAGAAATGTTAAACGTAAGAGATTAAGCAACAAAAAGACGTATGCAGAACCATGAGAGCGAAGTACAGGAGAAGAGACAAAAACTATATAGTTAAGACGGACTGATAGATAAAAAATTAAAGATGTAAAATGTGCACTGGTTATGAAATAGACCACTAAAATTACCATAAAAATACTCTAAGAAGGTATCATGATTGAAATACCATTATTCTGAAGAAGATGCTGGAGCCACTGGCATGTCGCTTCGAGGGTAGCAAAATCACCATCATTCTGTGCATTGAAGAAAAAAAAGAGCTGCCGAAGGAACCCTGAATCTGGTCCAAAACAATGTCTGAACCAAAAAGGAAAATCAAACAAATTAACGGATGACGTAGAAGAACTCATTCAGAAGAACAAAGATGCAATGTAATAGAAGAGAACAAACAGCTGCAGATATCGATGAGGATAAAAACAAAAAGGAATCCAAGAATTTTCTACAAACCATCAGAAGTCAAAAGCACTGGATAAAAGGGACATAATATCCCACCTGTTTACATTCTCGCAGTATTCTCCATAGGTTTCATAGAACTGCTCTCTCAACTTAGAGTGTTCAACTCCCACAACCTTTCTCCCTCTGAAATATTTCTGTAGCAAGTAAAGTCAAGATCTTGAAACCAAAAAATGCACAAATATTTGAAGAGAATTAAAGACTCTCAGGTGCACTAGGTACGGGTTAATAAATTCTCTTCTTCTCAAAAAAAAAAATGAAAAAAAAAATTACTTGAAGCAAGAGCAAAACTCAACTCAGCCAACTATAAGTGATATCATATAGACTACCATACAACAAATGAGAAATTGACAATTCATTCTGGCCTTGAAGATTTAATAGGAAAAACTAGTAGAGAGTATAACCCCATCATATAAGCAAATCTGCAGCCAGTAAAGTATGAACTCGAAGCAAACTTTGTCATCCGCATTATAAGAAGACGCCAAATTGAACTATACTAAGTGTATTTTCTTTTTAAAATAGCCATATTAGGTAGGACCTAAACTGACCAATAAGATGTGAGTCCATGGGCATGTAATAGTTATGGCTTGCCTATCCCCATTAGCAAGCATCCCATATTTCTTTACAAAAATGCATCCAAATTAATTTTATTGCCAATTTGGGAAATTTGTGTACTCCTTGTAGGTTTTTTGTGATAAATCACGATGAGATCCACTTGCCAAAAATAGACCACTTCATTCTTGGCATGTATTCCTATAGGAATTTGCATTTAATACTCCAATGCCAATCAACGTGCATCCAATGTCTTCAAATTTTCCATTGCCCACATAATATACCTTTATAGCAAACTGTTTGGAACTGGAAGCAAATCAAATAGTTGCCCTAAATTCACTTTTTTATTTCCTGCCAATAAATTCTCCAATAGGATGTAGTAACAACAACCTTATGAACAGCAACACCCATTTAAAATTCATCCTGAAAATTTCATCATACCAATGCAATGCAATAACATAAACCCACCCATTATTAAGCCATATATGCCACCCAATCATCAGAGTTGTCCATCAGACCAATCCCCCGCCTCCTCTTAGCAAAGAACTACCGGCTTTACAGATACAAAACTAGAAAAGTGAACTCGAATTGATAACTCAACACATACTTAACATCAGCATGGCGCACTAATGCAGCAATCTATCCAGTAAATAATCTCTCAAAACCATTATAACCCCCAAAACAAGAGTATTCGAAGAGACGAGCTTCAATTTAAAAATAATAATAATAATTAAATGGCCAAAACGGAGATGGTCAAAAAACGTTTAGACAAGAAGAACAATTCAATAAAACCTCACTTGAATTTTTATTGCAGCAGAGTTCTGCTGGCGCAACAATAGCCTCCGGTTCCTCTCCAGCCTCGTTTGCTCGATGAGCTTCTGAGTGTCTCTTTCCTTCGAGCTCCGACCCCCCAAATCGACTCGTTTTCGAGTCGTTGATTCTCCCGTAAAGAACATTTTGTCAGCCGACTCAATTGAATGTAAAACCTAATCACAATACGAACGAGTACTAGAGCACCGTTCGATGAGCGATCAGAGATTCGTTGGTCCGATAAGCTCTACCACCCCTGTAGTAAGTTAGAAACCGAAAAGTAAGAAAGAAATGGGAAACGGATAGAGAATTCGTTGTAATTACGATTATATGAGACAGGAGAGAGAGAGAGAGAGAAGGACTGTACTAGGTGTTTGGATTGGAGGAAATCAGACGAGAAAACGAAGCGACAATGACTTGAGTTTTCTCGCTTGGAAGGCAAAAAGTGAAGGCGAGAGTCGGAATTGCAGTATTTATTGGAAGGCAGGCAACGGCGCCGTGTTGCGTTTAAGTCGTGATATTACAGCATTTCAACAACTCTAAGTCATTGGGTACGAATCTAAACAATTACAAATACTGAGTATATTTTTATTTTTTATTTGATTCTGACGTAATTAATAAATTGGATTTTGTATTTAAATTAAATTTGGATTCTAAAATTTTGAAACTTAAATAAATAAAAAAATATCTGTAATATTTAGAAAATGAATAATGTACCGTAGTTATAAAAACTTAAATAATAATTACTGTTAATTAAATATCTTAAATATACCCACAAAAAATACGGTTTGACTCGAAATTTTGGTGGGGAATTTTAGGATTATTTAAAAGAAATATGATTATAAATAATAAAATGATTTTCAAAATTACTTGCAACAAATAAATTATTATTAAAAAAAATTAAATTAGATATATGTTTGGATAATGTATTTTTGAATGTTGGATGGTCCTACAGTAGGCTCCAGAGCCCAGGCCCCCTTGGCTACGAACCAAACGGTGTCGTTTTAAATGATTTTTAAGCAGTTGGTAAGATTGCTTCAAGGCCCAACGTATTTGGGTAAGGCCATTTAAAGGCAGTATATCAAGAACTTATAGTTTTTTTATTATATTTATGTAGAAATAAATAATTAAATAAATGAAGAAACTATAATCCCCTATGATATACATATATATATATATGTATATATTTGATTTAGCTTTAACAAAACCCATAAATATATTAATTTTATTTTAAATATTTATACAAATATATAAATATATTTTTATAATATTTATATAGATTTATTTGTTAGACCACCTGATAATTTTTCCCACAGCCTAAATGCCAAAAAAAAAAAAAGAACTTTAGAAAATGAAAATGGACGAGAGTCCAACAGATATGATAAAATTCCTGACGGTCAAAGAGAATTAGGTGACAGCCGAGCTGTAAATATATATATATAAATAGAAATGATAGTCGGGGTATTTCCCAACTTAAAGACTTTTGGTCAACAGTCAACGAGTAATTTAACGACCGCAGCCGTAGATTATTTTGACTGGCTTTTCAGGGCGGTTTGACTCGATTATTTTAATTATAAAAATAAAAATTATTTTGTAAAAATAAAAAATATTGGATTGATAAAATTATTTTTAAAATGTTTTCATAATTTTTTAATACAATAATATTTAGTTTTTGTCTGCCAAACATGTTTTCTAAAATTATTTTTATTTTCATTTATTGAAAACAAATAATAATAAAGGAATCCAACGTAATATTAATTTTTTTAAAAAAAATAATTTTAATTTTAATTTTTTTAATAAAATATAAATATAATCATCAATTATACAATACATAAACACCAACTACGATAATATATAAATAATTTATAAATAATAGCACGTCCAATAGTATAATTCAACTTGAATTCAGAAAAATAAATATGGATTAGAATTCAAAAACCAATACAAAATCATCATACACAAAAATACAATCTAATAAAAATACGCGGATTCTAACTTTTAAATACATTAAAAAAATGCACACGTGGAGACCATTTTCGTAGTTCCGTTCATCTTTTTCTTTCTTTCTAAAAAGAAAAAGAAATTTTTTTGAACATTTAAATGAAACATTTGCAATGATTTGTAAGATATTTTAATAATTCCCGATTGGGGTTGGATCATTTTCATCAAACTAATATTTTAAACTTAATATAAATGAGGTAAAGAGAGTTCACTTCCTTTGTTGACAAGGAAGTAACTAGTTAAGTAATTATTTGTCAAAATAGTTATGATTATATATAATTTTTTTGTTAGAAAAATAAATCGAAACTTAGTCAATTACAAAATCATGATTGCTTAAAATAAGTGTCGAATAATATTTTAAACAATCATAGTGTTAAATATAATAGTTCATTTGTAGCTAATTTCGAATAAAAAATTGAGCTTGTCCCTTGTTTTCCATTTAAAAAACTAGGGTTGAGCTTTAAGGTGCAAAGCACGAAGTGTTATTGCATTCACATGTAGATTTGGACAAGGTAGTGTTTTGGATGTCGAAAAGGAAAAAAAAAAAGTGAGTTTTAATTATTGTCTTTAATTGATTAATTGCAAGAATC
Organism: Carica papaya; assembly: GCF_000150535.2. The sequence goes on from NW_019014546.1 coordinate 428,332, forward strand.
CCAAGTACATGAACTTATCGTAGATCTAACCCATAGTTTTATTATTTTTTATTGACTAAATCATAGTCTAAAAAGAAACAAGAAATAAATATGTACACAACTTAACAAACATCGACAAAATAAAATAAACTAATGAGTAAAGAGAATAATAAAACTTAGTATACTAGTTAAGAATAAAAAACTAGACATTAGTGCGATAGAGATAACAAAATATTGCTTACAACAATATAAAAAGTAAAAAATAGACAAAAGAATAAAGTATATGTAGTGATTTATAAGCAAACACGTCTCCACGCAGGGAATCACTCATAGATTATATTAGACAACCAATGAGAGTATGACAAGGATAGTAAAGAGAAACTTCAATGGGATGGCAAAAAGTTAAATTAGACTAAGAAACAAACATTATTTCATCAAATCAAATGGGATATAGAGTAAAATAGTTCACGAGTTTTATTAAATAGATGAAAATCATGGTTTTGAGAAATAATTAAAACTTTTAATTTCATCTAATACAAACTATAAAAACCATATATTTTTAACCTAAGATGAAGCCGTCATATAGTCATTTTCCCTAACCTAATGAAAAGAGCATGTGAAACTTGACAACAAAATTCGGACTAATATCTCTCTGCTAGCATGCAACTTTTTCGAGTACCTTTAATAAAGTCATATAGAAGGTAAATAAATCATTCAGTACTAATTCAATCAATTTTATCCAAATTCAAAATAAGAGATGTCTCATTTTTTATCTTGCGAAGTCTAAACTCCAATTTCCTTGACACTAGTTCCCAAGCACATGCAACATGAGGAATTACAACTAAAGTTAACCCTCAATACTTCATTGATAAGATAATTGCTTTGCATTTTAATATTTTATCTCCTAAAGCTACTCAATCCCCATGAATCTTATTGCCAACTAGACTACACCTGAAGAAACTGTCTTTAAGATCGAAAATCAATTGAAATTGTAACACCCCGAGCCTAATGAAAAAAGTTATCTTAATAATAATTTCAAAGAGTTTTAAATTCAATTTTTTGTTAATTTTTTTGAGTTATATGCATTTTTGACATATTTTAAATAATTTATGTAACACTCAGCTCCAGAAATTTGGCCTAAAATAATTTAAAATTAATAAAATAAATAAATTAAAATAATATAAATTTTAATTTCTATGAAATTTTTATGAAAATTGAGTTTTGGGTGCATTGAAAAAAAAATTCGAAAATTATTACCAAAATAAAAAAAAAAGAGATGACTTATTTGAAAAGAAATCTACAAAACTGAGGAAAAAATAAAATTTTCAAAAGTATGGTTACGTGGACGGAACGTCAACAACGCGGCCAGTGTCCGTGGGCTGCTGTTCAGAATCTTGATTTTATTCTTTTTAATATGAAATAGTTAAATCGAGGGATTAGCTGCACTAGAATAGTAAGAATATAACACTTATCACTGACACGAAAAATCGAAGATTAGTAAAAATTATAAAATAATTAATGGAGCCTTTAATTTCTGTAAATTCGTTCAGTATAAAATCTTTTATTCTACACTTACTGTTACGAGTTTTCAAAATCGACCTATAAAGCCAATAAATCATATAACAATATGATTTCATATATAAGTAACAAAAACAACAACTTTTCTTTTTATCTGCATACTAGTACATCTGGGGGTCAATAGGGATGTCCACCTACGCATGAATCTAATATTTAAATTTGTTAATTAACCGGTAGTTCCCATACCCCGTCCAGTAATAGGCACCAAACACAATCGTTTTGATGCTCCGTCTGATATGATGGTAAACTATATCTCCAAAACTCTTTCCGATATGGGACTGTTCGACTGAGAAAATATTCACAGTAGGGTTCTTTATGTATCAGGTCTGTCCACCCCTTCCCAAAGTTCTCAATAAGCTTTTGATACATAGATTTACACCATTAACCAATTACCACTTACATGTCAATATCTCATATTTATATATCAACTGTAAGTCATGTAAATAAACGATATGTACATCAAGAAACATGAGAGCTATGCAGTTAGGTAAACTAAACAACCGAGAAAGTAATTTAAACTAGCAATTCAATGCACACAACAAAATAGTAAGTATTTTAAGCGATACAGAAAAAAGTAAATAGTAAACCAGGGCAAATACGCACTGACTGGTTTCGACTCTACTAGTGACTTGTAATCTTTTTTAGGGTTTTAATCTACTATAACAAAAAAAATGGTGAGGAATTTTTACCACAGATCGGCGTTCAAAATACCGTGCTCTCTACTACACCTCCTGGCAGCGCATGAGTTTCCTGAATTTTTTATACGAAAATTAAAAAACCCGTCACATATCCAAAAATACATCAAAAGGCCAAAATAGGAGTTAAAAAACATCTTTGGCCAATTTAAGGGTTCCGACACAGCGGCACCGTCGTGCTCCAGCGTCGGCTCCACCTCCCACAGTGGCGGTTCACTTTAGCCTACTCGGTTTTGACTAGTTTATGCCATTTTTTGTTAGTTTTGCCTGTACATTTGCGAAAAAAACGAGTTAAAAGGCCTTGATTGGCCGAAAAAGGCAAAAACACAAAACCTACTGGTGAGAGGGTCTCCGGGTATGGTGGTTTCACCGGTCCTCCTTTGCAGCTTAGTCGGCTAAACTGCACCAAAGAAGGACGGTAAATACGGTGGTCAAAAAATTCTGTAAAGCGGAAAACGGGAAGGGGGTCATCAAAGAGGATTTTAGGTTTTGGCCGCGGCAGCTCAACCGAGCTTAGCTCGCGGTGTAACGGCCCCAGAAATTTAAAATGAAATGTGTATCAAAAATATCAAATGCGGAAGCGAAGTCAAAAAAAATTTGATTAACATCCCTTACCCTAAAACCAAAAACGTGCTCACAAAATATAAAAGATCAAACTACCTAAAGGAGAAACTCGAAAGTAAAAGCTACGAATATGACTATGGAGTCTTTAGGCGTCCCCTTCGTCGTCCTCCTGCGGAATGGGCTCGGGAACAATGTCTTCCTGATCTGAAATGATTAAATAAGGAATGAGCTACACTAGCCCAGTAAAGACATCACGATATCTCACCGTCGCGGAGGTAAAGGTGGGTAGAAAACACAAAAAGACCAATGGAGCATAATTTACAACAAATTCTTTTATCAATAATAAATCTTTCACCATCCACTTACCCCGGTAAAATTCATAAAACAGAATACGAAAACAATAACATTATCATCATCATGAAATCATATATAAACTGTATAACATAATACTTATCACGCCTTTTGTAATTCAATCATTACACAACATATTTTCCTCATTTACCAGCCCACTAGTATCCATGGGGATCTATAGGGGTCCCGCTACCCGTTAACCCTTAACACTTGAAATCAGATTCCAGAGTCGTCCCCATACCCCGTCCGGTATGGGCGCCAAAACTATAAACCCCATTACCCCGTCCGGTATGAGAGACCACAATCCCGGTAGTGTTTCCTACGGACCCGATCCGTCCACCATCTCCCAGGATATCTAGTCAGGTTGACCACATTATACAATTCCCAATTTACATAATCTTTCATTCTCCTTTTCCTCAGTCAGCATCATCAATTCACACACAAACAAGCAAAACAGTAATTTATGCCAAACAGGCAACATACAGCATCAGTATCTCAGTCATTCAATTCATAATCAATAAAACAGTAAAATATGCACACGAAACTATAAAATGAAAACATCAAACCTCATACTGCATTTAAAACTGTAAAATAGGCCAAATAACAGTTAACCGACAAAGACACTAGACTCGGGCTCCATTAGCAACCTTAAGCAATTTCACACATTCGTTGATTCAAGAAATACCGTTTTATCATTATTGAACTTTAATACCGTGATAGAAAATAGGGTGAAGGGTCCTTACTCGTTTCGGGGTCCGAACACGTCTTCACAGTGCGCCTACAGGCTGTCACTAATTTTTCCTGAATTTTTTCTGGGGAACTGAAACGCACTACTGGTACCTGCACGTGTTCCAAAAAATCCCAGATTAGGCCCAGGGCCCCTTTTTGGCCAATATCGCAATTCCGGCACGGCAGCTCCGCCGTGCTCCGGCGACGGCGCCGCCGCTTGCATCTGCGATTCGCCTCGGTTTGGCCGTTTTCAGCCGTTTCCGGCCGAATTCGGCCAAACTTACATCGGTCCTTGCGATAAAACAACCCTAGGGCCCTCAGGGGGCTAAAAAATTACGAAAAACCGAAGCTTACCGGCGGCGGTGCTCTCGGGTGCGGCGGCTCTCCGATGAGGTTCGTGTTTTGGTGATTCGGCTCCGATCAACCTGTAGAGAAAAGAATGGTGATCACTGTGATATAAAAATTGCATCAAACAGAGGCCGGGAAGGGCCTCATCGGAGGCAAAAATCGAGGAGGGGCGCGGCGGCGTCGCTGGGTTTCGACCGTGTTTTTCGACCGTTTGGCCGGGATTTTGGCTCTGATTTGGCCCCAGGGGAAATCAGCGTGGAAAAACAAGTCGGAGGTATGAAATTTACCTCGATCAGCGGTCGAAAATCTCCCCGGTGCGGCGGCGGGTGGCGGTGGTCGGCTTCTCCAGCGTCTGGTTCGTCTTCTCCGGCGAGGGCAGGCGGCTAGGGTTTTTGTGGTCAGGTGTGGGGGTTCTATTTATACCCTTTTGCCTTTTGATCTCAGCTGTCCATTTTGTTTTAATCTGGGCCGTCCGTTTTTGATTGAATCTGGGTCATTCGTGCGATTGCATCTGGGTCGTCCGTGCGCCCGCTTGATCTGGACCGTCCGATCGCGCGTACGCGGATCGCCAACGTGGCCCGTCCCCGGTCGACGTGGTTTTGCCACGTGGCAGGTCCTGGTTGGCCAGGACTGCTGACTTGGTCTGCTGACGTGGCGCTTTTTTTTTAACCTAATTAAAATATTTAAAATAAAATAATCAATTTTTTTTTCCATATTTTCCAGGCGTTACACGCGGTTTGTAGCTCATCCGTCGACTCTTTGGCTCCAATATGGGCATGGGGAGACTCGATATTGAATTCTGATTAGAAATGAGGAAAAAATTACATGTTTCGGCGTCAGCAGTGGCTCTGATACGGCGGCAAAAAGCAGTTGGTTTCTTTTCGGTTGCCTCTTCTTCTTCTTCTCCAACAGAGACTGATGCAGCAAGGGTTAGGGTTTCCTGAACGCGATGTTTAAATGCCCTCTCTGAATCGATTTGGGCCATCCGTGCGGAGACATGTGGCCCTCTCCCATCTGTTGGATCCTTCTTATTCGGGGAATGAATTTGAGCCACATGATTAGATTAAATCTGACCTTTCGATCACATTTGAGGGAGAAACATATTTGAGCAGTCTGTGTGCGCGGGATGTGATCTGGACTGTCGAATTGCCCAGGTACGTTGATCGCCTGCTTGGCCTCCCACGTGGAGCCGATGTCAGCGTCTCAGCCATGTAGTGTGTCATGCTGATTCGTCGTGGCTACTAACTTAGACATCCCACGTAGCCATATTTTTTCTTTTTGTTATTTCACTTCCTGTTTTTAATTTTTTTTTCAAAAACACCCAATTATTCACAATTTCACTCATTTTTCACATAATTATTTTCAATTTCGTACCTAATTCATTTTTTCTCAAAAATTTAATATAAATTAAATTAAAATAAAATTTAGTTATATTTATATTTTATATAAGTTGAAAAAATTTATCTCATACCAAATTCCGGACTCGAGTGTTACAGATGGAACCAGTAATCGATCAGTATATAATTGTCTCTAACTTATATATGTTGTCTATTTATTATTATATTGTTTTACTTACCTACTGTTACTTCATATACTTTAATTTATCGATTTTAGTATCTTTTCTTGTTTATTTAGTTTATTTCACTATTTTCATCCTTATCCGTTAATTTAGTTTGAAACAAATGTCTTAATTACGTTTTCTTGAATTATTGAGTATCAAATTTTATTGCCTTTTAAAAGATCGTTATATTGTCCTGTAATTTTGGAATGTAAGTGTTTCATGTATTTAATGGCTACATGGTAATAAGGACTAGTATGTGTATCCAACGTGCTAAAAATTAAAAGGGTTTACCGGGTGTCATGGAAAACGGTATACGGATCTGATACATAGGGTAAATCTTCTCGTGAACGTTACCTTAAGTCGGACGGGGCTGAGGAATCCCATACCGGAATGAGTTGGGAACTATTTTATTACACTCATTACCGGACGAGGTATTGAACCGTTGATGTGTTTGGCATTCATTGTCAGACGGGGTATAGGAATGATCGGTTGATTAATAAAATACATACTCTGTACATGTATAGTGAGAACCCCTATGGACTCCTATTAGCACCGGTAAGTAAATAAAAAGGTAAATATTGATTACTGTTGGTATTTTAAAATGTAGAATATGAATTATTATTCTGGTTTTTTCCTTTATAAATGGTATCTGAGAATTTAAAGGTGAGTGGAGAATAAATATTTTTAAGTTAAATGAATTTACTTAAGAAATAAAGATAAGCTTGTTTAGTTTTTTTACGCTTTCTACAAATTTTTAATTTTCTTCGTATGAGTGGTAAAGTGTTGATATTCTTACTAAATTAGTGTTGTTCACCCACTTATTATTAACAATTTCAGATCATGACGATTAAGATCCGAATCCTGACCAATAAGAAAATTAGGAAAAAAATTGTCTCCCGCTTTCCCAGTTACGTAGCGGAGATTGATCACACAGATTTTCAATTTCTCGTAACTTTATTGGGTATAAACTGTATAAGGAATGTAACTCCAAATTCTAAATTACTTCTATAAAACTAATAAATTTCAATATTATTATTTAAGTAATTGCGGGCCTTTACAGGAAAAGCCTAAAACGTCTTTTAAAAGTTAAGAATTTTTGTAGGTCTAACAATCTATTAAAGAAAAATTTCTCATTAGGAAATTGAAGTAGGCTAACTATCTTGCCTCCTTAACCTCACCCTCATCCCTATAACACCAATGAATGTAACAAAAAGTTTGTAATTTTGAATTTCTTATTACCCATTGAAATTAAATTTTTTCAATAACCTTAATATACTGCATTTATAATTTTACTCTTAGAATCTTACCAATAAAAGTTGAACTTAGGGTAAAAGAGATACCACCATCACCAACTACTTAAATTTTGGTTGGTAGTTTAAGAAGCTTAATAAATTGAGTTACATGAAAACTATAATGATTAGGATTCTTATAAGCATATATATTATATCTATTATTACCAACTTATATATATATATATATATATAATTACCACTAAGAAAATGAATGATAATGAAAATTAGTGTCTTAAACCCAAGCATAGCATAATTATTACTTGTGAAAAAGATTAATAGACTAAATCATTCTCTTGTCCTTAAAAAAGGAATCAAAGTTTAATTTTGATTAATTAACATAATTAGATTCAACTAAATGCATTATAATGCTTGTCTTTTACCCAGCAAAATGTCTCTGATGCTTACAAAAGCAAAGCACATGCGCGTCTTATCGCCTTGCTTTCACTTTGGAGGGATTATTAGTCTTATTATTATAACTACATAATTAATTAATTGTGGGTGAGACAAATCCCCTCTTAAACTTTATATACATATATATACATATATATATATATATATATATGCTGCTCGTATAAGTGTGTTCATCCTTATAAACTCAGACTGGTTTGTTTCACTGTATTTACAGACTCAGAAAATCTCTATTCTGAAATCACTCCAAACTTTCTTCATACATAGTTTTCTACTCCATCGATTATAACTGGTGTATACACTATACACGCACGCATGTATATATATATTATAGGTGTTGTTTAGCTTAATTTTGATCAGTTGCTAGAATAAACTCATGACTGATAGTTTAAGGATTTTAGGGGGCGGAAAAAAAAAAAGTCAAGATAATTTAGTGGGTATGAGGAGTTACCTTGAGTTCTACTTATATATATGTATATATGTATATATGTTTGTGGGTATGAGGAGTTACCTTGAGTTCTACTTATATATATGTATATATGTATATATGTTTGTGGGTATGAGGAGTTACCTTGAGTTCTACTTATATGTATGTATATATGTTTGTGAGTATGTGTGTATATATATATATATATAAAGAAGTAAGTTTGGATATATATATATATATAAAGAAGTAAGTTTGGACTTGTAATCTTATTAGTCAAATTCTCTAAGAGACTGGTTTTTAATAATAATTAGGACAATATGCACAATTGTGAACAAAATAAAATTTGATTTTTATATAAGTTCTTTACTTTTGGTGTTGAAACTATATATTTAAGTAAGTGTTTAATCATAATTTAATTTTGTACTTTTAAATCTTAAAATATTTTTAATTAAAAGTTATTTAGCATTTATTAAAAATAATTATAAAAATGTTATTCTTTTAAAAAAAATTACGAATTTTATGTTTAATAAAATTAACGTGTCGAAAACATATTTCGTCTTTAATTATTGTCAAAAGTTATTTAAATTTCAATTATAAAATATTTTTGAAATGTAAAAATTACAATTAACTGCTACGTCAAATAAATTTTAAGTCGATCAAGACAAACTTAGACAAAATATGCAAGATTTTATTAAAATTATACTAATATTATGTTCACTAAAAATTTATTATAT
>NW_019014547.1:42499-52574 GCF_000150535.2 Carica papaya
CCGTGACGGTGAGATAGTGTGATGTCTTTACTGGGCTGGTGTAGCTCATTCCTTATTTAATTATTTCAGATCAGGAAGACATTGTTCCCGAGCCCGTTCCGCAGGAAGACAGCGAAGGGGACGCCTGAAGACTCCGTAGTTATATTTATAGTTTTTATTTTCGAGTTTCTCTTTTAGTTAGTTTATTCTTTTATACTTTGAGCACGTTTTTGGTTTTAGTGTAAGGGATGTTAATCAAATTTTTATTCCGCTTCCACATTTGCCATTTTTAATACACATATTTCATTTCAAAATTCTGGGGCTGTTACAGTGTTCACCATTCTTTTTTGTGCAGGTTAGTTGAAGAAAGAACCCCAGCTGCGAAAGAGGACGGGCAGAGTCATTCTAACTAGAGACCCCCCGCCTGTAGGTTCGGCTTTTATGTGATTTTTCAGCTAATTAAGGCCCCATAACATGTTTTTTCGTAAGGATACGTGTAAAATTGGCCAAAACTGGCCAAAATCGGTAAGGCTGAGGTGAACCGCCGCCGTGGGCGGTGGAGTCGGCGCCATAGTGCCGGAAGCCCAAAATTAGCTGGAAAGAGTTTTTGACACCGATGTTAGATTTTTGGGGTATTTTTAGGTACGTTATGAATGTTTTAAAATTCACATAAAAAATTCAAAAAATCTGGTACCTATTACGAGGCGTGGTAAATAACATAGCATCTCGAAACTCTGATTCGGGTAAGAATCTCTCATCCTATTTTCTGTTACGGTAAATTGAGGCTTAATGATGTATAATTTTATATTTTTGTGAAAAGTTAGAAATCATAAAAATAATTATAGGTCGCTAGTGGAGCCGGAACCGGTTAATTCACAATTATCCTGATTTCTTATTTATTTTTCTGTACTATCATACTTGCTTGTTATCGTATTGTGCATGTTCTTAATTTATAGTTTCAATTGTCATATTGATTTATCTGGTTACTCGATCCCTTGTTATGATAAACTATATCGTCTACATAAATATCATCTAATTAATATGTAAATATAATATGAGATATTGGTATACGTTTGTTGGTTGTTTTACTTGATGGAAATCTTTATATGAAAGACTTACTGGCTATCTAGGAAAAGGGTGGATGGGCCCGATACATAAGGAACCCTACTGTAAACGTCACCTCAGTCGGACGGAGCTGGAAAGTCCCAAACCGAAATATGTGGGAGATATGGTTCACCCTCATACTAGACAAGGTATCAAGACAATGGAATGTTTGGCACCCATTACCGGACGGGGTATGGGGGTGGCTGGTTAATTGTTAAAATTTGATATTGGGTTCACGAGTGGGGTGACATCCCTATGAACCAGCAGGGGTACTAGTAAGCAAATAAAAAAGGAAAACTGTCGCCACTTGTTCTCTTATATGTGAAAATGAAAAGTGGTATGGATATAGGTCTTCGTAGGTTATTTTTGAAAAACTCTTAACGGTATGTATCAAACAAACGTTTTTATGTTAAATGTATTTAATTAAAGCAAGAGCTCCATTAGTTATTATTTTTTTATTTTTATCAATCTTCAATTTTCCGTATCTGTGATTAGTGTGATATTTTTACTAGGTTAGTGTAGCTCACCATTTCATTAATCATTTTAGATCAAGAAGATCAGGATCCAGATCTCGATCAGTAAGAGGATTGTGAGTAGTTCACCACCCGGACTCCCTTCAAGTACTAGTGAAAGTTATCATAGGATGCTTATTTATTCACATTTTTTTTAATTACTGTTTGACTTTTAGAAGCGACATTCCTATAGCCCTATTGGTCATTCTAAATTATTGTGTAAGGAATGTAAACCCTAACTCTATTATTCGCTTCCGCATTTAAATTATAAATTCATTTTCTTTAAGGTTCCGGGCATTTATAGTTGGTATCAGAGTCGTATTCTTCATAACCATTCCTTACACAAAGAATTAAAAACACCAAATACGAACTATCGATGAACCATTCCTTGTGAAATATAGGTAAAAAAGATATCAAGAGAGGAAGGCCCCCACTAAACCAAGTAGCTCGGGATGATTCGTTTTGAGAGGATGTTGACCGACTCTTTGAGATACTAAAGAGACTCGTCTCTGCCCAACAGGCCCGGGAAGAAAGGAGGGAGCTGCCGACCCTCCCCACTGCCATAGTTTGAGCCACCCTTACAGTGGAAAGATCTAGAGCCACCTCGGTACAACCCTACTCCTCCACTGTACCATCTGGCACCGCTACAGTATAATCTGGTGGCTTTACCGCATCATCCGGTACCACCACAATACAATCTGGTGCCTCCACCATATCATTCGGCACAACCATAGGGCCACCCGGTCCCTCTCCAGCATAATCCAGTCCCTCTTTCACGGGACTCAATTTAACCCATGATGGGCCCATGCTATATTGAAAGGTACAAAAAATTAAATTCATATACCTTTGTAGTGGCATCTTCTTTTGAAGAGGCCGAGTATTGGTTAGCTGAGATAGAGAAGGCCTTTGTGACTCTTGAGGTGGTTCCCAAATAGAAAGTTGTGCTTGTCACCTACATGCTTGTGGGAGAGGCAGGTCGTTAGTGGCAGCTTAAGCATGCCACATTGCCCATTCCAGTCACTTGGAAATAGTTCCTGATGGCCTTCAACGCAGAGTACCTCCTAGAGCACCTCCAGTATTTGAAGAAAATGGAGTTTGCACACCTAGTCCAAGGTGATATGATTGTGTCGGAGTATGCCCAAAGGTTCCTAGAGTTGGATCGGCATTCCCCTAAGAGCATGATGGATGAAGGCAGGAAGGCAAAAAAATTCGAGTGGGGCTTCCGTTCTGAGATTAGACAATAGGTGTACGTATTTGAGCTTAGTACTTACTTGGCCGTTCTAGCCAAAACACAGTTAGTGGAGAAGAATCTTCGCAACTTTCCTCTAACAGTGGGGAATCCTAAACCCCCAGTTTCACACTGCAGACCAGCACCCACTACACCGGTTCAGTAGAATAAAAGGCCTAGGCCAGTGATTCAGGCTTATCCTCAAGCTTAGGTAACAAGATGCGGTAGGACTTGTCAGCACAGTGGTAAGGATCATGGGGACCAACCTTACTATCGCCTCAAAAATACCCGCCGCATATGTGGGAGAGCCCAACACTTCGCGAGAGAGTGCTAGCAAAAACAGAATCAGGCCAGACCTCCTATCCAGAGCAGAGTTTACAACCTCATTCAATAGGATGCTGAAACTAATCTAGACGTGATACATGGTACGTACACTATCTGTAATCACCTTGCACATATTTTGATTGATATTGGCGCTTCACATTCATTTTTTTCATATACTTTTACATTAAATTTGAATGTATTACCTGAAAAACTTGATCTATATTATTTATATCTACTTCTGAGAGTAGGACACTATTAGGGGAGGTCATCTATAAAGCTTGTATCATAAACATAACAGATAAAAAATTGAGTGTGGACTTAATAAAGATTGACATGGGAAACTTTGATGTGATTTTAGGAATGAAATGGTTAGCAGCGTATCACACCACCGTAGATTATTTCCATAAGAAACTTGTATTCAACCCTTATAATGAAGAGTCATTTACAAGTTAATAAATTTTTTAAATATTATTCTCTCATGGCAATTTTCTTATTACAAAGTGTTTTAACTCAGTTGTTTTCTCTACATTAGGCAAATCTAAGAAAGAAATTTGCATTCAAGAGATCCTAGTAATCCGAAACTTCCCGAATGTGTTTTCTGATGAACTACCCGAATTGCCAGTGGATAAAGAGATTAAGTTCACCATAGATCTTTAGCCTGACACCCAACTTATCTCGGTTAAACCTTATCGCATGAGTCGTGTCGAGATGAAAGAGCTAAGGAAATAGATCAATAAATTACAGGATAGTGGGTTCATCCGGCATAGTGTGTTTCCTTGAGGTACTGGAGTCACATTTGTAAGGAAAGAGGATGAGACGTTAAGATTATGTTTTGACTATAGGGGATTGAACAGGGTCACGATTAAGAACAAGTACCCCCTCCCTAGGATCAACGATCTTTTTGACCAATTGCAGGGTGCCCAAGTCTTCTCCAAAATAGACTTGCATTCAAGTTACCATCAGGTAAAGATCAAGACAGAGGACATTCCCAAGACAGCCTTCATAACTAGGTACAGACACTATGAGTTCCTGGGCATGCCATTTGGACTAACCAATGCACAAGACATTTTTATGGATTTAATTAATAGAATTTTCAGACAATTCCTGAATTAGTTCATCATTATATTTATCAATGATATCTTGATCTATTCAAAAAGCAGAGAGGAACACGCTCACCACTTGACTCATGTTTTACAGGTTCTCAAGAAGAAAAAGTTGTATGTAAAGTTAAGTAAGTGTGGGTTCTGACTCGAGTAGACTACATTCCTAGGGCACATCATATCAATGAATGGAGTATCAGTGAACTCTAAAAAAGTTGAGGCAGTGCTTGGTTGGAAAAAATTAACCGTCAAAGAGATTGGTAACTTTCTAGAAATGACAGGTTATTACTGCAAATTTGTGGAATGATTTTCTATTTTAGCCGCTCCTTTAACCTATCTCACAAAGAAGAAAGTTAAGTTTGAGCAGAACAATGACTACGAAAGGAGCTTTATAAAACTCAAGAAGCGGTCGACTACTACACTCATGTTGACTTTATCGAGTGAGACATGTGGATATACAGTTTATAGTGATGTCTTCTACCTGAGATTCTTTTTTTGTTCTGACGCGGCATGGAAAGGTCATAGCCTATGGGTCCAGATAGTTTAAGATTCATGAGAAAAGCTACCCCACCCACGACTTAGAACTTACCGCTATTATTCACACCTTAAAAACCTAACGCCGCTACCTGTATGGGAATACTTTGAGATTTATACCGACCATAAGAGCTTGAAGCATATATTCATTTAGAAGGATCTCAACATGCATTAGAGGCGTTAGATAGAGCTCTTCAAAGGCTATGATCACGACATTTTGTATCACCTAGGCAAGGGTAATGTGGTAACTGACGCGTTCAGAAGAAAAAATATAGGTACATTAGCTCACATAATGATTTCTAAATACAAGGTAATAGCGGCTGCACAACAGATACGACTTCAGAACTTGAAGAGAGTTACATGTTTGGCCCACATAACTGTTCAATCCGAATTGATCCAAAGAATAAAGGAAGCCCAATCCATTAATTCCGCCCTAACAGCTCTCAGGAAGGATGCAGAACAGAGAGTAAATTCAGAATTCTGAGTCTCTGCCCATGGGTTGCTCAGATTTCAGGATATGGTGTGTGTTTCAGGTGACAACGAACTGAAAATGAACATTATAATAGAGACTCATAGCTCAAAGTTCGTAATGCATCCCAGAAGCACTAAAATGTATGAAAGTATGCGACCCCAGTTTTAGTGGAGTGTGATGAAAAAAGAGATAACTGAATTTGTCTCCAAGTGTCTAGTATGTCAACAGGTTAAGGTAGAGCATCAACGTCCAGGTGGACTACTTCAGCCATTACCGATCCCGAAGTAGAAGTGAAAATATATCATAGTGGATTTTGTGACAGGGTTGCCTAAGGCACGCTCATGACATGATGCCATTTGGGTAATTGTCGATCGACTCACCAAGTTTTCTCACTTTTTGGCTATCAAGATGACTGACCCATTGGATAAGGTAACAAGAATGTATATCCGAGAGATAGTCAGGTTACATGGAGTTTCAGTGACAGTGGTATCCGACAGAGACTCCAGGTTCACTTTTTGATTTTGGTCTAGTTTCCAGCAAGCCATGGGAACGAAACTGTCCCTTAGTATCGCATTCCACTCTCAAACCGATGGACAATCAGAGAGGACGATTCGTATACTAGAGGATAAGCTTCGAGTTTGTGTTCTAGACTTCGGAGGCCATTGGGATGATCATCTACTTTTGATAGAGTTTGCCTATAATAACAGATACAAGACAGGTATCAGTATGGCCCCGTACGAGGCATTGTATGGCCGCCCCTGCAGGTCGCCGATCTGTTGAAAAAATGTGGGTGATAGAAAATTATTCAACCTAGATCTTATTGAGGAGACTACAACAAAGGTAGTTAAGATCAGGAAGAACATCTAAATAGCTCAAAGCAGACATAAGAATTATGCAGACACTCGAAGGAGGGATTTGGAATTTAAAAAAGGTGATTGAGTATTTCTTAAGGTCACCCCTTTCAAGGCGATCAATAGAGTTGACAAGAGATGGAAATTAAATTCCCGATTCGTCGGGCCATTTGATATCTTAGACTAGATTGATACGACCATCTATAAACTGTCACTACCTCTAGAGCTATCGATGATTCATAATGTGTTCCACGTATCTGTGCTATGCAAGTACAACCCTAACCCCTCACACATCCTGTCCCACGAGCCCCTTTCATTCTAAGAGGATATATCCTATGAAGAGGTGACGATAGACATTGTAAACTAGAAGAGCAGAGTACTTCGTAACCAAAAAATTCTTTTCGTCAAGATCCTATGGCAGAACCGTACGCAGGAAGGGGCCACTTGGGAACTAGAATCAAGCTTCAGGGCCCAGTACCCCCCCAGCTGTTCGACTGAGTGAAAGAGTGACCAATTTGAGGGACTAAATTTTTTTAACAGGGAGAGAGTTGTAATATCCAGACCTGAAAAGCGGTTCGGGATAATTTTTTCTTTTTAAAATATTTTATTAAATAATTATTTAATTAAAATCTTGAGAAAAAAATGAATTAAAGACGAGATTAAAAATGATTTTGAAAAAAATGGTGAAAATTTGAGTTCAGGGGATGTTTTTAAAAGAAAAATTAGAAATATATAGTTAAAGTGCAAAAAAAAAAAATTCAGCCACGTGGGATGATTCAGTCAGCAGTCCCGACGAAGCGGAGCACGCCGCATGTCAAAACACATTGACGTCGGTGCCACGTAGGAGGCCACATGTTCAATCCGCGTGACCAGCAATCTGACGACCCAAGTTCGATCCCGTGCATGTGAATGACTTAGATTCGTTCCCTCTTTAGGCGCAATCGGATGGACGAGATCAATCGCGATGAACGGTCCAGATTCGTTTCCTTCTTAAGCGCGATCAGATGGACGATATCAATCACGATGAACAGCACATATCAACACGGGATGAGTATAAATACCTCGCATCGCAGGGCACCCAAACCCTAGCCGCCAGCCCCCATTAGAGAAGAAGAACCAGACACTGGAGAAGAAGGTCGATCGTCAACTGCCACTCCACCGGAGCCACACCCAACTGCCAAAAAAGGTAAAATTTTTCTCTACCAGCTCGGAATATAATTTCGAGCATCCTTGTGGCCAAATCAGAGTAAGAGGGATGACAGGTGAGCTTAAAACTACAGGTAAAGTCCGGCAGAGTCGCCGCAGCCAAAACCCAAAAATCTCTTCGATGAGACCCTTCCTGCTTATTGTTTCCTGTTTTGTACGATTTTTCGATCATTGTGTTCATCGTTCTTTTTTGTGCGCGTTAGTTAAAGAAGGAACCCCAGCAGCGAAGGAGGACCGGCAGAGCCACCGCACCCAGAGACCCCCTAATTGGTACGTTTGACTTTTCTGTGATTTTTTGGCCAATTGAGGCCCCCTAACGTATTTTATTCTAAGGATACGTGTAAAATCGACTAAAACTGACTAAAATTGGCCAGGCTGAGGCGAACTGCCATTGTTGGCGGCATAGTTGGCATCGGAGCATGGTGGCGGCGCCGTGCCGGAACCCTAAAATTAGCCGGAAAGAGTTTTAGGTACCGATTTGATTTTTGGAATTTTTTTAGGTACGTGACGAATATTTTAGATTCCGCAGGAAAAATTTAAGAAATTTGGTACCCGTTAGGAGGCGTGGTAGACAGTGCAATGTCTCAAAATACTGATTCAGGTAAGGATCCTTCACCCTATTCCCCGTTACGGTAAGTTGAGGCTTAACGATGTATAATTTTATGTCTTTGTAAAAAAATTGAAAATCCTAAAAATAATTACAAGTCACTACTGGAGCGGGAACTTGTTAGTTTACAATTGTCTTGATTTCCTGTTTATTTTCCTGTATTATCCTACTTGCTTGTTACTGTATTGTGCATGTTCTTAATTTATAGTTTCAGTTATCTTATCGATTTATCTTATTTATTATGTTGCCTTGTTACTCAATCTCTTGTTATGATAAGCTATATCGTCTGTATAAATATCATCTAATTGATCTGTAAATATAATATGAGATATTGGTATGCATTTGTTGGTTGTTTTGCTTGATGGGAATCTTTATGTGAAAGACTTACTGGGTACCCATGAAAATGGTGGACGGGCCTGGTACATAGGGAACTCTATCGTGAATGTTACCTTAGTCGGACGGTACTTGATGTTGAAAAAGTTTGGGAGATATGATTCACCCTCATACTGGATAGGGTATTGGGCAATGACATGTTTGACGCCCATTACCGGACGGGGTATGAGACGACCAATTAATTATTAAAATTGGATATTGGGTTCACGAGTAGGGCGACATCCCTATAGACCCCCAGGGGTACCAGTAAGCAGAAAGGAAAATTGTCGTCACTTGTTTTCTTATGTGTGAAAATAAAAGGTAATATGAATATGGGTCTTCATAAATATGGGTTTACCAATATTCAGTTTTCCGTATATGTGATTAGTGTGATATTCTTACTGGGCTAGTGTAATTCACCATTTCATTAATGATTTTATATCAAGAAGACCAGGATCTAGATTCCGATCAATAAAAGAGTTGTGAGTAGTTCACACCTGAACTCGCTTCAAGTGCTAGTGAAGATTGTCATAGGATATTTATTTATTATCATTTTTTTAATTACCATTTAATTTTTAAAAGAAATATTCACGTAATCCTATTGGGCATTCTAAATTATTATATAAGAAATGTAAACCCTAAATTTATTATTTTCATATGTATTTAAATTATAAATTTATTTTCTTTAAGGTTCGGGGCCTTTACAATTTTATATATAAATTTTTTAATATATATATAAATAATTGGATCTCTATCTAGATTTATACACTACTTATAATTTTAAAAATTAATTATATAATGCATAAACTAGAGTTGACAAAAAATTAAAATTTATTTTCATGTATAAAATTTTAAATAATTAATTATTACATATATTATTAAATTTTTTATATTAAAAAATTATAAAATATAATTTATAGTTATTCAAAATACAATTCTATTTTTATATCGAAAGATCAAATAGATAATTTTTATGTACATTAGCATATTAATTTCTCGTATTTAAAAAGTCATATGGATAATATTTAACTTTTGTCTCTCTATATATATGTAATTATAATTTTATTTTAAATAAATAAATTCATATCTTAAAATTAATTTTATCTTTATATTTAAGATTTGATCAATATATTTGATATTTATAAAATATATATTTATAATTAATATTAACATATTATTTTTATATTCTAAAAGATTTAAAAAAATAACTGTTACCTATTATCAAATTTATTTTTATAATTAAAAATTATAAAGTGTATAATTTGTGTTTAATTAAAAATGAAGTTCTATTTTTATATTTTAAAAATTAAATAGACAAATATTATATAACACCCACAATTTTTTTTGGTGATTAAAAATTAATAAATATAAATTTTTATTAATTTATTTTGTACTATTATATTTTGTTTTATTTAATTTAGAGTAAAAAATGAAATAAAATTATGGAAGAATTAATTGAAAATAATTTTAGGAAAAATGGGTTAAAATTTAGGTTCTAGGGGTATTTTGGAAAGAAAAATCAGAAAATAGGAGCCAAAACACAATTTTAAAAAATTTTGCCATGTCAGATGTCCGGTCAGCAGCCTGAACCAATCAGAACACGCCTAGTGGCAGACGTGCTGACGCGGGAGGCCACGCACGGGGCCACGTGGGCAATCCGCGTGTGCGCGATTGAACAGCTGAGATCCGTTTATGTGCGCACGTCTAGAGTGAATCGCGATGGAAAGTCCAGATTTGATCGTGATGAATGGTCCAGATTCACTACATATTTAATCGCGATCGGACA
>NW_019014547.1:52997-66973 GCF_000150535.2 Carica papaya
CGATTCCCGTTTCGCGTAATATTTCACCGTGTGATCACTGTTTCTCTCTACATGTGACCAAAGCGAACACCAACCGCAAGTGAGCCGGAGAGCCGCCGCACTAGAGAGCTCCGCCGCCGGTGTGTTCAGTTTTTATAGTTTTTCGGCCAATTGAGGCCCTTGAACGTGTTTGCTCTTAGGAATTGATGCAAACTCGGCCAAAAACGGCTGACCCGAGGCAGACAGCCGTTGCGGGCGGCGGAGCTGTCACCAGATCATCTCGAAAACGCCATGTTGGATTTTTAAAATTGGCTGAGTGGACCCTGGGACTGATTTTGGGTTTATTTGGAATATTTGTAGGTACTATACAAGCGTCTCAGTTCCCAGAAAAAAATTCAGGGAACCCAAGGATCGCCTGTAGGTGCAGTAAATCATTTAGCTTTTCAGCGTCAAATCGAGTAAGGATCCCTCACCATATTCCCTATCATAGAATTGAAGTTTAAATAAAAACTAATTTGATATTTTCTACTATTTTAGTAAACATGCATAATTAATTACAGGTTGCTAATAGAGCCGAAATCGGAATTTATCTACTGTTATTTATTGATTGATTTTACAGTTTATATGCATGATGGTATCTGATTTATTTTATGGCATTGAACGCATGTATGTTTAATTGATGTGTTTATTGCTGAATTAGAAAAAAAGGAATGTTAAACGGTAAGGAAATTATGTGATTTAAATGAATAGATGAAACAAAATCCTTACCAGATATACTAGGAGATGGTGGACGGACGGGGTATGGGGACGACCCACTTCACCCTCATACCGGACGGGTATGGGGACGACCTTGTAATTGAGATTGTTAAAGAAAATGGTTCACGTGTAGCGGAGACATCCCTATGAACCCTCATGGATACTAGTAGGCTAGTTAAAAGAAAAACAGTTATGATTGGGTTTATTGTTAATGGATATAGATTTATGATATGTTCTATGTTACTGATTGTTCATGAAGTTATGATCTGTATGATATTAATTGTCTTTATAGGTTATTTTTATAAATTCCACTATGGTAAGTGAACGGTAAATTATTTTACATTTAATTAATATATTAGTTTAAATTTAATGCTCAATTAGTAGTTTTCGATTTTATACCAACATTTGTTTCTGTATCAGTGATATAGTGTGATATCCTTACTGGCTAGTGTAGCTCATCCTTTATTTAACTATTTTAGATCAAGAGAACCAGGTTACAGAGCCCGATCCGCAAGAAGATTGCGAGTAGATGCTAGATATTTTCTATTTTTCATTTATTTTCCTTATTTCTTGTGTTTCTTTCAAAGAATAAATTTCATAATGTTGTTCAGTACTTTTAAGTTATTGTGTAACAGCCCCGGTAATTCATAATGGAATTTGTATTATAAATATCAAATGCGGAACCGAAGTCAAAATTTGTATAACAGCCCTTACACTAAAACCAAAACGTGCTCACAAAATATAAAAGATTAGACTACCTAAAGGAGAAACTTGAAGGTAAAAACTACGAATGTGACTATGGAGTCCTTAGGCGTCCCCTTCGTCGTCCTCCTGCGGAAGCGGCTCGGGAACGATGTCCTCTTGATCTGAAATGATTAAATAAGGAATGAGCTACACTAGCCCAGTAAAGACATCACGATATCTCACCGTCACGGAGGTAAAGGTGGGTAGAAAACACAAAAAGACCAATGGAGCATAATTTACAACAAATCCTTTTATCAAAAATAAAACCTTTACCATTTACTTACCTCGGTGAAATCCATAAAACAATATACGAAAGCAATAACATCATCATCATCATGAAAACATATATATGAACTGTATAACATAATACCTATCACACTCTTCGTAATTCAATAGTTTCACAACATATTTTCCTAATTCACCAGCCCACTAGTATTCATGGGGATCCATAGGGGTCCCGCTACCCGTTAATCCTTAACACTTGAGATCATATTCCAGGGCCGTCCCCATACCCCGTCCGGTATGGCGCCAAAACTGTAAACCTCAATACCCCGTCCGGTATGAGGGTGAAACGGGCCGTCCCCATACCCCGTCCGGTATGGGCGCCAAAGCTGTAAACCTCAATACCCCGTCCGGTATGAGGGTGAAACGGGCCGTCCCCATACCTCGTCCGGTATGGGCGCCAAAACACATAAGATCTCCATACCTCGTCCGGTATGAGAGACCACAATCCCGGTAGGGTCCTCTACGGACCCGGTCCGTCCACCATCTCCCAGGATATCTAGTCAGGCTGACCACAGTATACAATTTCCATTTACATAATCTTTCATTCTTCTTTTCCCTCAGTCAGCATTATCAATCACATACAAACAAGCAAAATGATAATTCATGCCAAACAGACAACATACAGAATCAATATCCCGGTCATTCAATCCATAATCAATAAAACAATAAAATATGCACATGAAACCATAAAATGAAAACATCGAACCTCATGCTGCATTTAAAACTGTAAAACAGGTCAAATAACAGTTAACCGACAAACACACTAGACTCGGGCTCCATTAGCGACCTTAAGAAATTTCACACATTCGTTGATTCATGAAATACCGTTTTATCATTTATTGAACTTTAAAACCGTGATAGGAAGTAGGGTGAGGGGTCCTTACTCGTTTCGGGGTCCGAACACGGCTTCACAGTGCGCCTACAGACTGTCCCTAATTTTCCCTGAATTTTTCTCGGGGAACTGAAACGCACTACTGGTACCTGCACGTGTTCCAAAAAAAATCCCAAATTAGGCCCAGGGCCCCTTTCGGCCCAAATCGCAACTCCGGCACGGCGGCTCCGCCGTGCTCCGGCGACGGCGCCACCGCTGGCGGCGGCGATTCACCTCGAGTTGGCTGTTTTCGGCTGAATTCAGCCACACTCGCATCGGTCCCTGCGAGAAAACAACCCTAGGGCCCTCGGGGGGCAAAAAAATCACGGAAAAACGGAGCTTACCGGCGGCGGCGCTCTCGAGTGCGGCGGCTCTCCGACGAGGTTCGTGTTTTGGTGATTCGGCTCCGGTCAACCTGTAGAGAAAAGAGTGGTGATCACGGTGATATAAAATTTGCATCAAACGGAGGCCGGGAAGGGCCTCATCGGAGGTAAAAAGCCGAGAAGGGCGCGGCGGCGCCGCTGGGCTTCGGCCGTGCATTCCGGCCGTTTGGCATGGATTTTGGCTCTGATTTGGCCACAGGAGGAATCAGCGTGGAAAAACGAGTCGTGGGTACGAAATTTACCTCGATCGGCGGGCGGAAGTTCCTCTGGTGCGGCGGCGGGTGGCGGCGGCCGGCTTCTGGTTCGTCTTCTCCGGCGAGCGGCAGGCGGCTAGGGTTTGTGGTCTGGTGTGGGGGTTCTATTTATAACCCCTTGCCTTTTGATCTCAGCCGTCCATTTTGTTTTAATCTGGGCCGTCCGTTTTTGATTAAATCTGGGCCGTCCGTGCGTTTAAATCTGGGCCGTCCGATCGCACGCTTGATCTGGGCCGTCCGATCGCGCCCACGCGGATCGCCAACGTGGCCCTTTTTGGAACGACGTGGTTTTGCCACGTGGCAGGTCCCGGTTAGCCGGGACTGCTGACCGGGCCTGCTGACGTGGCTGCCGATGTGGCTTTTTTTTTTTTTTTTTTTTTTTCCTGTCCGGACACTACATATTGTATAAGGAATATAAATCTTAACTTTTTATTTTGCTTCTGCACTTAAGTTATTATGTATTCCCTTTTGGATCGCTGGGGTTGTTACATATTATATATATCATATTAAATTTTTATGCTTTAAAATTTGAATGGATTCCATTTAAAACTTTATCGATATATAATATAAATACAATTATCATTATATAACTAATATTTTGTTTTCATATTTTAAAATTTAAGTGGATAATATCTAATATCTTATATTTATATAATATATATTTATAAATAATTAAATTCTCTACGCACATAATATAATTTTATAGTTATAAAACATAATATAAATATTATTTTATGTGTATAAAATTATATAAATGTCATGGACCATGCCTCTTCTTAAGGAGTAATGATCGGAGCACACTTATTTACTGAAAATACACTTAACTTAGTTTTGAATAACTTAACTTTATTAGTTATAAAAGAGTTGTAGAAACATTACATCTATTGAGTGTACAACAAAAACATATAATACGAGCCCTAAAATTTTTCTTTTTTAATGATACAAACATAACAAAATAGTAACCTTGAACTTAGAGTCCAATTTTAAATATTTTCCTCTGTATTACTATTTACTTTGCAGTGGTTTTTTTGGTATCTAAAATTTGATAGGAGAGTAAGATATATAATCTTAATAAGTCGATATTATAAAATAATAGTATAATACATGCAATATATAACTTTTACATACAACGAAGACATATATCTTATACATTTTTAGTAAATAGATATACGAATCAAAAATAAATTCATATTACTACATTGTACAATGAGGTACACTTCATCACTATTATGAATAACCGATCGATTACCACATATCATGTGTAAGCATACATATTTATCATTGGTTCTCCATGCACCCGAACACGGAACGATATACATGAGTACCCCGAAACACTGTCACCCCTCAAACACAAAACAATCATAGCACGTAGATCACATGATTCATCATACACCTGAATACGGAATGCATGTATGGACAATCAAAACATTAAGATCCCCTATGTAAAGACCCAGAACTTAAAGTAAATGAATTTGTATTTTGAATGTGGAAACAGACAATAAAGTTAGGGTTTACATTCCTTACATAGTGAATTAGAATGCCCAATAGGGTTACAGGAATATCCCTTTTGCAGCGGTTTGTAAAAAAAAAACGAGTAAATGATTAAAAATAAGTAAATAAATGTCCTAGGGGGTTAACCTCTACTAGTACTTGATGAGGTTCGAGAGGTAATCTACTAACAACCCTCTTGCTGATCGGGATCTGGATTTTGGTCTTCTTGATATCAAATAGTTAATAGAAGAGTGAGCTACATTAGCCTAGTAAAAATATCACACTAATCACTGACACAGAAAACGAAAGTTAGTAAAAATCATAAAATGACTCATGGAGCCCTTAATTTAAGTCAATTCATTTAACATAAAAATCGTTATTTTCATTCTTACCGTTACAAGTTTTTCAAAATCAACCTATGAGACAAATACTCATATAACATTACGTTTTCATTTATAAGTGAGCAAGGTCGACAATTCTCCTCTTTTTACCTACTTACTAGAACCCCTATGGGTCCATAGGGATGCTCCCCTACTCGTGAACTCAATTTCTAGATTTGTCAATTAACCCGGCCGTCCTCATAACCCGTTCGGTAATGGACGCAAAACATACCATCGCTTTGATACTCCGTTTGGTATGAGAGTGAATTATATCTCCCAAGCCCTTCTGGTATAGGACTTCTCAGTCCTGTCTGACTGAGGTAATGTCCACAGTAGGGTTCCTTACGTACCAGGTCCGTCCACTTATTTCTAGGGTACCTAGTAAACTTTTCTTATATGGAATCACACCACGAACCGATTACCAGTTATATACCAATATCTTATATTTTTATATCAATAACAAGTTATGCAATGGGCAATACATACATTAAGAACATAATTGAGACAATTATTGCAAAACAGACCAGTAAAGGAATGTGCAGTAAGATAAACCAAACAACCAAGAAAATAAATCAAAACTATTAATTTAATACACACAATATAATAGCGAGCAATTTAAGCAGTATAGGAAAATAAACAGTTAATCAAGACAAACATGAACTCACCAGTTTCAGCTTTACTAGTGACCTGTAATCATCTTTAGAATTTTTTTAATTTTCACAAAACACAAGATTTATCAATTATTAAGCCTCAATTTACCATAACAGATGATAGGGTAAAAGATTCTTACATAGATCGATGTTTGAAATATCATATTACCTATTGTGCCTCCTGATGGTCCCCAAGTTTCCTGAATTTTCCATGCGAAAATTAAAATACCCGTCACGTATCTAAAAATACTCCAAAAGTCCAAAATCAGAGTTGAAAAATCTTTATGGAAAATTTTAGGGTTGCAACACGGCAGCGTTTCCGTGCTCCGATGCCGCCCCCTACAGCGGTGGTTCCCCTCGATCTGGCAGGTTTTGGTTGTTGTAGGTCAATTTTGGCCAGTTTTACATGTATCCTTGTGAAAAAACACGTTAGGGAGTATTGATTGACCAGAAAAGTAAAAAAACCCAAACTTATCGGTAGGGGGGGATCTCCGGGTGCGGCGGCTCCGTCAGTTCTTCTTCGCAGTTGGGGTTCCTCTTCAGCTAACTTGCACCAGAAAAAGATAGTGAATATGGTGGTCAAAGAATTGTGTGAAATTGAAAATGAAAAAGGGGTCATCAGTGAGGGTTTTGGGTTTTAGTGGCGGCGACTCGGTCGAGGTTTGCCTGCGATTTCTAACTCACCTGTCGATCTTTTAGCTCTGATATGGCGTCATGAAGGCTCAGGATTGAATTCCGAGCGAGAAGGGAGAAAAAGTACCTACTTTAGCGTCAACAGTGGCTCCAATACGGTAGTGAAAACGGTCAATTTCTTTTCATGTCGCCCTTCTTTTTATTCTCTGGTAAGGGCTGGTGCGGTTAGGGCTAGGGTTCCCTGAAATGCGATGCTTAAATACCGTCCCTGTGTCGATCTGGGTCATCCGTGTGGGGACACGTAGCCAACTCCTGTCCATTGGATCCCTCTTATTTGGGGAATGAATATGGACTGCAAGATCGGATTAAATCTAACCGTCGATCGCGCCTGAAGGGAAAATGTATCTAAGCCATCTGTGAGCGCGGGACGTGATTGGGCCCGTCGGATCGCCAAAGACGTGGATCGCCTGCGTGGTATTGATGTCAGCGTGTTTTACCATGCGACATGCTCTATTGTGTTGTGGCTGCTGATCGGGCCATCCCGCTTTTCTTTTTGCGATTTTATCCCCATGTTTTCAACTTTTCTTTTAAAAACACATACTTTATTCAAAATTTCATCCATTTTCTCTAAAATTGTTTTCAATTTCATTCCTATTTCATTTTTTCTCAATAATTTAAATAAAATTAAATTAAAATAAAATTTTTAATTATTTATATATATTTTATAAATAGAAAAATCATCTCAGGTCAAATTTTCGCACCCAGGTATTATAACTCTCCCCTCTTAAAAAGAAATTTGATCTCTTAAATTTTTTGTCGTCTTACTAGTTAAACAGTTGGGCGTACTAGGCTCTAAACTCTGATTCTAGCTCCCAAGTGATGTCTTCCTTCGCGTGATTCTGTCATAAGACCTTGATGAAGGAAATTTTTTTGTTGCGAAGTATCCTACTCTTCTAATCTACAATGCCTACCGGTACCTCCTCATAGGATAGATCTTCCTAGAGTGAAAGTAGTTTGTAAGACAGAATATGCGAGAGGTTCAGGTTGTACTTACGTAGTATAGACACATGAAATACGTTATGAACTCTGGATAGCTCTAGTGGTAGTGCTAGTTTGTAGGCAAATGTATCAATCATGTCTAAGATTTTAAATAGTCCAATGAACCGAGGATTTAATTTTTTCCTTTGGCCAAACATGTTGATGCTATTGAAAGGGGGTGACATTAAGAAACACGCGATCGTCTTTCTCAAATTCCAAATCTCTCATATGGGTGTCTGCATAACTCTTCTACTTACTCTGAGCTGTCTGGATGTTCTTCTGATTTTAATTATCTTGGTTATAGTCTCCTCTACGAGGTCTGGGCCAAAAAATTTTCTATCACCCACTTCTTCCCAACAGATCAGTGACCTACAGGGTCGGCCGTACAATGTCTTATACGGGGGGCCATGCTGAGACTTGCATGGTTGCTATTATTATGGGTGAACTCTATCAAGGGTAAGTGATCATCCTAATGACCTCCGAAGTCTAGAACACAAGCTCGGAGCATATTCTCTATTGTGCGAATTATCTATTTTAATTGTCCATCGGTTTGAGGGGTAGAATATGGTGCTGAGGGACAGTTTCGTCCCTATTACTTGTTAAAAACTAGACTAAAACTGAGAGGTGATCCTGGGATCTCTGTCGAATACCATTGTCACCGGAACTCCATGTAGCCTGACTATCCGTCGGATATAAATTCTTGCTAACTTGTTTAAGAGGTCAGTTATCTTGATAGCCAAGAAGTGAGAGGACTTGGTGAGTTGGTCAATAATTACCCAGATAACATCATATCCCAAGCGTGCCTTTAGCAATCATGTCACAAAATCCATAGTGATATTTTTCTATTTCCACTCCGGGATCGTTAATGACTGAAGTAGTCTGCCTGAATGTTGATACTCTATCTTAACCTATTGACATACAAGGCATGTGGAGAAAAAATCTCTTTTTTCATCCCGTTCCATTAAAAACAAGGCCGCATACTTTGATACATCTTAGTACTTCCATAATGCATGAAGAACTTTGAGCTATGGGCCTTTATTATGATGTTCTTTTTCAGATCACTGTTATCTTGAACACACATCCTATTCTAGAACTTGAGCAATCCATCGACAAAGACCCAAAATTCTGGATTTACTCCATGTTCTGCATCCTTTCTGAGAGCCGTTAGGGTGGAATCGGTCAATTAGGCTTCCTTTATTCTCTGAATTAATTCGGGTTAGACAATTAGATGAGCCAAGCATGCAACCCTCGTCAAGTCCTGAAGCTGTATATGTTATGTAGCCCCTATTACCCTGCATTCAGAAACCATTAAGTGAGCTAACATACCTTTATATTTTTTGTTGAGCGAGTCGACAACCACATTGTCCCTGTTCGGGTGATACAAAATCTTACAATCATAGTCCTTGAGAAGCTCTAGCCAATGCCTCTAACGCATGTTGAGATCCTTATGAGTGAATATATGCTTTAAGCTTTTATGATCTATATAAATCTCAAAAGTCTCCACATACAAGTAGTAGAGTTAGGTCTTTAGGGCGTGGATAATAGTGGCAAGTTCCAAGTCGTGGGTGGGGTAATTCTTCTCATGACTCTTCAATTTCTTGGACCCATAGGCTATAACCTTTTAATGTTGCATCAGAACACAATCCAACCCCAGGTAAGAGGTATCACTATATATTTTGTATCCACCTGTCCCACTCGGTAGAGCCAACACGGGTACAGTAGCCAACCGTTTCTTGAGTTCTGTAAAACTCCTTTCCCAATTCTCGTTCCACTAAAACTTGACGTTCTTTTTTGTAAATCGGATCAGTAGAGCGGCTAGATTAGAAAACACCTCCACAAACTTGTGGTAATATCCTATTATTCCTAGAAAGTTATGGATCTCCTTAACCGAAGTTAATTTTTTCTAATCAAGTACTATCTCAACATTTTTAAGATTCACTGACACCCCATCCTTTGATGTTATGTGCCCTAGAAAGATAATCTGCTCAAGTCAAGACCCACACTTGCTCAATTTTGCATATAACTTATTTTTTCTGATAACTTTTAAAGCCTGAGTTAGGTGATGAACATGTTCCTCTCTGCTCTTTAAATAGATCAGGATATCATCAATGAATATAATGACGAACTGATCCAGAAATTGCTTAAAAATCTTGTTCATCAAGTCCATAAAAATGGCTAGTGGATTGGTTAGCTCAAATGACATGACCAAGAACTCATAGTGTCCGTACCTAGTCCTGAAAGCTGTCTTGAAAATCTACTCTACCCTGATTTTTACCTTATGGTAATCCAAACACAAGTCTATTTTGAAAAAAACTTGAGCTTCCTGTAACTGATCGAAAAGATCATCAATCTGGGGTAGGGGATACTTGTTCTTGATTGTGACTCTATTCAATCCCCTATAGTCAATACACAACCTTAGGGACCTATCCCTCTTGCAAACGTGACTCGAGCACCCTAGGGAGATATACTATATTAGATGAACTCACTATCCTGCAATTCTTCGATTTGTTTACTCAGCTCGTCCATCTTTACCCCACTCATGTGGTAAGTAGCAACTGAGATGGGCTAGGTGTTAGACTGAAGATCTATGGTAAATTCGACTTTCCTGTCTTTTGACAGTCTGGGTAGTTCATCAGAAAATACATCCGAGAATTCTCGGACCATAGGGATCTTTTGGATGCATATTTCTTTCTTAGCTTTGCCTTATGTAGAAAAGACAACTGAGTTAAAGCGTTATATAACAATACAATTTCCATGAGAAAAAAAGATTTAACACTTTTATTAATTTGTAAATGACTCTTTATTAGGAATACTGAATACAAGTTTCTTATGAAAGTAGTCTACGGTGGCATGATACGCCGTTAACTAGTTCGTCCCCAGAATTACATCAAAATTTTCCATGTCTATTTCTATCAGGTTTATGCTCAATTCCCTATCGGTTATCCCTACGATACAAGTTTTGTATATGACCTCCCCTAATAGTGTCCCATTCCCAGGAGTAAACACAAACAGCACAGAATCAAGATTTTAAGGTAACACATTCAAATTTTTTTGCAAAAGCATATGAGACAAAAGAATGTGAAGCATCAGTATCAATCAAAATATGTGCAAGGTAGTTACAGATAGTGTACGTGCCCTGTATCATGTCCGGGTTGGCTTCAGCATCTTGTTGGGTGAGAGTATAAGCTCTGCTCTGGATGGGAGGTCTGGTCTGATTCTGATTTCGCGGACAGTCTCTCACATAGTGTTGGGCACTTCCACATATGCGACAGATATTGTTAAAGCGATTATAGAATCAGTCTCCATGATTCTTACCACAGTGCTGATAAGTCATACTGCGTCCTGTTGCTGGGGCTTGAGAAGGGAGTTGAGTCATAGGCCTAAGTCTCTTGTTCTGTTGAACCGGTGCAGTAGGTGCTAGTCTGCGGTGTGGAATTGGGGGTCTAGAATTGCCTATTGCTGGAGGGAACATACGAAGGTTCCATTCTACCAGTTGTGCCTTGGACAGAACTGTTGAGTAGGTGCTGAGCTCTAACACATACAACTATCGCCTGATCTTAAAATGTATACCCCACTAAAACTTTCTTACCTTTCTGCCTTCATCCATCATACTCTCAGGGGAATACCGACCCAACATTAGGAACCTTCGGGCATACTCTGACACTGTCATATCACCCTAGACTAGGTGTGCAAATTTCATTTTCTTCAAATGTCGACTAGGACGTACTTTGCATTGAAGGCTACTAGGAGTTATTCCCAAGTGACTGAAATGGGCAAGGTGGCCTGCTTCAGCTGCCACCAGCGACTTGTCTCACCCAAAAGTATATAGATGGCTAGTATAACCTTCTGTTCTAGAACCGCCCCAAGAGTTTCGAAGGCCTTCTCTATCACTCCTAACTATTACTCGAACTCTTCGAAAGAGGATGTTCCTGCAAAGGTAGATAAGTTTAGTCTCTTATACCTTTTAATGTAGCCCGGGTCCATCATGGTTGGAACTGAGTCTCGTGGAAGAGGGATTGGATTATGCTGGGGAGAGGCCGGGTGATCCTATGGCGGCACCTGGTTGTATGGTGGCCATCAAATTGTACTGTAGTGGTGCCATATGACATGGTGGATGAGCAGGGCTGTATCGAGGTGGCATTGGATCTTCTTGTTGCAGGGATGGCTCATACTGTAGTAGTGATGGAGGGTCAAACAGTTCCCTTCTTTCTTCTCGGGCCTGCTGGGCAGAGATAGGTCTCTCCAGCATCTCAAAAATTCGCTCAACATCCTCTCAAAGTGACCCATCATAGGCTGCTCGGTTTAGTGGGGGTCTTCCTTTCCTCATATCCTGGTACCTACATTTCACAAGAGAGGATTGAGTGTCAGGTTGTATTTTAGTGTTTTTAAATCTCTGTGTAAGGAATAATTCCGAGAAATGCGACTCTGAGACCAACTGTAAAAACTCAGAACTTAAAGGAAATAAATTTTTATTTTAAATGCAAAATCAGACAATAAAGTTAGGGTTTACATTCCTTACACAGTGAATTAGAATGCCCAATAGGACTATGAAAATGTCTCTTCTACAGCAGTTCATAAAAAAAAAGAGTAAATGATTAAAAGTAAGTAGAGGTAATCTACTCACAACCCTCTTACTGATCGAGATCTGGATCTTGGTATTTTTGATCTGAAATAGTTAATAGACGAGTAAGTTATACTAGCCCAGTAAGAATATCACACTAATCACTAATACGAAAAAAATGAAGATTGATAAAAATCATAAAACGACTAATGAAGTCCTTAATTTTAGTAAATTCATTTAACATAAAAATCATTATTTTCATACTTACTGTTACGAATTTTTCAAAATTAACCTATGAGACAAATACTCATATAACATTATGTTTTCATGTATAAGTGAACAAGGTCGGTAATTCTCCCTTTTTTACTTGCTTACTAGAACTCCTAGGGGTCCATAGGGATGTTCCTCTACTCGTGAACTCAATATTTAGATTTGTCAACTAACCCGACCGTTCCTATACCCCGTCCGGTAATGGACGTCAAACACACTAACGCCTTGATACCCCGTTCGGTATGAGGGTGAACTATATCTCTCAAACCCTTTTGGTATAGAACTTGTTAGCCCTATCCGACTGAAGTAATGTCCATAGTAGGGTTTTCTACGTATCGGGTTTGTCCACCCGTTCCTAGGGTACCCAGTAAGCCTTTCTTATACGGAATCACACCACGAACCGATTACCAGTTACATACCAATATCTTATATTCTCATATCAATTACCAGTTATGCAATGGGCAATACATACATTAAGAACATAATTGA
This sequence comes from Carica papaya, assembly GCF_000150535.2. The sequence continues at coordinate 65,782 of NW_019014547.1, forward strand.
GACAATTATTTCATAACAGAGCAGCAAAGGAATGTGCAGTAAGGTAAACTAAAGAACTGAAAAAATAAACCAAGACTATTAATTTAATACGCACAATATAATAGTGAGCAATTTAAGTAGTACAGGAAAATAAACAGTGAATCAAGACAAACATGAACTGACCAGTTCCGACTTCACTTGTGTTCTGTAATCATGTTTTATCTATGACACCCAGTAAGCCCTTTTCATTCAACCACATTAGTTCACTCATATTATTTCTTTCATTTACTATTTAACCCCAAATGACACATATACCCACATCCCTAAGCAAGACAAAGGTACGAAATTTATATTTTAGAATACGTGAATGAAATAAATATACATCATGATGATTGAAACGTATCATGCACAAAATGGAACAAGGGAAAACATAGATTAAGATAATTAAATTGAAGTAGGTTAAAATAGAACAAAGTAAATAAATAAGCATAATTAAGCGACCGAATAAATAGTTAACACAATTAAGCAAGCATAGATTGACCGGTTACTGACTCCATTGACAACATGTACTTAATTAATCAAGAAATCACTAATTATTCAAAATTTATGTTTATTATTAATTTAGCTTTAATTTTACTGTAACATAAGAAAATGGGTGAGGGATTCTTACACTGGGTCAGTGTCCGGAACACTGTCTTTTCCACTACGGTTCTCGACGATTTTTGGATCACAAATTTTCTTAGAGTTTCTTGATAAAATTAAAATGTACGGCTAAATGAATGAAAATAAGCAAGAAATGTTAAAAAAGGAAAAAACAAAACCCTCATTGGGGGTTGAGTTGGGGTTCTGGTGTAGTGGCGGCACCATGTTCTGCCGTCTGGTCCTTTTTCTCTGACAGCTCTTCCTCTCAGTCAGATTGGTTTTGGCCGATCCTTGATGAAAATCTGTTTAAATTGTGGTTAAGGGGTGTTTTTTTTGGCAAAAAGAGGGGAAAAACAAATGCTTACTAGTAGTTTTGGTCCTTCAGTGTAGCAGCTCAGTCGAGCTTCGTCGTTCCTTCCTCATAGTTTATGGCTTCTCTCGGTTACCCTACATTAAAACACATTAGATGACCAACGATAGAGAAATGGCAAGAACTTGATGGATTTCGGTCTATCAGAGTGTTTTTGGTATTCTGGCACGGTGGCGCCGACATTCCTCTGACAGCTGAGTC